>OZ023169.1:486241-576241 GCA_963678695.2 Diplodus puntazzo | reverse complement strand
GCCGGATCACATGTCTGCTCCTGTGACCTTTGACCTCATCAGGGAGGAAGACGACCTGCTGACCAATCACCAGACAGACGATGGTGATGTCATCAAAACAGAGATTACTTTTAGCTTTGATCTATTTAATGATTGACTTTTATTGAACTACTTCATTTAAACATTTATTGTATTAATTATTGGACTTTATGAGTGTGTGTGTGTGTGTGTGTGTGTGTGTGTGTGTGTGTGTGTGTGCGTGTGTGTGTGTGTGTGTGTTGGTCAGACTGCAGCTGAACACTTTTAACAGATGAGACAAGACGCGAAAATAGAAACAGGAAGGAGGCAGCGCTGTGTGGCACTTCCTGACACACACACTCAGACACACACACACACAGACACACACACACACACTCAGTCACACACACACACTCACACACTCACACACACACACACACACTCACACACACTTCCTGTGTTGGCCTGCAGCTGCTCCATCACTGCGTCCTCTGTCTCCATGTTGGACTGAAGCCTGATCTGATCCGTCCGTTACAGAGCTGATCTCAGGTCAGATTCACACACTGTCATTCTGCTGACAGCCAGCAGCCAAGTGTGTTCTCAGGTGCCACACACACACAGACACACACACACACACACACACACAGGCAGGTGTGGCATCTCACCGGCTGCAGGCCCTCGGCCATCTCTCCGGAGCCGATGTGTGTGAGGTGGATGAAGTTGGTCGGCTCTCCGATCATGGTGCGATCGATCCTCCTCCTCTTCTTCTTCTACACACACACACACACACACACACACACACACAGACACAGTGTGTTACGTCAGTGTGTGTGTGTTGATACTCTTCGTGTCTCGACTCGTCTTCATTCTCGGAGACTTTCATCATCGTCAGTTTCAGACACGTCAGTCGGTCTTAACGACTTCATTATATTTAATCTGCAGATCGTTCCAGAACAAACTGTGACGAGATGTTTGATTGGTTCTTCTCAGTTTACTGTCATTGTTTTTATAAAACTTTGAGACGTCTTTTGGTTTAAAATGAGCGTTTGGACTCAGCTGAGGAGAATCAGTCTGAACATGTTTGTATGTTTCTGTATCTTTACATCTTGTCGAGATCTTTTCTGAGTCAGTCGATGTTTTTGTTTCTAAAAGCTAAAACACGTCCTGAGTTGTGTGTGCAGGTTCATGTCTGACAGGTAACACTCAGGGCTGCTGGTCTGATGCAGCTCAGGTGTATGCAGCAGTTCTAACAGTGTGCTTTTATTCTGAAAAACAAATCCTATTTTCAGAATAAAAGAGGAGGCGTTCAGGCTCTGACAGAATGCTGAAGCTCAGGGAGGCTTCGATGAGGTGATGACTCTGTGCTGCGTTCAGGGACCCTCTGAGCTCTGGCACCCGGCCAGCGAACGCCTCATTAAAGTCCAATTCTACTGTTAATCCGGCTGTCAGGAAACGCGCAGATGCAGAACAAATCTGAGCCTCAATCAGAACCGTTTGGATCTGATTTAAGAGGCTTAGCTGCTCAGATTATCAGAGCTGTGATGTAACGACTCCTCGAATCAGCTGCTTCACTCGGACGTTACAGTCCGACCTCATCAGGCCCGCAGGAGGTGCCTGTCATTAGCGTTAGCATCTCGATATTTGGTGAACTGAATCACTTCAAACCACCGAAACTGAACAAGTCAAAGAAAACACCTGCAGCTCCGTCCAATCAGAAGCAGCCGTCCAATCAGAAGCAGCCGTCCAGTCAGAAGCAGCCGTCCAATCAGAAGCAGCCGTCCAATCAGAAGCAGCCGTCCAGTCAGAAGCAGCCGCATCAACAGGAGCTAGCTTAACTTCCAAGCACAACGCAAACTGATCTGAGAGTAGCTACATGACGTAACACTGAGACTCCAGGCAACATCATCATCATCATCATCATCATCATCATCATCATCATCATCATGTCATCAGTGACTCAGGAGAACAGGCTGAACTTTCAAAATAAGAGCAGCTGGGGAAAGAAAACTGAACACTGAAGTAAAAGTACAAATACTCTGTAAAGTAAATGTTACTTTAGTGAAAGTACTGAGAGAACTCGTACAGGAGCGACATTTCAGCTGAACTTATATAAACTGTCACAAACAGAAACTGACTCAGCTTGTTTCCTCCAGTAAAGTAATAGATTACAGGCTCTGACATGTACTCAGAGTCTCAGAGTAAAAAGTCTCCCTCTGAAGGACATTTGTGGTCAAAGCTAACTGAAGCTCACGTCATATTAACAGAATTCAAAGACTATTAAAGTTAAAGGTAGAATCAGTAGGATTTGTCCCAGCTGTTCCTGAACGCACCACAAAGACAGTTGATTGTTGAGTCTCATTCCCAGGACGTCAAACAGACACATGTTGGGTTTTGTAGTTTTACTGTTTGTGGGTGTAAAGTAACTAAAGCTGTCAGACAAAAGTAATGGAGTAAAACAGTTCTGAAGTCTGTTACAGTGAAAGTTCGTCCTGTGACGTAACCGTCGAGTCTGTGTGTGTGTGTGTGTGTGTGTGTGTGTGTGTGTGTGTGTGTGTGTGTGTGTTTATTAACAGTGTATTGTTGCAGTGTCACAATGGAACAAACAGAAAACTATAAATACAGTCTGGGAGACTTCCTCTCGTCTCACACACACACACACAGTGTGTGTGCGTGTGTGTGTTGTATTGTGACTCTGAGGTAAATGTTGTACTTTTTACTCCATTACTTTGTGTGTCAGCTGTAGTAACTAGTTACTCTTCAGTTCCTGCAGATTAAAGCTGCGTCGTCACTTTCACGTCTTCATTTCTGTTCAGAACAAGTCAAACTGTCTGGGGTTGTGGATCAGTCGGGTCACCGGTCCTCCTCTCCTCCTGACACAGAACAGTTCTGGAGCTTCTCAGTAAAGCCCAGAAGGGAGCTGGGGACGAGGGGTGTTCAGTTGGTCTCCAACCTCAACACAACTTTAAAGTGTTCAAATTAAACCTGCTGCTGTTATGAAACTTGACATAAAACTACGTGACAGAGACGATGAGACTTCAGCCGACATCCAGCTGTGTGAACGTCTGCGTCACACAACAGCGCGGCTCGTCGTTAAAGGACCAGTCCCACATTTACCTGCGGGTCAGGTGATGTGGAGCGAGGGGGCGTTTTAGAGCTCGTCACAGGGCTTCTTCACCACAACGACCAGATAAATACGCTCTCACAGCAACGACAACACGTTGGAACACGACAACACGTTGGAACACGACAACACGTTTCCTCACTGATGTCGGCGACACAATCAGCAGGGAGGGCGTCGGCCCGCGGGAGGTCAGAGTTCACCTTGAAACAGGAAGAGGAAGTGGTGCCACCTGTTTCCTCTTGAGTAACTTCCAGCTGTTGAGAGACTTAGTTTTCACACACGTCAGATTTCTGCTGCGGTCCGATGAGACCACAGAACCTGCTGACGTCGCCTGGACTCAACAACAGCTCGTTGTCTGTCGAGTGGGGCTCGGAGGTGGTTCTGTGCTTATGTTTTCCTGCTGGAAAAACCAGCACAGACCAGAACCAAAACACAACATAAGCTGGTCTTGCATATGTTGGGTTTTGGTGCTGGTGCTGGTCCATGCTGGTTTTTGCAGCAGGGTTGTGACAATTTAGTCCAAAAGTCTTCATTAAATTAGCCGAACTAGCTGTTAGCACAGACCCTGATGATGATTTAAAGGTGCAGTATGTAAGAACGACCTCAAAGCAAACAGGGGCAGCATACCACCTGTTTAACTGCTAAGGCTAGTTAGCTAAGTTAGCCGTGCAGCTAGCAGTCCAGCCCGGCACAGGAGCTTTGCACTGGCATGGGGCTAGCTGGTTAGCATGCTGAACATGCTTATCAACACAATATGAAGACGTCAGACCATCAAGCGTGTCGTTCTTTCACATTCTGTTGAGAAGTTCTGAAAGTTCTGATCCATTTTTTACATTCTGCAGCTTTAAGATCAGAGTGACGGTTTCATGTGGGCGTGTCTCACCGGCGGGGGTTTAGCCACCACGCAGCAGCCCATCTTGTGCCAGAAGTCGCTCATGCCGACGCTCCGTCTGTCCAGCGCCCGGCCGTCGCTCTCCGCTGCCGCCCTGCAGACCGAGGGAGGAACTGCAGCCTGCGGGTAGTCCTGGGGCATCCAGACAGGAAGTGCACCGGCAGCAGCACGCAGAGAGCCCGAAGAAACCCGACTTCAGGCTGAAGACGGTCCTCTGAAGGACTCCGTGAGGGTCAAGTCCAAACCAGACGGGAGCAAAGTGTCAAATTAAAATCTCTGGATCGTCAGAAACACAACAAATGTTTTAATTTCCACAAAAAATCCACCGATGGATGAAAAGAGAAGAAGAATCCAGTCGGAGCTCCAGCTTCAGTCTGTGGAGACAGAAAACAAACAACGTTTTATTATCGTTAAATTAACTGAGTAAAAACATCATCTGATGATTTAATTTGACATTCTTTCTATTTGTCTTGTCTGAAGTTTGTTTCAGCTCACAGGTGATTAAATCAGCTGCTCTGACGTTTTCATGCTGTGACAGCTGAAATGTTGACTTTTATTCTGAAAGGATAAGAAGGAGGAAAAGAAGAAGAAGGAGACTTTTTGACTTTCAAGTAACTTTATTTAAACAACATTCTAAGAAACACTTAAAAACTTATTTCAAAAAGACGCATAACTAATCTCACAAAACACTATAGAACAACCATCATTGTAAAAATGTAAAACCAAAGAGCCAAAGAGCCAAAGACCTGCCTAACAGCCCACACAGCTGTAAAACCATCCAGGTTGTTGGATAGTCGAAATATGAAGAAGAAGAAGAAGAAGAAGAAGAAGAAGAAGAAGAAGAAGAAGAAGAAGAAGGAGGAGGAGGAGAAGAGCCTCTCCGTGGGAACAAACCTCTGAGATGTCGACACAGTGAACACATTAAGCATGACTAAACACTGGGTGTGGTCCAAACACACACACACACACACACACACACACACACACACACACACTCTCTCTCTCTCTCTCTCTCTCAGGCTTGTAAAGTTCAGATTACAGAGCCGGTCTGGAGGTTCTGTTCTTGTTCTGGTTGTTTCCAGATGAACACAAACACAAATTCTGAGACACACAATGTTTGTTTCACTGCACAAACAACAACAACAACACACCTGACTGACAGGTGACCTTTGACCTGAGCTGACAGTGAACAGACTAATGACTGATACAGTTGGCTCATTAACACAGTCAGCTGTTAGCTTCACTGTTAGCGGTAGCTAAGTGTGCTAGCATGATATCATGACCTGGACCTGTTAGCGGTAGCTCAGTCTGTTAGCATGATATCATGGCCTGGACCTGTTAGCGGTAGCTCAGTCTGCTAGCATGATATCATGACC
The DNA here is from genome assembly GCA_963678695.2 of Diplodus puntazzo. Lineage (NCBI taxonomy): Eukaryota > Metazoa > Chordata > Actinopteri > Spariformes > Sparidae > Diplodus > Diplodus puntazzo. Next base: position 570,855 of record OZ023169.1, on the reverse strand, counting down.
TGGACCTGTTAGCGGTAGCTCAGTCTGTTAGCATGATATCATGGCCTGGACCTGTTAGCGGTAGCTCAGTCTGCTAGCATGATATCATGGCCTGGACCTGTTAGCGGTAGCTCAGTCTGTTAGCATGATATCATGGCCTGGACCTGTTAGCGGTAGCTCAGTCTGCTAGCATGATATCATGGCCTGGACCTGTTAGCGGTAGCTCAGTCTGTTAGGCTATCATCTGCATGGCTCCACAAAACATTTGGTTTCTAGAGTTCTGGTGCTGTATTCACAGGGCTAGTAGTGTTCTAGCTGGAGAGCTAACTGCTAGCTTTCTAACTAGCCAAGCTAGCATTAACTTGTTTGTCAGAGATTCTCTTTATGTTCTCTGTCTCTTGCTTTGTTCACTCTCGTCCAATAAAAAGTTATTAACAAGGGAAATAAAGCTCCATTGCTAATGTTCAGTTCGCAAGCATATTAGCGTGTTAGCTTAGCTCACTCACAGAACCCTGTGTTCCTACAGGTTATTAAAAGCTGCAGGATGGAAACATTCCTCCATGTTGGACTGTCTGATGATGTCACTGCTGCACTCATTACTAAACTGGATCATTTTAAAGCTGCCGGGCCTCAACAGAACCTCGTGTCTCAACAGAACCTCGTGTCTCAACAGAACCTCTCTCCCGTCATTGTCTCAGTTGGATCTGTTTTTCCGTCCAAACCTCCTCCAGCTCACATTCTTTGTCTCACAGTGAAAGTCAAGGTCCGCCTGGCGCTGATAAGAGAGTTTCCTGGTTATATAAACGGGTTCAACTCTCTCCTGCGTTTCTATTTTCAGTGTGTGTTCTGGTCCTGGTCTGCTGGAGTCCATCCAGCACATTTCAGCAGATGATAAAGAAGGAATGTGTCGAGGCCAGAGACTCAGGAACATGTAGCTTCATGCTCCACATCAGCAGGAGAAGAATGTAAACCTCCACCGCCCGAGGGTTCTGACTTCCTGTTGAGCCCACAGACATTTTGTTTATGATCGACGTGATCGGTCCGAACAAACCTGGCACAGAACCAGTCCGTCAATAAAGACTGTGTATTAACAAGAACTTCCTGTAAGTGCAAGTGACTCTAATGACATGCGACAGTCCGACCAATCAGAAGGGACGACTATAAACCGACCAATCAGAAGGGACGACACAGCAGAAACGTTTTGTGATCTCCATTTTTAAATAAAGTTCGGGTAACAAAATAAATGGCGTGCTGTCGGTGTGCAGCGTCTGATTGGTGCAGACGGCTCCTTCCTGTCCGCGTCTTTGATCACTGAGCTCTGATTGGCTGGCGCCTTCAATCAGTGTGTGAACGAATCAGTCAGGTTGATTAGATTGGATCCATGAAGGTGAAATAAAGATTCAGACGTTTGTCTCCGAGCTGCAGACACAACTTCATCTAAACCTCATGACCAGGAGAGTGTGTGCGTGTGTGTGTGTGTGTGTGTGTGTTTGTGTGTGTGCGTGTGTGTGTGTTTGTGTGTGTGTGTGTGTGTGTGTGTGTGTGTGTGTGTGCGTGTGTGTGTGAATATTTGTCCCATGATGTCAGTGTGAGGAGGAAGAACAGGAAAACTGTGGAGACGACGGACTGAACCAACCTCCCCCGTCTGCAGCGGTCCGACTGTCAGTTTGAATTGAGGAACTGAAACATAAAGTTTGTCGACGGTCAGAGGAACAATAAAGTTTAACAGTATTGACTAACTGCAGTGGATGGTTCAGGAATCTGGACGCAGGTGTGTGAGGTTCTGCTGGAGGACGGGCCGTGTGGACTCAACAGAACCATAATGAGTTTGATTGTTTTTTTTTTTATGACTGCATCTTTATTTACTGACTTATTATTAATATATTACATCCTGTTCACGGGTCGATGGACTCGGTTCTGACTAAACCTGGATCCTGGTGATAACAAACAGGCTCGCTCACTTCCTCTTTTCTAAACTCAGACGCTCACTTCCTGCTCCAGTCTACCACTTCCTGTTCAGCACACAAGACACAAACAGGAGTCCAGTCCACCAGTAATCTGATTACTACGTACAGATACTCAAGTACTGAGAGAGAGAGAGAGAGGGAGAGAGAGAGGGAGAGAGAGAGAGAGAGGGAGAGAGAGAGAGAGAGGCTGATAGAGAGACTATTGTCCTCAGTGGGTCGCAGGAGAGCGAGCAGCTCCACAATGAGCTCTTTTCATTGATCTGACGGTTAATGGTCGACTTCACGGCTCCTGTTTCTACACAACCAACATCTTTCACGTCTTCGCTCGCTCGGAAAATAAAACTCACAGCACACCTCCAGCTGAGGGTTCTGCTGCTCAGAGCCCGTCTGTGGTCCAGTTCTGGCAGGAGGGAGGTGTTCTGGAGTCACACTGTGAACAGGAAGCTGCAGCACAAACGAGCTTCTGACTGTGACAGTTTTAAAACTCGTTACGACTTTAAACTGGAACTATATGTCAGTCAACACCTCGTGGTTAGCTTAGCTTAGCTTAGCTTAGCAACAGCTAGCCTGCCCCTGTCTGCTGAGACACACAGAGGAATATAGAAGCTACAGTCACAGCTGGGTCACATGCAGGAACTACTTTCTGACAGACAGCCGAGTATCCCTCCGCCCGCCGACAGACTGCCAGACCGTCACAGCTGGAGGATCCCAGAACTCATCCAGGAAGTAATCCGGATGTAACCAGGAAGTGACCAGGAAGTGACACGACACTGTCCAGAAACTAGCCACACTGAGCACAACATACCAGACAGGAACCAGAACCTCTCACCAGAACCTCCAACCAGTAGTGTGTGTGTGTGTGTGTGTGTGTGTGTGTGTGTGTGTGTGTGTGTGTGTGTGTGTGTGTGTGTAAAGGCTGAAGGCTAGATCCACAGTAACACACAGCGGGTCAGAGTCCAACAGCCACACGCTGCTCTGAACACACCGGCGCTGACGGACCACTTACGGTTCTGTCGGACTGTGTGTGTATGTGTGCGTGTGTGTGTGTGTGTGTGTGTGTGTGTGTGTGTGTGTGTGTGTGTGTGTGTGTGTGTGTTGATGTCAGTTTGCAGAAAAGATTCACACAGGTTCATCGGGTTCACATCACCGTAGCAACAGTCCAGTCCACACACACACAGCTGAGTCAGAACCTCTGCAGTGATTTCACTGACAGACGGGTTTCTGTTTGAAGGACGATGAGCACATGAAGACCTGATCCAGGACAGACCAGTTCAACCCGCCGTGGGAACCAGAAACATCCAGAAACTAATCGGAGACATGAACTACAGAACAGACAGAACTGGACACAGAACCAACCTGAGAAACCTTCATGAGTTTTGTGAGCTGGACTCAGAACCCGACTTCAGTCCATCATTGTGTCGACGTGACTCACAGCAGCTGTAAACACCATGAGCGGGTTCAGACTCACAACTGGGTCATCAGTCAGACAAACTCCATTCTGTCCCACATCAGCTGCTGCTGCATGTGACCGGGCCGCCGCAACACGTCTCTGCTGATCCAAACACTGAATCCTGCGTCTGAAGCCAGACCAGCAGCTGAGAGCGGCTGAAGGGTTAACAGCACCGACACGCAGCGTTCAAAGTCCAAACTAAACACACAAACCACCGAGACGCCGCTCAAACTCTGAACTCACTCCAGAGTTTCCATTAGTGCTTTTTCCAGCAGCACCTGAAAGCACCACGAGAACAAACATTAACGTGTTTGTGATTCAGAAACTCTGACGCTGGTCCACAGAATCACTCCAACACCGAGCCTGCTGGTCTCAGATCTGCTGACCTTTGACCTCCACACTGTGATTTAATGATCAGAGAGCTTTGTTCTTATAGTTCCTAATAAAAAGCATGAAGACATATTTATATCTGAACCTAGAGGCTTCAGAGGCGTCAGGTTCTCTCCTCCTCATGTTGAGCTAAGCTAACAGCTTCCTGCTAGCTTCTGGTCAAAATGTAGTTTGGGGACAAAATAAACAATTTATGTTTGAATTGCTAAAATGTAATAATTAGTACGTAATGTGATCTCGGTGTTAGCGTTGTGATTGCTAGCACTTTAATGTTAGCATTGTGCCTGGTGGTCCAGGCAAGTTAAGACAATGTTAGCTGCAGCCTACTTCTTGTTTTGTGCTAAGCTAGGCTAGGCTAACATGTCTCTAGGCACACTGACACTTAATTGATTGATTTGATTTTCTTCGTCTCGTCCAACATTAGCAAGATGGAGTCAGGTCACATTGTGTGACCTGACTCAGGAACTGTCCTAACTGTCCTCTCTAACTGTCCTCTCTAACTGTCCTCTCTCTAACTGTCCTCTCTCTAACTGTCCTCTCTAACTGTCCTCTCTCTAACTGTCCTCTCTCTAACTGTCCTCTCTAACTGTCCTCTCTAACTGTCCTCTCTCTAACTGTCCTCTCTAACTGTCCTCTCTAACTGTCCTCTCTCTAACTGTCCTCTCTAACTGTCCTCTCTCTAACTGTCCTCTCTAACTGTCCTCTCTAACTGTCCTCTCTCTAACTGTCCTCTCTAACTGTCCTCTCTCTAACTGTCCTCTCTAACTGTCCTCTCTAACTGTCCTCTCTCTAACTGTCCTCTCTCTAACTGTCCTCTCTAACTGTCCTCTCTAACTGTCCTCTCTAACTGTCCTCTCTCTAACTGTCCTCTCTCTAACTGTCCTCTCTAACTGTCCTCTCTCTAACTGTCCTCTCTCTAACTGTCCTCTCTAACTGTCCTCTCTCTAACTGTCCTCTCTAACTGTCCTCTCTAACTGTCCTCTCTCTAACTGTCCTCTCTAACTGTCCTCTCTAACTGTCCTCTCTAACTGTCCTCTCTCTAACTGTCCTCTCTAACTGTCCTCTCTAACTGTCCTCTCTCTAACTGTCCTCTCTCTAACTGTCCTCTCTAACTGTCCTCTCTCTAACTGTCCTCTCTAACTGTCCTCTCTAACTGTCCTCTCTAACTGTCCTCTCTCTAACTGTCCTCTCTCTAACTGTCCTCTCTAACTGTCCTCTCTCTAACTGTCCTCTCTAACTGTCCTCTATCTAACTGTCCTCTCTAACTGTCCTCTCTCTAACTGTCCTCTCTCTAACTGTCCTCTCTAACTGTCCTCTCTCTAACTGTCCTCTCTAACTGTCCTCTCTCTAACTGTCCTCTATCTAACTGTCCTCTCTAACTGTCCTCTCTCTAACTGTCCTCTCTAACTGTCCTCTCTAACTGTCCTCTCTCTAACTGTCCTCTCTAACTGTCCTCTCTCTAACTGTCCTCTCTCTAACTGTCCTCTCTCTAACTGTCCTCTCTAACTGTCCTCTCTCTAACTGTCCTCTCTCTAACTGTCCTCTCTAACTGTCCTCTCTAACTGTCCTCTCTCTAACTGTCCTCTCTAACTGTCCTCTCTAACTGTCCTCTCTCTAACTGTCCTCTCTAACTGTCCTCTCTAACTGTCCTCTCTAACTGTCCTCTCTCTAACTGTCCTCTCTCTAACTGTCCTCTCTAACTGTCCTCTCTCTAACTGTCCTCTCTCTAACTGTCCTCTCTAACTGTCCTCTCTAACTGTCCTCTCTAACTGTCCTCTCTCTAACTGTCCTCTCTCTAACTGTCCTCTCTAACTGTCCTCTCTCTAACTGTCCTCTCTAACTGTCCTCTCTAACTGTCCTCTCTCTAACTGTCCTCTCTAACTGTCCTCTCTAACTGTCCTCTCTCTAACTGTCCTCTCTCTAACTGTCCTCTCTAACTGTCCTCTCTCTAACTGTCCTCTCTCTAACTGTCCTCTCTAACTGTCCTCTCTAACTGTCCTCTCTAACTGTCCTCTCTCTAACTGTCCTCTCTAACTGTCCTCTCTAACTGTCCTCTCTAACACCTGAAACATTTCAGCAGCTGGAGTTGAAGCTTTCCTCCTGCTGAGATAAAGAGTGAAAGAAAAGACTCACCAGACGAGACGCAGCCGGCTGAACACTGAAACACTGAAGACTGAACACAGAGCTCAGAGCTCCGACAGCAGCTTCACTCCTCCCTCTCCTCTCTCCCTCCCTCCCTCTCTCTCTCTCTCCCTCCCTCCCTCTCTCTCTCTCCCTCCCTCCCTCTCTCTCTCCCTCCCTCCCTCTCTCTCTCTCTGAGGTGTGGCTCTAACCAGGAAGTCTTCCTCTTCCTCTTCCTCTTCCTCTTCTTCATCCTCTCAACAACTTCATGTTTTCTCTCTCCTTCACTTCCTGTTCATGTTCAGTCCAACAGCTCCTCCTGCTGACGGACACGCCTCCTCACACCTGAGGCACCGATACTCTGATTACTGTGTACTCCACTACAGCTCAGAGTAATAGATTACTGTGTACTCCACTGCACCTCAGAGTAACAGATTACTGTGTGCTCCACTACAGCTCAGAGTAATAGATTACTGTGTACTCCACTGCACCTCAGAGTAACAGATTACTGTGTACTCCACTGCAGCTGAGAGTAACAGATTACTGTGTGCTCCACTACAGCTCAGAGTAACAGATTACTGTGTACTCCACTGCAGCTGAGAGTAACAGATTACTGTGTGCTCCACTACAGCTCAGAGTAACAGATTACTGTGTACTCCACTGCAGCTCAGAGTAATAGATTACTGTGTACTCTACTGCAGCTCAGAGGAACAGTACTCGAGTAAAAGTGTTGCAGTATCTGATGTGTGTGTGTGTGTGTGTGTGTGTGTGTGTGTGTGTGTTCCAGACACAGGCTACCGCACAGACAGGAAATGAGCATGTCCTTCAAAATAAAGGTATAGCATATTTGATGCCTTCTTTATATTTAATAATGTTGTCATAATGTTTTGAAGCCTTTAAATTTCATCAGTGTTTTAATTTTAATCATTCAACCCAACATTATTTTATACGTTAATTAATAAATAAACAAACTCCTCTAACTGAGGAGACGAACAGAAAAACACGAGTTTCCCCTCGGCTTTTATTCTGAAAAATGTTGGCGGAAGCCGTGGTGTGTATTCAGGTGAGCTTGACGCAGGCGCAGAGCGCATTGAACCTGCAGCAGCTGACAGACGCGTCCGAACAGAACAAAGAAGAAAATCACAAGTCTCTGATTTTCTCACCGGAAACAAACAAAAAGGTAAAAATGATTCTGTGCTCGATGATCTGGTGACGTCATGATGTGATGATCTGATGATGTAATGATTTGATGATTTGATGATGAGTCTGTGATGAAGCTGCAGTCAAACATTTAAACAGCACAAACATGTTCACATCAGAATGTTCTGGTTCTGCTTGTGACTGATGTCCGAACTCAGCGAGTGAATTCTGTTTGATTCTGTTTGATTCTGTTTGATTCGGCTTCATCATCGACAGACGAGCTGCAGCGGCCAACGCCTAAACACAACCTGATCACTGATCAATGCGCCCTGAGCCAGGCTCCTTATCGATACCGAGCAGAACAGCTCGACCCGTGAGGCCCGTTAAGTCATATTGTATTTGAATTATTTGTTATCCCGACCAGCACCGGGCCAGCACCGGGCCAGCACCGGGCCAACGCCTCAGGATCCAGCGGCCTGATTCACCATAAAAACCTGCCGAACATTAAATCAGCAGAAAAGTGAATGTAGTCTGGTGCAGCTGGACTCCCGGTGCTGCAGTGTGGGTTATTTCAGTCCGCAGTGACGCGATGACCCAGTTTCTCATATAGACGCTCTGGAACCGTCCGAATACATATAAACATACTGGAGCCGGTACTGGAGTAAAAGTACTTAGTTACATTCCAGCCTGATAGAAATAGAGCAGCAGAAACTGAACCAGTGACGAGAGTGTTCAAAATCATAATAGTTTGATTAAAATAAGAATCATTGTTAATCATTTGTTGTTAATTTACTCTGATTACTTCTGAGCTGGGAGGCTTTCAGGGCCCGTTGGAGATCCCAGCTCCGTGACACTGATGAGTTCGGATCAGAACAGCTGAACTGCGATCAGGTCGCAGCTGTGATTGGATCGTGTTGTGACACAGTGACATCACAGAGCTCGCCTGCTCTTGTTGATCCTGCAGCTCGTCGGACTCAACAGTTTAAAGTTCCATCGTGTCACAAACACGTTCTGTTTTCTTCAAACCGTCAGATTAATAACTTCTTCCTCTTGTTCCGTCTTAAAGGGACACGACGCAGAATTTTAATATTTACAATATTAATGAGGTCATTAAACAAACTGTGTCCATCAGTGAACAAACAAACACAAGGTGTGTGAAGCCAGACAGGTGGCAGGGTCCGCCACGTGTTTATTTACTTCATTCAGTCAATGAAGATGTTTCCATGGTTACTCCTTTAATCTACAGACTTCACAGGCAGGGTTCGGGGTTAGGGGACTTTTTTGGTGATCAATGTTTCACATTGATCCTTGTGATCACTTTCATTGATCGTTGGAGAGTTGAAGGACTTTGTGGTGTAAAATAAAAAGTAAGATTATAATTTAAGAATCATTTTGTCCCGACAGACGCCAAACTTGATAGAATCAGAATTTGTGTTATTATAAATATTTATATTTGAAGTTTTCTGTGTGTTCTGGGACGAGCTTTGTGAGAAAGATGTTTTGTCTCCAGGAGAAAAAGACTGAAGTCACAAACCAACAAAGGTTTACACATGAAAACAAAGACTGCTGTTCTGTTAAACTGGACTTTGTGTCTGGTTCCTCTCAGGTCCGTTCTCAGACGATGGAGAAGTCAAACAGCCAATACGACTCGTTCCTCTTCTGGAGGCAGCCAATCCCAGCCCTCGATGTGTCGGAGCTGGCAGACCTGGGTCTGACTGACGGTCAGCCGGCCAATAGCGTCGAAGGAAAAGACAAGTCGTCGTCACCGAGGAGTGACGAGGAGGTGAGGGGGCGGACGGGGAACAGGTCCAAACAACTGTCTGTCAGAACAGTTCATTTTATTTTCCCCCGTCAGCAGAGACACAGTCGGAACATTTTGTTGCCATGGTTACAGCGTGGACAAAAAAATAACAACGCAACTTTAGCAAGAACAAACAAAAAAATAAAAACATTGTGACATCACTCATGTTAGCAGTGAAGCTAACGGGGTGCTAATGTGTTAATGCGGTGACAGACGTGTTCCCCTCAGGATGACGCTTCACCTGCAGACCTGATGACATCACATGAGACTCAGCTCTGTTTACTGATGACAAGCTAACGTTAACATGCTAACTGTACTGCACCGGGTAGACAGCAGCGAAACACAACATAAGCTGGTCACCAGTATGTTGTGTTTCCTGCAGGGAGTCTGACAGTTTCAGCTGAGATGTGAAAGCAGCCAGTTCACTGCTGAGGCTGATAAGTCAACAACATAAACTCAGGAATGTGAAGAAAGGAAATGTTTTGACACGAAACAGAAAAATCCAACCGTCCACATTCTGAACTCCAGTTTGTGTCTCTGACTGAACTCAGATCAGTTTAATCTGCTCGTTAACTCATTGTTGCACTCACTTCATTCAGACTGGACACAAACTGAACCACAGTCACCAGAACAGTTCTGGTTTGTCTCCGGTCACCTCTGGTTCGGTCCAGTTCACAGTGACGTGAGGATGTTCTGACTGTAGCTAACAGCAGCTAGTCGCAGCAGCAGCAGTTAGCGGTGATGCTGCCCCCTGTAGGTTTGGAGACACCTTTTGAAATCTGCTCATTTTAAAACTTTTCTGCTTTACACCGCTTCACTGAAGTAACAGAGTATGTTTACAGTTTGGTGTCAGTACTTTACCTGTGAAACGTGACGACCGTCTGACAGTTTGACCTCCTTGTTTTCTGTTTCCTGTCTGTCATCAGTCCGTCCTCTCTGAGTTCTCCTCCTTTAATTATTGGAGAGCTCCTCTCGCCGACGTCGACGCTCTGCTGGCCGACCTCAACCTGCTGCTCTGAACGCTCCATCACCTGACCTCTGACCCCGGATCAGCCTCACCTGACCTCTGACCCCGGATCAGCCTCACCTGACCTCTGACCCCGGATCAGCCTCACCTGACCTCTGACCCCGGATCAGCCTCACCTGACCTCTGACCCCGGATCAGCCTCACCTGACCTCTGACCCCGGATCAGCCTCACCTGACCTCTGACCCCGGATCAGCCTCACCTGACCTCTGACCCCGGATCAGCCTCACCTGACCTCTGACCCCGGATCAGTCTCTGCAGGCCTCTTCCTCCAGTCTTTCATCTACTGATGAAAATGAGACGGTTCCAGGAAGTCACCAAAATAAGAGCCTGGTTTTCACATTAAAGCAGGTCCTCACAGACGGACGGAGGTCTGCCGAGACTGATCCTGGTTCAGATTAAATCACAGCTTTTTATTCACTCTGATCCTGAATCAGTTTCCCTGAAACCACACAGACAGCTGAGACGTGTTCATGCCTGTTTCACTGATAGTTTCTGTGATCATGAAGCTGATCATCAACTCTGAACTCTCCAGAACTTTGAGGATGTTAAACAGAAATAGAATTAAAACCCAGTGAGGCAACAATTAGTTTCAGTTCAACAGGAAATTATGATAAAACGTGAAGAAAGAATAAAAAATGAAGAAAAAAGCTGCAGATATTTTTCATAAAGACAATAAAAATGTGTGAAAATGAAGAAACAGCACAAAGAACGGAACAGAGGAGGTTCACTGAGGGAGGGAGAGGGGAAATGTACGGAGGACAGTGAATGCAACACACAAACACACACACAAACACAAAAAAACACACACTAAACATCCACTGTGTCAAAGAACCGAACCAGGAAGTGCTCAGTGATCCCAGTGATCCGATTGGTCGGATTTGAACCAGCTTCTTGATGTCAGATCAGCTGATTTCAAAGTAATTGTGATCGGATTCAAACCGACAACCTTCACATGTGAAATGAGATTTTAACCCCTTCAGCATGTGAGCGGGGGGGTGGACAAAATAATAGAAACACTGTTGATCCATTTTTGATCCGATGATTAAAAGTTGAGTGTGTGTTTCTGTTCCATGATGAAATGTTTCCTCAGATTATTGATTCATTGATTGATTTACTGAATGTGTCTGAACCCTCGATGAGACTCAAACTTTTTATGTTTCCATTTGTGCCTTTTTGTTCTTTTGTCCCGAGCTGCTCCGTTAACTGTTAATTTATGTATTTATTAGTTTCTCATGCTGTTTTACTGAGCGGGCCTCAAACTGAGCCGCAGGAAGGAAACTACAGTTCACCCGGTTCTGTCAGAATGTTCTGTTCACCTGCCAACAATAAATAAAGTCTTCTTTGGACCGGTCGCCTGTTTTTACTTCAGTGTTATTTCACAGCTCAGTTTACTGTCGAGAGACGCAGATGAAAACGTGTTTGTATTAAAACTGAAACGTGTCCTCAGCTTCACACTCAGCTGGTTTCTAATGAGCTCTGAATCTCAGTGTGATCGATCACTGAACCTCGTGTTTGATTAGTGATGTTTCAGAAACTAAGAGAAAGTAATTTAATGACAGACCATAATAAAGTGGAGAAATGTCTTTATTTATATTCAAATACACAAACAGACAAATCAAACAGAACACAGAACAGGTAACAGCAGTAACACTGCAGCAGAATATAAAGACATGGATGAAATAAACCAGAGTGACAGTGAAAGAGGTCCGGCTGGTTCAGACGGGTTCTGACTGACCAGCTGGTCCACATGAGTCCAAAGATTCATCCAAAAAAATGTTTTCAGTTCAAATTGTTTTAGTTTTTCTGAAAGAAATAACTTCAATGGGTCCTTTTTTATTTCATCAGTAATTACTTTGTGCAACATGGCTGCTGGGGTTCTGCAGAACGCGGGTCAATTCAAGGAACTTCTGATCATTTGACATCTTCACAAAACAATAACAGATTATTGATTAAAATCATGAAGTTTCAGTTTGTTCACTCTGAAACAGACAGAAATATTATGACGTTAATTATCATCAAATAATAAACATCATATAAAAGTGAATGTTGACAGAATTCTGTCAGATGTCTTCTTTTGAAATATTTCCCAAAATGGCTGCCAAGGCTCGGTTCTGGTCCAGCTGCCTGTTTCTGCATCAGATCCACAGAATCTAAAAGTTCTTCATCAGTGACTTTATTGATTTATTGATTCATTCTGTCTCCCAGCAGCTCTCAGCAGATGACTGACAGCTGCTGACTTTAATAATTCACTCTGGCTGAACACAGTCAGCTCCTTGTTGTCGTTGCTCACCATCACGGCCCGGTTCTGCTGCTGATCTCAGAGCAGCGGTCCGTCCGTCCGGCCCGCGGCCCGCTGCCGCAGCACTGACCGGAGGTCTGCTCCTCGGTGTCGTCACTGAGCCCGCCCACAGGGAGGTTAACTCACTCTGGCTTCCACCTCCGGTGTCGAGGGGCCGCCATTTTTATACGAGATAAAACACAAAAATAACTATTTTAAAAATCCTTCCCGGCAGGTGAACACCTGTCAGACTCTACATCACGTCAGGACACGAACACTCGCGGGAATCTACGAGAGAGGACGGTAAAACACGCTTCTATTTAACTTGCTAATAGTCTGCATGCTACAGGCTAACGGCTAACACAGCTAGCTGGTAAACAGCAGCGTCAAATGAGAGACAATGAAGAAGACATTTCCTGTCAGGACTTTCAACATAAAATGCAGACTGACAGTAACACGGACTGCTGATCAGACTTGTGGTGTTTAAATGACTCGTTGTCAGCTTTTGATTGACTTTAAGTTTTGATCCTATGAAAATTTACGGCACATCAACAACATCACAACAGTAAACACCTCAACATATCAATACAGTTCGCGGTCTTATTTTGAAAGCTCGGTCCACAACATCCGGGCACGTACCGACCGTCTGTCGCTAACTTGCCGCAGTAAACAAGCCCCGAGGAGCCCGACGAGCCGCCGCAGCGCCTAATGTGCATGTTTTGCGCTTCATGGAGCAGTTTGCACTTCACTGACCTGTTCGTGACCAACGCAGAGTGATAACCGCACAGAGCCGCGCGCACAGGGATCCGCCTGTTTAGCCTGCTAGCGTGCTAACATTAGCAGAGAGGAGCACTCCGGCGGGCTCCTAACAAACCTGACGCGGTGAGTAGCTGCTCTGCCGTCCTCCGCTGGAATAAAACCACATCATTGTTCGCCTCCATGTTTAATAACGCGATGAGAGTAAAGACACCGAGCCGGAGGATTTCTGCAGGCTAGGCTGCTGTACGCGGTTTGACGGCGCGCGCCTGAAGAATGCTAGTTAACCGGATGTGGAAGTAGTTTTTTCTCCGTGTGTAAAATAGGAAATTTCTCTGTGACTTCCCCCGGAAAACCAACAACTTAATATCAAACAGTTTCCTGTCTGTGTTGCTGTAAATGTTCTGCTGGAGCTGGTTCTGGTTTTTAACGGCTGTGGCGGTACAGTACCGCTCGGAGAGGGGAGACGGGGGTACGTGGCACATGGCGGACTCTTTTCTGTCCATGAAGGCGCGTAAAATGGCTCCTCGGCCGCGGAGAGAAAACCCTCGTCCTCCTCCATCTGAGAGCCGTGCAGCGCTCTGGGTTCCATTGTCGGACAGGGTGACGGGCTAACTCGCCTAGCCGTTGAGACTTTTCTGTTAAGATAAACTGTCGCCTGGAGCTCAGCTGCTCCCAGATCAGCCCCACAGTCAACACCAGGCCCCGTGTGCTCCAGATAAACTTATTGATTTTGTGAAGTGATGATATTTATGCAGTTAGCGCTCAAACACGGGCTATGCATCCATTACCGGACAGAGTGATTGTGTTGTTTTGGTCTTTCTCAGACACGTCAGTCAGACGTACGGTCCGGTTCTGTCTCACCACACTGACCCACATTACATCACTCACTGGTAATAAAACATGTTCGAACTCTGATCACTTCTTTGTGTGAGTTCTGCCACAGTCCAGACGATGTACTGAGGCGGGACCTGTCCGATAATGGACGCGTAGCTATTAGCTTCCGATAATTTCCCCATTTACCGAAAAGTAGTGAGGAGGCGAAGACCAACAGGTACCGAACCTGCTGCAGAACCTGTTCCCTCACAGATCATCTGGGTCTGGTCCTGGATCAGATCTGTGCTGAGTCAACAACAGTCTGTAGTCTGAACACTGACTTCAGATCAGCAGAGTTTATTTTACAAAGTAGAGTTGGTCTTCAGATTCAATAATGAAAATAATTGATTTGTTCTTATTTTCATTATTGAATCTGAAGACAACGTTTAATTTCAGTTTTGGTCTTTTAGTGCAAAACGTCTGTGGACCTCTGAAACAAACAGACTCATCATAGAAATGTAGAAATCATAAAGTTAAAGTTCAGTCTGATTCAAACTACGTGTTTCTGTAACAGACTCACATTAATCACAGTTATTTATCAGTGAATTAAAAGGGCGAGACTTAATTTCTCATATGCGTTATTGAATATTCACACTTTGGATTCATGTAAACTATCAGAACTATTGATTAGAACCACATGATAACATGTGTTCACATTAATATGAACTCTTATTGAACACCTTCTACGTCTTCTTGATTTACATTTGGATCGTTTGTCTCAATAAAAGTTAGAAAATTGTAAAATACTCTTAACAGCTTCACACTTTTCATAAACATAGTTATATTCTCACTGAATGTGTTTGATAAGTTTCATTTAGAATAGTATGTTTTACATGTTTTAAAATGACACCAGTAAACCTGTTGGCTGTTATCGACCAACAGCTCCGATGTGAAAGCTGTTTTTCAGAGATTACAGTGCAGAAAAAGATGCGTGTGGTAATTTATAATTATTAGATCTCAGTGAGGTTTAATGTTTCAGAGCACTGATGTCATTTTAACTATTATCTTCATTGTCACACTGAAACATGCTGCCTCTGTTCCGACTTCGTCACAAACGTTTGATTTGTGTTTTTACTTGCTGACGTCAGTTTCAGCTGCAGGAGAATCCGTCCTGCTCAGTCTGACAGTAACGTTCCAGTAACGGCTCGTTTCCATCTGTTGTCCTGCAGCTAACTGTTAAATTGACCATAAAAGTAAACATGTAGCTGGTGAACAGCGCTGTCTGTGTGCTCATGTGGAATAAAGTGCAGCGAGATGTTTAAGGATCTGAGTGTTTGTGTGTGTCAGATGTCGTTGGTGGACCTGGGGAAGCGTCTGCTGGAGGCAGCTCGGAAAGGTCAAGACGATGAGGTCAGGAACCTGATGGCCAACGGAGCGCCGTTCACCACCGACTGGGTGAGACTCAAAGCGACGACTCGCCACCATCTGATACGACTCGAGTGTCAAAGTGACGGCAGGGAGCACATGATTTAATGTGTTCTGTTGTTTAATCTGTGAGAAAACACACGGCGCTGCTCGCCTTCTCAGCCTGTTCAGTCCAAAACAAACACTCATCACAACAGTCCCGTTTGAACAACAGCAGCTTGTATCTATGTTAGTTACGGTATTTCTTGTTACAGGCAGATATTCTGCCGTTTTTCTGAAACAAAACAGAAACTATCAGAATGATCTTTAAGTTCGTCTCCTCACACACTGAAACAGAAATACACCAAAAAACAAAATAAACCGTCCGTTTGATTCAGACGTCTGAGAGAAAAACTGCATTTGTATTTTTAAGTCTTTCCACACGTTCTTGTTTCATGTCAGTGAACTGAATAATTGTTTTACCCTCACTGAGACGAGACTTCACCATGAGGAGACATCAGCAGTCACACTGAGGGAGCAGGAGCAGTTTAAGAGTTGAATGTATTTATTTTTTGTCCGTCTGTTCACCTGTAGTTGGGGACGTCTCCGCTCCACCTGGCCGCTCAGCACGGTCATTACTCGACGGCCGACGTCCTGCTGAGAGCCGGCGTCAGCAGAGACGCCCGCACCAAAGTGGACAGAACCCCGCTGCACATGGCCGCCGCCGAGGGACACACGGTCATCGTGGAGCTGCTGGTCCGGGTCAGAACCACTATCACCTTTACTGCAGTTACATTTAGTGTTTCAGCTCTTTAATTCTGTTAAAGTCTGTCAGAGTTTTTATCTGTTGACTTGAAATGTTTTGAGGAGCTTTAAACCTGATGTCAGTTTGTCTTTCCCTCGTGTTTTTTACCAACATGTGACTTAAACATTTGTGATTTTAATGAAAAGGAAATAATCTCTTCTTCATTATTGCAGTGTGTCGCTGTACGTGTACTTCCTCCTCCTCAGAACTCTTCAGGCCTGTTTTAACTCCAACTATCTTTCAGAGCGGCGCTGACATCAACGCCAAAGACATGCTGAAGATGACGGCTCTTCACTGGGCGGCGCAGCACGGTCATCACGGCGTGGCCGAGACCCTCATCAAACACGGAGCCGACGTGCACGCGCTCAGTAAGTTTGACAAGACGCCGTTTGACATCGCCGTCGACATCCAGAACACGGAGCTGATGCTGCTGCTGCAGGTGAGACAGGCGCTGACAGAACACACAGAACCTCCGGCACCAAACAATATCCAGAAAATGTGCTCTGAACTTTTTCTACATTGTTTGTGTTTGTGCAGGAGGGCATGCAGAACCAGGTCAATATGAACCAAGTTAATATGAACCAGGTGAACATGAACCAGGTGAGTATGAATGTGGAAACCAGCACCACCACCAGCCAGCCACAGTTCATCATCCAGGGAATACCTGCCATCCAGGGGGGCGTGGTCAACCTGGCTGAGCTGCTCAACAAGGCCAACGCAGGTACGAACACCTGAACACACCTGAACACACTGAACATCCAAACGCGTCCTGTGGAGGTGTGACGTTTGGGTCTTTCTGTTTCAGGTGACTCGGAAGAAGCGATGGCCGCAAGCGCTCTAGACTCCAACATCCAGCACGCCGCTGTCGTCAACGAAGGCGGTCAGAGGGTCATCACCATAGTGACCGACCAGCACGGCAACCTGCAGACCACAGGAGGGATGGCGCCGCCGTTCTTCGTCACCATGCAGCACGGACAGCAGAGTACGACGCACACAGCCTTCACTCAGTGCGACACTTCCTGAGGCTCATCAATACCTGACAATCAATCAATCTGTTTGTGTTTCAGTGCTGGCGGTGCCGGCCAACACGGTGACAGAGGAGGTGGTGACGGAGGAGCCTCAGCCTCCACCCTCCAGGAAGAGGAAACTGGAGGTGACCAACAATCACAGTGATGGAGGAGAGACGGTGAGCGTGACCTCCTCCTCCTCTTCTTCTTCTTCTTCTTCTTCTTCTTCTTCTTCTTCTTCTTCTTCCTCCTCCTCTTCTTTCATGTCTTTTCCTCTTTGTGATCATCTTGTTCTCCTTCTCCTCCTGCAGGAGTTGTTGCAGAGGCAGCTGCTGGAGGCCAACAGGAAGGCGCAGGAGTACCGGCAGCAGCTGCTGCGTAAGGAGCAGGAGGCCGAGGAGTACCGCATCAAACTGGAGGCCATGTCCCAAAGTCAGGCCAACAGCGCTAACGCCAACACCGCCGCAATCAGCGCCGCCGCCAATGCTGCCAGCCCCGAGGAGGTGGTGGGAGGGGAGGAGGACGAGGAGGAGGCAGCGGCCAGCATGGTGGAGGAGGAGGGAGAGATGGTGGTGCTGCAGGAGGGAGGGATCATCATGGAGGGGGAGGAGGGTCAGGTGACGCTGGTGGAGACGGGAGGAGAGACGACGGAGGTCAGCTCCTAACAGAGGTGGGGGAGGAGGGGTGAGGAGGGCCGACACACGGATGGAAAGACAGATCAGAACCGGAGGTAGATGGATGGACTCGCACTAATTTGCATCCCTTTGAACAGGTGGCCAGTGTGTGACGGAGGGGAGGGGGTGAGTCATGGCGGATGGTTTGAAGTGTGCACCATTTTGAATCCCTGAAAGACACCAGAGAGGAGAAACAAAATGTTTTCCCAGGAACAGTGAGAGGAGAACAAAGGTCGACAACAGACACAAGGATTTCAGTCATGCACCATTTTGAATCCCTGAATGATTAAATACCAACAATCCCCAAAAGATTTGTTGATAACATGTCAGAGAGGAGGAACTAAATGGCTTCCCCAGAAAGATCATTCAGAGAAAGACGAACTGATTAAACAAACATAACGGACGAGTTAAGTCTCGCACCATTTTGAATCCTCAAAAGATTTGATTCTAACATGATGGAGAGGGAAACAAAATGGCTTCTCAGAAAAAAAAAACAACTGAGAGAGAAGATAGAGACAGAAAACAGACTAAACAAAGATGGCAGGATTTAGTTGTGCACCATTTTGAGTTCCCGCATGTTCTATAACTGAATGCTTACTTAAGTGGGATGCAAAATGTAATGACTCTGGATGAGAGGATTGAAGAGATGGAGACCAGCTGGGGGAGAAGAAACCGAAAAATAAACTCAGGAGGAGGCGGGACTTTTTACCCGAAGGCATATTTACTTTTTTTGTTGTCACCGCAATCAGTGATCCCAAATCAGAATACTGAGACGGTGCTCCCCGTGTGCAGCCATGTCTGCTCCCTGATCATCGCTTTAACACGCCATTTTGCTTCCCAGTTTGACTCAGAGTGCTTATAAAGACAGCGTCACTGAACCTGAGGATGCAGCAGGAATCAAAAGTCTTAGTTTGTCAGTTTAACATTTTCCTCCTTGATGTTTGAAGGCCGTTGGTTATCCCCAGTGCACCATTTATATCGTTTTGTTTCTGTTCTGTTCAGTTTTTGTCAGTGGGTTGTTTTTATCTGGTGAGTCTGTGAACCAACCAGCTGTTCCTCTGATGCCTTCAGAACTCCATGTTCTGATCAACTCGGATCATTTTCGCCTTTTTGAAATAGTTACCCAACTCTCGCTGCAGCTGGCACCATTTTGCTTCCCCAAAATAAGACCTCCACTGGGAGCTGTGAAAGAAAAAGCCTCTTTGTCAGGATTGTTTGGACACTACGGTAACTCACTCTGAACTGCTTTCCGACTTCTTTCACTTCGTTTTTTGTTTCTAACTAGTTTTGTTTCTTTTCTGATGTTTGAGGATGAAACGTTTGTTCAGAACGAGTTCACACTCGTTTAACAAATTAATCTTAAACCGAGCGAGCAAAAGAAATAATGTTAGGATGTCAGCTGGTTTCAGTCCTCAACAATCCATCAATGTTTGAGTTTAGAAAAGGCTTTGAGTCCTGACAGGACCTGAACCAGGACCTGAACCAGAACCTGAACCAGGAACTGAACCAGGTCCATCATGGAAACCTTTAATGTGGATTATTATTTAAAACCAGGTTTGTTTTCCATCATCAGGCTGTTTAAGGCTTGTTGGGTTGAACAGAACTTATTGATCAGTCTCTCCAAATGTTCTTCAGATTTCTGTCGGCTGAGTTTTAAAAACTTTTTCACAAACAACTGATCGATTATCCGATTTATTGACACTTAGAAACTCTTTCCAGATGATTGAATGTCATCAGCTGTGAATTCTAAATTCACTTGAACGTTCTGGTCTCGTGATTCTTTCAGTCGTGTCGTTTTACATTCCTGTCGAGTGTCACTTGTGCTTTAGTTGGATCCGACCTGCAGTCACCTGTGCTGCTTGTGTGAGTCGATTCTGTTCTGATATCTTTAACTGATGAACAGCTACTTTAACTCATGTAAATCCAGACGTCTGTGCGTGCAGACGTTCTGTTCAGAGCAGTCACAACTTTTTCAACGTAATGTTTTTGTGTCTGAATCTCACACGCTTGAGTTTGTCTTGTGGTCGTGTTGAGTGAATATTTGGCTTCAGTCCAAACTGATTTCCAACATGACGACAACTGAACTTTTCAAACTCAACACTTTCTTTTGCTTAAAAATGTGACATGAACATTTGGTCGTCATTAAAGAGTCCAGCGGTCGTCAGGGAGGAAGCGCAGCTGAAGTCTGTTGGATGTTTTATAGAAACAGGATAAATTTGTAGTTCCAGATGAAACACATGAAGTCCTGGTTCGGTTTCCTGTCCTGGGACAGCAGTTATTGATTACTGATAGACTCATCTGTCCTCCCGCTGATCAGTGATTCTGTGTCATTTGAGTTGAGTATGATAGTTATTTTTATAAGCTCAGCGAAGCCTACCTTTTTCTATGTACATATAAAGTTGTATTTTTTTAACTGTACCTGAATGCTTCACCATGATGATGACGATGATGATGATGATGATGATGATGGCTGCTTGCATTGGTAAATATGAAATATAAACACTTGTTTTTTTTAATAACAACTTCTGTGTTTTGGTTTTTAATGCTTTCACAGAGACACCTGAACTCATCATGAGGCGTTCAGGCGTTGAACTGACTCACAGTGACACACTGACAGTTTGACTCTCAATTGATCTTCAATTGATCCAAATCGATCCATCAGGAACTGAACACAACAAACAAATGTATTCTTTAAGTTGCGTTTTTGTCATCTGTTTCTATTTACAGACATTTAGAAATCTAATTAATGTGACAAAGGAAAATAAAAATTCAACAATTAGGAAATTCTTTAATGTAAATAAATCATAAAAACAGCTTCTATTGTTTTTATTATTTTTTAACTTCTCTTTGACCTTCAGAGTGAAAATAAAACCTGCATCTGCTGAGAGGGATGGAAAGCTCCAGAACAGCTACTCAATGGACCTCGTGTTGACCCGGTTCTGCCAACTACGGTTTCCAAGGTCCAGAATGAAACTACAACATGTTTGTTTCATTCTTCAGTTACATGAACAGAACAATCAATGTTCGCTTCATTAGTCTGAAGGAACTTCATATAACTCAACCGCTGACCTTAAATCAGACGAACTAGCCTGCGGGAAATAAAAAAATAAACACAGTGAAGCTGATGGTTCCGTTTAGAATCTGATCAAGTTAACTGACAGCGTAAAGAATCATTTCCAGAGCTTTCAACATCCTCTTGTTGTGCTAGCGGTTAGCGGAGCCTAAATGTGTTTATTTATTTTACTTTATTTTATGTTTTTCTGTATTTTGTGATGCCGGGCTGCAGGAGCGCTGGGGAACAGGCTCGTTAATCGACCCTGACTGAATCTTCTAACATTAAATTCTGGTCTGTAAAGTTCATCGTTGACCTTGAAAACGATGTCAGTCCACCTTTAAAGCCGGCCCGGAGCTTTCGATCACATCACACAGTCTTCAGTCGATGATGAAGTTAATTCCATGTGAGGTGAGAAAGTCCATCTGCTTGGACCGACTGAGATTCTGCTGAACGCTCCAGGAGCTGCTTAAATGGACCTAGTGGTCAGATTATTGTATCGCCTGCTTAAACACTGCGTAGCATCAGAGGACACACTAATACATTTACGTTTTCACACTTAGATTACAAACTACATTACTGGTCCTAATTGAAATGAATGTTTTCGTGGATTCAGATTCAGATTATGGTCGATCAGATTGGATGCATTGTTAATCCGGCCGCTGTGAGAGAGGAACATCCTCCCTCTGCTGCTGTCGCGTCAGTGCGTGTAGCTGCTGTCTGCGTCCACCTGCAGCTCACCTGGACAATAAACTTGGCAGACTTCGTCATTTTAATGCATAAATATCGATTAATGTCATGATATTTATCAACTACAGCTCCCATGAGGCTCTGACGGGCCGCTGGCTGCGGGGGGATATTACCGCCCAGCGCGTGGATTATGGCCGATCAGTCCTGAGTGACGTGCCCACCGTCCAATCAGCGGCGGCAAAGTGGCACGCGGCCAACCCTGTGTGTCGGGGGGCGGGGCCTGGAGGGAGGGGGTAGGGCGCGAGGTATCATGGAGGATCAGTAGGCAAACTGTGGCCATCAGAGGAGAGCAGCGCCCGCTCTGATCCCGGGACTTTATCAACTGTTCAGCGCCGCACGGAGGAAACGTCTCGACATGGACATGAAGAAGAGGATCACCTTAGAGCTGCGGAACAGGAGCCCGGCGGAGGTGAGCCGCATTTTAACAACATTTTAATTGTTGCCTGAAATAGCCCGGGAGGTGATGAGCGAGCGGAGGGAGCCTGGCTGGCTGCTCCGCCTCGCTCATCACATGGAGTCCGCGCACCGACAACACGGGCGGCAAGTTAGCTGTCGGTCATTCGGCCGGTAGAAGCTCGTCGAGCCGCTTCGTCTCACCGACCGGCGGCCGCGCTGAGAGCAGCGATCCCGGGTGGATGTGGAAGCATCTCCGCGGCTCCGTGTGTCCGCCCGCCCCCTCCTCCTCCCCGGTGAAATCCCTTCTGTCAGGGAGGCTCCGCGGACACATTCTGGCATCAGAGCGCCATTAAGATGAACTTTGTATGCATATATATAAATAAATAAACGATTCAAACTGTTTCTTCAAGTTCTGCCATTAATCTTCATCTCACACGCCTTCACGCACTAACGAGGCGCAAGTTTAACTTTTAATCAGTCACCGGACAAACTCGACTTTACCGGAGAAGTCGGTATAAAATACAGACTAAATGTCCGTTAATGAGCGGCTGGTGCGTTTCATAGTCGCGGGTGTTTGTGCGGGTGTACCGGGGTGTAGGGAGCTCACCGCGGGCTTCGTCCCGGAAAAACACTGCGTGTTAACCTCGACAACAACGACGTCGGTTGGTGCTTCGTCGTTCTCTGCGAGCGGACATTTTAAGTCACCAACGGCTTAAACTTGGACGGAAATATCTTCACCTTCCGACATTTTGTCAAACTTCCCTTCACTAAGTCCGCCTCAGAACTACAGTTAGCGTCTTTTTCGAGGCTTTGCTCGACGGTTCCGTGCGGCCGTGCTCGGTGTCGGTCGTGCTCGGTGTCGGTCGTGGGGCGCACTGAGGTCGGTCAGAGACATTTTGAGTGGGAGCTCGTGCTCGGTAGTAACGCGTTACCCGTTTAGCGTTACTGAAAGCGGATTAGCGGCGGTTCGGACGGAAACTGCGCTGATACCGACGAATATCACCACAGCACCGCCTTTATGATGAGACCGAACAGACTCGGTACACCGAGGCTCGGTACTGTGAGGAGGGTGAAGTGGATCGAGCAGGGTCGTGTTTGGATCACAGCGGCGTAACGAGTTAAAATGGCGTTACTCCACAGAGCGTCGGTACCGCAGATTACTGTAGTCTGAGCACGTGACGGCCGCTTCGGATTAACATGAATGTAACTGAATATGTCGAGTAATCTGGATTAAATCCACCGAAACGGACTGAAACCAGTTTTAATTCTGATTGTGTCGTCGCTCTCTGTGAGGCTCCGTGTGTGTGTGTGTGTGTGTGTGATTAAGTTATATAACCGGCTGCCAACCAACAGCTTCAGTTAAATAACACACACACACACACACACACACACACACACACACACACACACACACACACACACACACACACACACACCGTGCAGCTCACGTTCACATTTAATTCACTTCAGACTGTCAGTCAGTCACCGAGCTGGTGTCATGTTTTATGAATTGGGGGACGCCGGCAGATGGTGTGTGGAGGCTCAGAAGACACACACACACTCAGTGCATGTAGATTATAGTAGGTTAACCCCCCCCCCCCCCCACACACACACACACACACACACACAGTGAGTGTGGTGCTGTTGGGCTCTGATGGCTGCAGGCTGCAGCTCTGCTCTGTTACACTGAGGCTCTGCTGGTTATATAAGCCGGAGAACCAGAGGAACTCTGGGAAATAAACGCGGCCACCAGTCTGAACAAAGTCCTCCACCGCACGCGCTCACATCGCAGATCCACTCGCTTTAATTAAGCCGTGGTTTAAAACCAACATCAGGAGATATGTTACAGTTTTTATAGCACGTCATAATGAGAGCTTAAATAAAGTCCATCAATAATTAAACTGATCATGTGGAAGAGACATCCCACAACACCAGAACCCAACAGAACCACCTGCACCCTCACCACAACACCAGAACCCATCAGAACCACCTGCACCCTCACCACAACACCAGAACCCATCAGAACCACCTGCACCCTCACCACAACACCAGAACCCAACAGAACCACCTGCAACCTCACCACAACACCAGAACCCATCAGAACCACCTGCACCCTCACCACAACACCAGAACCCATCAGAACCACCTGCACCCTCACCACAACACCAGAACCCATCAGAACCACCTGCACCCTCACCACAACACCAGAACCCATCAGAACCACCTGCACCCTCACCACAACACCAGAACCCATCAGAACCACCTGCACCCTCACCACAACACCAGAACCCAACAGAACCACCTGCACCCTCACCACAACACCAGAACCCATCAGAACCACCTGCACCCTCACCACAACACCAGAACCCAACAGAACCACCTGCACCCTCACCACAACACCAGAACCCAACAGAACCACCTGCACCCTCACCACAACACCAGAACCCAACAGAACCACCTGCAACCTCACCACAACACCAGAACCCAACAGAACCATCTGCACCCTCACCACAACACCAGAACCCAACAGAACCATCTGCACCCTCACCACAACACCAGAACCCAACAGAACCACCTGCACCCTCACCACAACACCAGAACCCAACAGAACCACCTGCACCCTCACCACAACACCAGAACCTACTGCACCCTCACCACAACACCAGAACCCAACAGAACCACCTGCAACCTCACCACAACACCAGAACCCAACAGAACCATCTGCACCCTCACCACAACACCAGAACCCAACAGAACCACCTGCACCCTCACCACAACACCAGAACCTACTGCACCCTCACCACAACACCAGAACCCAACAGAACCACCTGCACCCTCACCACAACACCAGAACCTACTGCACCCTCACCACAACACCAGAACCCAACAGAACCACCTGCAACCTCACCACAACACCAGAACCCAACAGAACCATCTGCACCCTCACCACAACACCAGAACCCAACAGAACCACCTGCACCCTCACCACAACACCAGAACCCATCAGAACCACCTGCACCCTCACCACAACACCAGAACCCATCAGAACCACCTGCACCCTCACCACAACACCAGAACCCAACAGAACCACCTGCACCCTCACCACAACACCAGAACCCAACAGAACCACCTGCACCCTCACCACAACACCAGAACCCAACAGAACCACCTGCACCCTCACCACAACACCAGAACCCAACAGAACCACCTGCAACCTCACCACAACACCAGAACCCAACAGAACCATCTGCACCCTCACCACAACACCAGAACCCAACAGAACCATCTGCACCCTCACCACAACACCAGAACCCAACAGAACCACCTGCACCCTCACCACAACACCAGAACCCAACAGAACCACCTGCACCCTCACCACAACACCAGAACCTACTGCACCCTCACCACAACACCAGAACCCAACAGAACCACCTGCAACCTCACCACAACACCAGAACCCAACAGAACCATCTGCACCCTCACCACAACACCAGAACCCAACAGAACCACCTGCACCCTCACCACAACACCAGAACCTACTGCACCCTCACCACAACACCAGAACCCAACAGAACCACCTGCACCCTCACCACAACACCAGAACCCAACAGAACCATCTGCACCCTCACCACAACACCAGAACCCATCAGAACCACCTGCACCCTCACCACAACACCAGAACCCAACAGAACCACCTGCACCCTCACCGACGGCCAGAACAAATCCACTTAAAATAAATCTACACATGTATGAGCCCAGCAGCTGCAGACACACGCGTGCGTCTGGACCGAACAGAACATGATGTCACTGTGCTCTTATTGGTTGATAACGGGCCGTCACAGATAACTTGGTATCAGCGGTTCCGATGAAATGTGAACTATGTTTACAGAACTTATTACAGAAGAAGATGTTTGTGTTTTCTGATTTTTAGAGGAGTGAGCTGAGTGAGTTCAGACAGCAGAGGTTCTGTTCTGTCATGATTCTGCTCTGCTGCGGGTCTTTGTCAGAACCACACGTCTTTCTGACCCGTCTTCTTCTTAACGAGTGTGAATATAAAACACAGGACCGGTCCAGATGTGCTCCTCTGCTGCCTTTCTTCTTCTTTTGACAGTAAATGAAAGTAAAGAGACCGATACCGGACCGGTACCGGACCGGTACTGATATTGATGTTTGAGACTTTAGCAGCAGATGAAACATTTAAAACTAGTGAATTCATAAAACAAGCCGCCTTGAAATCCTCGTGTGACGATAGTTTCAGTCTCGTTAATCTGCCAACAAAATAATCTGCAGAATCACTGAGAGAGAAATTATTGATCGTCAGCAGAATCTGGGGGTGAGATCAAAGGAGCAGGTGGATTGTGATTGGCTGAGCCACCTGTCAGTCAAAGCGCATGTATCTCAGTGAGCTGCAGCTGATAATTACTTTCATTATTGATTAACTTGTTCATTATGAGGACGGATTAAAGCTCAGCTGTCTGTGAGCAGCACTGAACGTAACCGACTACATTTAGTCAGTTATGACTTTTAAAGTTCTTTTACTTTTACGCCTCAGAGGATCTTTTCCCTCCACGTTACTTGTTTGATGACTTTAGTTACTTTGCAGATTTCACCAGAGCAGCGACTGTTTGAATTATTATAATCAGTTGAGCCACAATATGCCGTGTTTACGTACGTGTACGTACTTACTTTCTGTTTGTCTGACGCTGAAGCAGCTGATCGTCACGGTCAGGTGACTCTGACTGAAAACATGCACAGGTGTATTTTCTGTCCATCAGCTGTTCAGTGAATTGATTGTTTCAGTTTTAACTTCAGTTCACGTCAGTTTGTCTTCCTGATACGAACGTTAGCGGAGCAGCAGGTCGACGCCGTGATGTCATCACACAGCACAGGAACGCCCTGAAGAACAGCAGCTCCTCAAATGTTACACCTGTCACAGGAGTGTAACCACTGACTGTCTGTCTGTGTGTGTGTGTGTGTGTGTGTGTGTCTGCCTGTGTGTGTGTGTGTCTGCCTGTGTGTGTGTGTGTGTGTGTGTCTGCCTGTCTGTGTGTGTGTGTGTGTGTCTGTGTGTGTGTGTGTGTCAGATAGCAGAGCTGGTGGTTGATAACAGTCGCTCTGCAGACGGGGAGGTTGAAGGTCTGACAGACGCGTTCACGGAGCTCGAGTTCCTCAGTATGGTCAACGTTGGTCTGAGCTCGCTGGCTAAACTGCCCTCACTGCCCAAACTACGCAAGGTAACACACTCACACACACACACACACACACACAGACAGGCAGACACACGCACACACACACACACTCACATGTTTGTGGACTGTCTTCAACATCACGTCTGTGATGAACCTGTTGGGTCCTAACTGAGTCCAATGTAAACACACACACACACACACACACACACACACACACACACACACACTGATGTGCTCCTGTGTGACTGACACCTCCTGATGATGTCATCATCTCTGATGTCCCGCCAGAATAAAAGTCCAAAAACCCACTTGGAAACCAGAGAAGACTCAGAGTTCAGAACTCCCCTCAGAATCTTCATGTTTTCTTCAGTATCAGTGATCCAGTGGTACACTGCAAACAGGAGATGCTAACAGCTAATACGGCTAATTTTAATGGAGACTATGGAGGAGGAGTTGCCCTTTAGAAAGGCCTACATGATGGCGTTATGTACAGTTCACGCAGAATGTGTTGTATTAAGTTGAAGCGCAGCCAAAGCTAGAGAGCAGAATCTGATGATTCCTCCAGAAGTCTGCAGCAGCTCCACATCGCACTCGCCTGGCTTTCACTGATGTGACTTTCCATCTATTCTCATCTTTGTTTTAAGTTTATATGAAACCTCGACACACAACATTCGCTGCTTTCTGTGAGACCACATCATTAGCATGTTAGCATGTTAGCATCTAGCAAGTTGGACACATTTTTCTTTTACTCCATTTTCACATTAAAGTCAAATTGAGCTGATAAACTGCAGCAGAACAACATCAAGCTCAGGTGTGTAACTAGATTATTCTAGATCTTTACCTGCTGAAGTTTACCTGCTGAAGTTTACCTGCTGAAGTTTACCTGCTGATGTTTACCTGCTGAAGTTTATCTGCTGAAGTTTACCTGCTGATGTTTACCTGCTGAAGTTTACCTGCTGAAGTTTACCTGCTGATGTTTACCTGCTGATGTTTACCTGCTGAAGTTTACCTGCTGAAGTTTACCTGCTGAAGTTTACCTGCTGAAGTTTACCTGCTGAAGTTTACCTGCTGAAGTTTGCCTGCTGATGTTTGCCTGCTGATGTTTACCTGCTGATGTTTTGTTTGTTGACCAGTTGGAGCTGAGCGACAACAACCTGTCTGGTTCTCTGGAGACTCTGTCAGAGAAATGTCCCAACCTGACCTACCTCAACCTGAGCGGGAACAAGATCAAAGAGCTGAGCAACGTGGAGGCGCTGGTCAGAACACACACACACACGCACACACACACGCACACACCCGTGCACACACACACACGGTTTGTAGCTGCTAACACGATATTTCTTTCTGCAGCAAAACCTTAAGAGCCTGCAGAGTCTGGACCTGTTCAACTGTGAGATCACGTCTCTGGAGGACTACAGGGAGAGCGTGTTCGAGCTGCTGCCTCAGGTGACCTACCTGGACGGCTTCGACCAGGAGGACAACGAGGCGCCCGACTCCGAGGCCGACGACGAAGGTGAGTGTTGAGAGTCGGTCTGAGCTCAGCCATGACCCTCCTGCTCTGTCTGAACGTGTCCTCTGTGTCTCCAGACGAGGATGGCGAGGACGGGGCGGGGGCGACCGGCGACTACGACGACGAGGACGATGAAGAGGAGGACGAGGACGGCTCAGAGGGAGGAGAGGTGGGGCTGGGCTTTCAAGTGAACCGGGGCAATCAGGTGGGCAACTCAGGCTTCGGCCTGCAGGTCAACCCACAGCCGGCTCAGACGCAGGCAGGCCTCAACTTCCCACGATGCACCTGTCCTCAGCAGAGAGAGTCACAGTTTACTGTCGACTGTTAGGACTTCTTGATGAGTTATTGTTTATGTTTTCTAAAATGGATGTGAGGACGCGACTGAGCAGTCCGATCAGTCCGTCACAGGAAAGTTTTTAACGTCTTTATCGACAATCATAGAAAAGTTCTTCTGTGACTCTCCTGCTGCTCTGAGCTGAGCCGGGCTCACGGGTTGACCTCAGGTGTGACAGCAGGTGTGACCGTGTTCTCGACCAGGTTCAGCACCAAAATGGCCGTCTCTGAGGACAAATGTCGGTAACAGGAAGTGTTTTGTCCGTTTCATTTGGCTCTTTTCTTCCTAAAACTTCTTTTCTTTTTCTCCTCAATTTAAATCATTTAAAAAAAAACTTTCTTTTAAGAGAGATCTTTATTTCTTTATACATTTGATTGAATTTGATTTGTGTTTTATGATTTGTAACCAATATTTATTTCATATTTATCTCACCATGTTTTTATTGGTGTTCTTCTTTTCGTGAAGGTAAATTTTGATCACTTTTCTATAAGTTCCATTATATATTTATTTAACGTGGAAAACGACGTGTTTCTGTCAGAGTCGGTCTGATGGCGGTCAGCCTGGTCGCCGTGGCGTAGACGTGATGCGTAGTGTTAGTGCTTCGTCGTGTCGTCCAATCAGAAAGTAGCTGCTTCTAATGGCTTATTTTGAAATTAATGATCGTCGCTCTTCTTCTATTGCCTCAGGAGGATGACGATGATGAGGACGACTATGCAGAGGAGGAGGAGGAAGGTGAGTGAAGCATCATGGGATTGTTTGTGTCGGTGGTCAGAGTCCTGTCGCCTCCTCTGATTGGTTACTTCTGTCTCTTTCTCTCCGTGCAGAAGATCAGGCGGGCGTTCAGGGACAGAAGAGGAAGAGAGACGTGGACGACGAAGGCGAGGATGACGACGACGATGACGACGACGACTAGTCGTCTCGCCGGCCGCGGTCTGTGTGTCGTCCTGTCCTGTTTCTGTCCGTCTCCTCCGGACCCGACCTCCGCCAGACAACAAACAGCAGGGACAGCAACAGCAGCAACAGGAACAGTGTGATCGGAGCTAGTTTGTTTCAGTCTGTCATAGAATCTCACGTCTTTATTTTTAGAGAATATATAAGAATCAGAGAAGAAGATTTTATCAGAACTTCAGCTGTTCTCGGCTGAAGATTCACCACGTTTCCCTTTAAAACCAGGTTCAGAATCAGCGTCTCCGTCTGTGCGTCTCCTCTCCACGTGCTCCACCCTGACACTCTGAGCGGCTCCTGGCTGAACTAAACTCCATCCTGCTGTGGACTGACTTCCTACATGATATCACTAACTCACCACTGGACAGACTCTGGCGTTCTTGCGGCAGTCGTCTCTTCACGCTCGCGTCAAGCTGCCGATGATCGAGGCTCAGAATGCATCAGGCGACTTTCACGCCTGGAAGCGTTGAACACCGTCAGCTGCTGAGCTGACGAGCGTCCTCGCCGTCCGGTTCAGACTAAAACACTTCTGCCACCACCTGATTGGTCGGTCCTCGACACGTTTCAGAACCTGATAAAATGTAACGTCAGCGTACAGTTGATTTGATCCGTGTGTTGCCATAGTTACCAGATCATCTTAATGAAATTCAGGCTAAACGTCGTTTATCCAGAGATCATTTCTTTAAAGGTGCAGTACGTCAGTTCTGTTTGAAAACGTCCAGAAAAGAGTTAGCATGCTAACCAGCTAGCCTCAGCTGTGTGTGTGTGGTTTGCTGGTTAGCTGCTAATGTTTATTCTGGTGATTGATGAGTAGTTAATGATTTGAATGAATCCATGTGAGATCATGGACGCAGATGAAGAACATCTACTGGTTGTAGTTCGTCTCAGCAGATTTCAAGTTTTATCTTTAGATTTTTATATTTATTATCTGCTCAAAGCTTTTCTGTCGTTTCTCTACACAGATCAGCTCACAGTCATTAATAATAACAATGATTTTTATTGTAAACGTCACACTTTGGTAGTGGAGGCTCCAGATCCTCCATCAGATTGTGACCCGGCCCTCTGACGCCTCACGTTTGTGGATCTGGACTGTTGGACTCAGTCTGGAGTCACATTAGAACCCGTGAACCAGCTCTGAGATCACGAGTCCAACAGTGTCGAACAGAGAAGTGTGCTGAAGTCTTCTAGTCTGGACCGGAATTTCATTTGATTGGCTTTCTACGAGCTGCCGTCCAGAGTTTCCCAGGATGCACTGCTCTCTGAAACACCTGCGAGCGGAGCTTCAACACCACCAAAGTCCAGAGTTGTCCTCAGAGTTCAGTGAAGCAGAACCCTCTCGCATCAGGAGCTTCCTTCTCCTCGGCCGCCTCCAGCTCCAGTTTTCACAGTGTAACCTCCAACATGGCCGACAGGAAGTGTCGGCGTTCTCAGGAGAGCCTCCATCATATCACCAGTCCATCCAATCTGATCTCCACCTTTAAAAGTACTCCAGTCGTTCAGGACTCCAGAGGATCAGGACCCGGTTCTTCCTGCAGCCATATCTGTGTGGGCTCTACCAGGAGAGGACAGCGCCCCCTTCAGGACCTCTACCACCCAATCAGGGACGTCACATGTTTCCGTTCAGCCTCCTCCGTCAGTCGGAACCCTTTAGTCGGACCTGAACTGGACGAATAGTGATCACATTGACTCTGCTGTCTCTGCCCCGTCTCGCCTGCTGTAGAGAGAACGATACCATGATATTCCCAGTGTGTGTTTGATTTGTTGTAGGGGTTTTCCAGGGAAGATTAGGGGGCGGGTGGGAGGAAACCTTAGTTCTGACGTGTTTGTTTTTTTGAGTTGTCAGCGACCCGTTTTTGTCCTGATCAGCAGCTCTTTCTGTTTTTTAGTTTGATGTGAAAGCGAGCGGCTCGTCCTCAAACTGCCCGTCCCCTCGTGATGTCCAGACCGCCGGCGTGTCACACTTCAGGCTCCGCCTCCTCCTCACAGGACACCTTCATGTCCACCGAAGGTTGTGGTGCATTCAGGTGCTCCTCCAGTCAGAAATATACAAGTTTACCAGCTAATTCAGACAAAAAACTGCTCTCAGCACCTTTTAACTCGAAGCCTTTGATTCAGACTGTGGAGCCAGTGTGAGATCTTTGACAGCGAAACGTTTTAATGCTCAACATTTTTAAATCAAACAATTATTCTTAATGATTCTCTGATTCACCTCCAACGTCTTAACAAGACGGCTTAACGAGCTGACAGAGCACCTGAACACATCTTAGTGACAGGTGTGCAGTGGATTATGGGAAACAGAGTACTGCGATTCATTCTATCAAGGAGGCGGAGCCTGAACAGGACACACCTGTCGTGTCTGATTCAGGTGTCGCTGCTCTGCGTGGGATTCTGCAGCCAGCAGGCAGCAACTTTTTACTTTTTACTTCCTCTAGTTGTTTTAAACCGGACCAAACCTGACTGCCAGGAAATAAATCAGTTAATTATTAACTATCAAAAAACAACATCAAGCAGAAAAAGATGATCCAATCATGAAGGAAAAAAGTAAACGTTGAGGTTTGTGTTAATTTATCTCCTGCAGGCGGCGTGTTGGTCCTGGTGAAGCAGCAGAATCTGTACAGCTCTGACTTTGAACTAAACTGCTGTAAACTTTTAGCTTTTCTCTCGTTTACACTCTTAAAAACGACGCAGCGTCTTCAGTCGAGTCTGACGCACCTGGAGGTTCAGTCATTCACTGAAGGTTGAACGATGGCGTGAGTTGATCATGTGACTGTTGAAATACTGTTAGGTTTGAGTTTAATCAGCGCTAACGACGGACTGCAGCTGAGACGAGGCAGCCATGTTTGTTTTAGTTATCGGAGCTCACAAACGTTTTTAATCTGACTTAAAATGAGAAACGTGAGTAAGCGAGATGAAACCACTCAAACAAGAATCCACCAACCAGCTGCTTTAATATTTACATGTTGGCGTACACTGTCCACGCCTGTGATTGGCTCCACTGTTAGAAACCGTTTAGAAAATGGCGGCCATGTTCAAACAATACCTGGCAGCTGATTGGACAAACCTTGCTGTTCACTGTTATTTGCTCTTCTTTAATGAAATAACAGCTGTACTGACCGCTGGAGCAGCCGCCATGTTGTTCTCCAGGCAAACAGGCGCTTCTGTCTCTGGTCGTCACATCTAAGCCCCGCCCACAGCAGTTCCTCAGAGGACACCGATTGGTTCAACCACTGTGATTCTTAACGAATCCACCGAGCAGCTGATGAG
Source organism: Diplodus puntazzo (assembly GCA_963678695.2). NCBI lineage: Eukaryota > Metazoa > Chordata > Actinopteri > Spariformes > Sparidae > Diplodus > Diplodus puntazzo. The sequence goes on along the minus strand of OZ023169.1, from coordinate 537,799 downwards.
TTGACGTGGCGGTCAGTCGGCGCCGGCTGCTGAACATGTTGTGTTGTGTTTGAGAGTGTAAAGGTCAAAGGTCGTCTGTCAGACCTGCTGAGGTCAGTTTAACTCTGGTTTTAAGGCAATATTGTAAATAGACTCTCAGCTCAGTTTCAGGTTTGTTTTTATTGTTTTTAATGAATTAAATAATTTTACAGATGTTTTTGTTGTTTTTCTGCAGCCAGGTGATAGTTGACCCGTCTTGACCTTTGACCCCAGCTGTTACTTCCCTCCATCATCCTGTCTGTGGGGAAAAACTGTGTTTGACTTTTTGTGTGGTGTAACAAGAACATGTCGAGGGTTTTCAATTAAAGTTTCAAAGAAACGAGTCGTGTTGATGTTTGACGCTCGCCTGAGTCACACAGAGAGATTCAGGTATGAAGATTAAAACTCACCTCAACCTGTCGGACCGCCGAGCTCACAGCACCTGTGAGGCGAGGAGCAGGGTCGTCCTGCCCCGCCTCACCTGCAGCCTCACCTGCAGCATCACCTGCAGCCTCACCTGTAGCCTCACCTGCAGCATCACCTGCAGCATCACCTGCAGCCTCACCTGTAGCATCACCTGTAGCATCACCTGCAGCATCACCTGCAGCATCACCTGCAGCCTCACCTGCAGCATCACCTGCAGCCTCACCTGCAGCCTCACCTGCAGCATCACCTGCAGCATCACCTGCAGCCTCACCTGCAGCATCACCTGCAGCCTCACCTGCAGCATCACCTGCAGCATCACCTGCAGCCTCACCTGCAGCCTCACCTGCAGCATCACCTGCAGCCTCACCTGCAGCCTCACCTGCAGCATCACCTGTAGCATCACCTGTAGCCTCACCTGCAGCATCACTGGACAGGTGAGTTTCCTTGTGATACTCGAGTACATTTACTCGAGTACTGTTCACCTGAAACAAATGAATGTCTCATTCAGTCCACATGATGCTGACGCCACCGTTAGAATGTAACCGAGTTCATCTACTCGACATCTGAGGGAAATATTACTGATTCTGTTAATTCCACTACAGCATCGGACACGTTCAGCTACTGGGTGATACAATGACTTCATTTACTTTAATACTTGAATACCACACAGATACTTGATACTTTAGTAAAGTGTGTGTGTGTGTGTGTGTGTGTGTGTGTGTGTGTGTGTGTGTGTGTCCTGTAGATGGCGCTGTTGTTCTTCTGTTGAAGCGGCTTCACTCTGAACCAAACTCCATTCACTTTTTTCTTATTTTTAACTAATCTTTATTAAAACTAGTAATTACACTCAGCATCTTATTTATAAATAGAAACAAGATAAAGTTATTGATCTTTGAGCAGCTCCATGTCCGTGTTTTTCTGAATTAAAGGACAGTTCTGCTGTTTTTAGCTGTCAGTGAATCTTTCATCATTAACTTTGTGATTATATAAAGATTTATTCGAGCGAAGTCAAATTCAAGCTACACTGACAGATTTCCCAGCATGCACTGAGTTTAAACTACTTCCTGTTAGTCGTTTACAGAAAACAAACAAGATGAACTTTGTCTTTATTTTAATATTTGTTTGTTTCTCAGATAAAAATCATGTGACGACTTGTCAGTAAACAAACACTGACAGCAGCTTCGCTCCTGCTGCAGACGGTTTAATGTAATAACTAATTAATAAGATCGCCTGATTCAACTGTTCACTTCCTGTGAGGAGACGAGACAGTGAGGAGAGGAAGCAAGGAGAGGAAACGAGGAGACAGGATGTGACCGCTGACCTCCTGTCTTCTTCTTCTCCGCTCACTCAAATTTAAACACATCAAACTAGTAAAGTGTTCGTTAATGGAACAGCTGTGACCACACACACACCCTCACCCTCACACACACCCTCACACACACACACACCCTCACACACACACACCCTCACACACACACACACACCCTCACACAGACACTCACCCTCACACACACACACGCACACCCTCACACACACACCCTCACACACACACACACCCTCCTGCTGTCTGAGCCTCCCTGGAGAGTTTCCTGTCTGACAGCAGTCTCATGAGAAAACACACACACACACACACACACACACACACAGTAGTCAGATGTTGGAGGAAGATTCTGTAGATCAGCTGTTGTTCAATGTGTTTACCTTCTATAATAATAATATTATTATTATTATTATTGTTATTATTATTGTTATTATTATTATTATTATTATTATTATTATATCGATAATAATTAACAATATTGTTATTATTATTAATATTAATAAGAATATTAACAGCCCTCTCGTGCGTTTGGATCCTTTTGTCTCGTCTGAACAGTTTCAGTGTTTTTCATCATGATACAGAAACTGAACTTGTAGGAGCTGAGACTGACTCCGGATCAGTTCTGAATGTTCTGGTGCCGTCCGGGTCCAGTTATCACCTGAGCTTTCTCTCCATCTTGATGCGGATGAGACGATGAAGATCCCTCCAGGTTTCTTTTGATGTACTGACGGCTCTGAGCTGTTTTATGGGTCCGATCACGGCTTTGAAAGTTCTTCTCAGTTCAGGCCCGGCAGCTTGTTCCCTGCTGAGCCTCTGTTGTGCTGGTTCTCCTCAGGACGGGTCTCCAGAACTTCCTGTCCCTGGTGTCCGGTGAGCTGAACAACACGTCTGCTCCGTCTTCATCTGGTGGTTCTGCCTCGTTCAGCAGGATGATGGTGGTTCTTCTGTCTACTCAGAGTCCATCATGTTCTCCCAGCTGCTCTGTACTGTTTGTGTCTGTGTGGCTGAAGTCACATCATACACACCTCTGATCACCTGTGCACTTCCTCTTCTTCTTCTTCTTCCTCTTCCTCATCTTCTTCTTCTTCCTCGTCCTCTTCCTCATCTTCTTCCTCTTCTTCCTCTTCCTCGTCCTCATCCTCTTCCTCATTTTCTTCCTCTTCCTCATCCTCTTCCTCATTTTCTTCCTCTTCCTCTTCCTCTTCCTCATCTTCTTCCTCATCTTCTTCTCCTCGTCCTCTTCCTCATCTTCTTCCTCTTCTTCCTCTTCCTCATCCTCTTCCCCATCTTCTTCCTCTTCCTCTTCCCCGTCTTCTTCCTCTTCCTCGTCCTCATCCTCTTTCTCATCTTCTTCCGCTTCCTCTTCCTCTTCCCATCTTCTTCCTCTTTCTCATCCTCATCCTCATCCTGATCCTCTTCTTCGTCCTCTTCCCCATCTTCTTCCTCTTCCTCTTCCCCATCTTCTTCCTCTTCCTTAACCTCTTCCTCATCTTCTTCCTCTTCTTCCTCTTCCTCATCTTCCTCCCCATCTTCTTCCTCTTCCTCATCCTCATCCTCTTCCTCTTCCTCTTCCTCTTCCTTTGGTCGTGTCTCGTGTCTGAGTGATTTCATGTTGTCCACATGTTCCCTCAGGACCCGTCAGTAGGACGACATGAGACTTAACGAGGTGTCGTTATGATTTTCAGAGTGTCGACTAATAACAAAGTGTTTCTGTCAGAAACCAGTTGGAGGTCCAACAGACGTGAGTCAGGAGGTGACGGCCAGATGTGTTGAAGGACAGAGAAACATCTGGAGTTTAAGAAATTATTTCTGCTGTGTGTGTGTATGTGTGTGCTAGCGTTAGCGTTAGCATGCTGTCCTCTCATCATGCTGTGTTACCTCTGAAATATTTACACTGTCGGACCTAAAAGCTTTTGGTCGTCATGTTATTTTTATAAGACACAGATACATGAACACACACACACACACACACACACACACACACACACACACACACAATGCTGTTATTGGACTAAAACAGCAGGATGGGTTGATGACATCACTCAGTTGTTGATGATGTCACAGCCGACTCGCCCTCGTGTTGATTATCAACGACAAGTATTTTTAGTTCTGTTGCTATGAGAGATTCTCCTCCTCCTCCTTCTTCTTCTTCTTCTTCTTCTTCTTCTTCTTCTTCTTCTTCTTCTTCTTCTTCTTCTTCGGTCGGTCCAGCTGAAGAGGTCGATGTGTTTACTCGGGAAACTCCTCATGAACCGACGACGATGTGAGTTTCCAGTTTGGCTGTTTGTTGGATCAGAGCAGGAGATGAACTTTATAAAAGTCTAACAAACAGAGTCGAAACATTCAGCCAGGACATAAAAATCAGTCTCAGCTTAAACAGGAAGAGACACACAGGAGGAACTATGACAGGAAGTAAAGGAACAGAACAGGAAGGAAGTGGAAATATGAATAACCGAGGTGAGGAAGAGGAGAAGAGGAATAAACGAGGTCGAGGCTTCGAACAGACGCTGCGGGGCTCTGAGTCACAATGAACACGACTATACCATCCCCCAACACACGCACACACACACTCACACACACACACACACACACACACACACACAGTCAGACACACACTCTATAATCCTGGCTGTTTTAAATGAGAACAAACTGTAACACTGACCTGGTACACAACAGAGCGCTGTGTGTGTGTGTGTGTGTGTGTGTGTGTGTGTGTGTGTGTGTTAATAATAAATGTAATATCCCCCCACCACACACACACACACACACACACACACACACACACACACACACACACACACACTCCTCCACGAATAACTCAAACAGAAGCATCTGATGGGCGAGCGAGCATGATGACAGAGAGAGAGAATCAGTGTAAATAATTTATTGGCCTGATGAAGAAGAATCAGCTGCAGCGTTCATCAGAACATAACCCAGTTATCACACACACACACTGGACTTCACCTCACATGCAGACAGAACCACAGAACCTCCAGGCGGTGCCGCTTGATGAAGCTGAGATTTACTTATTAAAACGCTTCATTTAAAGCGGATACAAACGGACTGACAGAGCTCTGCTTCTCTCTCCTCTCTGAGCTCTCGGATCAGAACAGAACCTGATGAGTGTCCTGGTGTTTGTTCCTCCAGGAGGTCTGGATCCGTCCTGGAGGCTCTGACCAGCTGAGCAGCGTCTTGACATTGAGCAATGTGCTTCCTGTTTGTTTCCTGAAGTCAGAATAATAAAATGCATCAGTGTTTCAGTCCGAACATGAAGTCAGTCGACGAACTTTAAAACAAATGTCTCAAATAGTGAAGACGGAGGAAAGTTTGAATCCGTTAGGAAACATCTGCAGCTCGTCCAATCAAGAGGAACCAACGATGCTAACAAGTGTAGCATCACGAGCTAACAACAGTTTCAGAGGTAAATCTTTGCTGTCGTGTTTGTTTTGTTTCTGTCGTGTTTACAGTTTGTAATGAGGGGAATATGTAATGCTAAGCTAGCTGACGTCATGCTATTAGCACAGTGTTGTCGTGTTATTTTCGTGAAATGTGATTAAAAATCTTCCAGATTGAATCTTAAATAAACAGAATTGATCAAGTTTCAGGTCAGACATGTCGACCGACTCCAAACATCCTCTGTTACCCAGATCAGGTCAGATATTAGCATGCTAACGTTAGCTCTGTCAGTTAGCTGCACCACAGTTCCAGCTGCAGTTAGCGGCTGTAAGATTCAGTTACATCTGATCTCTACGCGAGAACTGATCTGTGAGCTGCAGCCGGTTTTAATCTGTGATGACGAGCTTTCACTCTCTGAACACTGACGTTAGCATGAAGCTGAGGAACCGCCGTGTTGTCGGATCAGAACCAGCTGACTTCAGGATGAACTGAGGTCGGGCTGTGACTCTGGAGGAGAATAAATGTTGGACTGCTCCTTTAAGGTTGATCTTCTGATGTGTCCACACACAAACACTGTGTGCAGAGACAGATGAGTCATTAAGAAATGCTCACACATGCATGCATAACCACACACACACGCACACACACACGCACACACACTCTTGTAGAGGTGGAGCTGTGTAATGGAGCGGTGCTGTTTGTCCTGCCCTACATCTGCTCTGCTCTACATTACAGCTCACTGACCTGAGTGAGAGAGAGTGTGTGTGTGTGTGTGTGTGTGTGTGTGTGTGTGCGTCTTCTCACTCACTGATGAATCTCACTCTGAGGAGTCGACCAATAGCGCAGCAGGATCTTGTTCCACATCACAGGACGCCCCTGAACAGCGCCGAGCTGTGATTGGACGAAGCGGTCAAAGCGTGTTAATACATCATCACGTGATGCAGCGAGGCCCAAAAAGATAATTTTCCCATAAGCTTACATGGTGATACATGTTTTGACTGTCACATCCCCCGCTAACGCAACACAACGTAACGTAACGCAACGCAACGCAACGTAACGCAATGCAACGCAACGCAACGCAACGCAACGCAACGCAACGCAACGCAACGCAACGCAACGTAACGTGTAACTCTCAGTTTACGGTGTAACGCGAGCATGGCTCTGATATTCATGCTGGTATTCGGCTGTTGGTTCTGTAATAAACTTCTGGAACCATCCGACCACAATGTACTCAACAAAACCAGAACCACCCTGTTGTTCTGGAGAACTCATCTACGAGCGCCACAAAATGGCAGCATCACATCTGAGTACAGAGCAGAAACAGTCACTGAAGAGTTACTAGAAATAAGAAGGTGAAACATTAAAGAGCTTTTAATTTGAAACAGCAACAGGAAGTGTTGAAGCAGATGAGAAAACATGGCGGCTTCGTGCTAAAGGTTAGCTAACTAGCTTAGCCTGATGGTCGTTTATTACAACCAGTTCAAACTTGAAAGGTCAGCGAGCTACGCTAACTTCCTGTAGCACACAGCGAAACGTCTCATTTCACTTCCTGTTTCCATCAAACCAGGTGGAACTGATGTTTGCAGCCATGAGATGAAAGTTTATGTGTTCGCGTGCGAGACAAACGTCTTTCTGTCCACAACATGTAACACGTGTGTTTCATTCGTCTGTTTTCTGCACGTGAGTCAGCCGACGAATCAGGATGTGAAGAAAACAAAACGACGTGCACACGACAAAAAACTGAACGACTTCCTTTTACTCTAACAAGAAAGATTCTGCCCGTGAGGCGAGGCGGGTCCAACTGTCTCCAGAACTTTCTAGACATATTTGAGTTTCTTCAAACATGACAGAAAAACTCAGAACAGAAACTTTTATATTTGTAGCTTATTTAATTCTTTCATGAGAAAACCAGGTTTGGAAGCTTAAACAGAAAGTAGACCCAGTTTTTTGGCGCCATTTACCCATAATGCATCGCTGTATACAGTAATAATTCACACAACATCGTTCAAAAACATCAACATATAAATCTTCAGTTAAATAAATTGATCATAAAAAGAAAAAACATTTACAGTTTTTCATATTGTGACAAAGTGAACAAAGTGTGAACTCATCAAACAGTCGTGAATGTTTTAAATGTGCAAAAATGTTCAAATAAATAAATAAAATACATTTTTTCACCAACATCACAACAGCAAAACGAAACAGTGTCGGTGTCTTCTTCTTCTTCTTCTTCTTCTTCTTCTTCTTCATTAACAGACATGACGTGACAGGAAACACACGTGTTCATGTGATTATTAAAAGTTACTGAAGCAGCTCAAACGTGACTGAACTGAGACATCTGACTGATAGATCAGCTGATCGCTGATCAATATGAAATCAGCTCTTCGTGTCGTTCGTAATGTTTCAAATAAAAGTCCATATTTCACTGCAGTTAGTTGAAGATGTTTAGTTTGATAAATCAGATTTGATCTTATGCTAATAATCTCTGAGTACGCAGTTATTGATCGAATGCTTCAGCTCATTGATACGGAGCCGATCACACAGAGACGTTCTGTTCTGTTTGTGCGGCTCACTTCACTCTACGTAACGTAAAACCACAACATGTTCACTCTCCAGATGTTTTCAGACCAAATGGATCAAATTCTGGTGCTGATGGCTTCACAGCCCGCCGTCGTTTCTGGGAATTCGGCTGTGAAACAGTTGAAGTGGCCAAAATGTGTGACGACGGTTGTTGAGGCAGAGAGACTTTTTCTCATCAGCTGACGTTGTTAAAGAAGCAGCTTTAAAATGGTTAAATACTAAAATACTTCTTCAGGACTGGATCCATTCGGTCTGATAATAAAGTCCAAAGGTTAAACTGTGTCCAGGTTCCTCTCAGTCGGTCCACTGAGCTCTGATCCACCTGTCAAACGTCTCTTTTTAACACATAACCTGGTCGTAATTATTCAACAGTGATTTTTAGGGATGAAAACAGTTTATTTTGAGTCTCCTATGAGCAAAGTATTTATGTTAGATTCTGTTAAACTCTGTGTCTCAGTATCAGTCCTCAGATATTCAGCATCAGTCAGGTTTAATTTAAACTCTGCAGTAACAAGCAGCACAGAAACACACCTGAGGGCCTCGAGCTGCTTCACCTGATGATGTAAACGCTCACAGCGAACCGGACCGGGACGGTTCTCACAGGAAACAACATATTGCACAACGAGTGAGAAGAGTTCTGAGCCCAGCAGCTGATGTTCGTCCCAGCAGGTGAATCCAGACATGCGTTCGGTTCTGACACGAGTTCCATGTTATTGCTTTTTCTTTCTCTGTGGTGAAGAACATTAAACTCCCTGATTCTTTGTCGTAGCTCGACGAATGTCACTGTTGTTTGAACGTGTGGAGCTGGAGGACCGGACGGAGATACGAGGCTACAACAAAATCACAGACGGCTACAATTCAGATATTTGAACAGAAACAAGAAGCAAATAAAACAGATAAAACATTTAAGTTGTTAATAATCAGTGTTCATTTTCTCTGCATCCTTAAAAAGCAGTAGGAAACGTAGTGCTCTTCAGTGCCTTCACGGTCTCAGCGTATTGAAAAAGGTTCCCCTCGTATAAATGTTGACATCTTTGTTTGGAAAAACGTGACTTCAAATGACAAACTGTCTTTTCAAACTCCAAAAATCTTCCAAAAAGCTCAGTGGGTAAAAACTTGTCTCTGAAACAGTCGGAGAGGCGTTTCGCTTCACTTTCAGCAGAAAAAGACAAAGAAGAGAAACGTGCAGCACCATCAGCGAAGGTGAAGCGAGCGCCTCCATTAAAATGACATTTACTAAACTAACCGTGACTTCTGTCACAAACAGAGACGTTGTGGAGTAATCGGCAGCAGAGTGAGAGGGCGTAGTGCACGGCGGAGGATTAACCCTCCTGGGAAGAACTGTATCGCTGGCTTCAAATCATCCACATCCACTCGTACATGTTCGCGTCCGTCCTGGATTAAAAATCAAAACAAAAGTTAAAACTCCCAAATGATGAATCTGCTTCTGTTGTGCGTCAGCATGCTGAACAACGCTGCTACTTTCATTCAGAAAATTCAATAATTCAATAAATATTTGTACGAAAAAATTCATCAAGGTGTCTCAGACTCGTCGTCGTCCTCGGGTGACGTTGGCGAGGTGGGCGTGTCATCCTCGTCTGCTGCTGCAGTTGCCGCGGGCGACATGGGCGCCGCCGCCGTCGGTGTCATCTTTTCGTAGGTCCTCCTGCGCTGCCGCCGCAGCGTCTGGCTCTGCAGCTCCTTCACCTCCTGCAGGACCTCCTGCGCCTCCTTCCACGATGACACGGCCTCCTCCAGGAGGCGCTCGGCCTCGATGCGCTTGCTCTCCACCTCCAGCTCCTCCTCGGACAGATGGGAGGGAGGCGAGGAGGGTGGGGGTGGAGACGAGCGGTGTTTGTCGGGGGTTTTGGGCAACGAAGACTCAAAGGATCCAGAAAGACTCGGGGAGTCCTTCTGACTCGAGCAGGGTGACTCCTTGCTGCTCCCCTGAAGAGGGGAGTCTGTCTCGCTGCCTCGCGGTGAATCAGATCCTTTAGCCTGAGAGGAGTCGGATCCTCTGAAACATGGAGGGGAATCAGGTGATTTCTGTGCAGGGGATTCGTTCTTGTTGGAGGAGGAGCTGTACGATCCTTTGAGTTTTGGTGAACGGACTTTGTTGGAGCTCCGAGGAGAGTCGGCAGTCAGACGAGGTGAATCTTTCAGCCGAGGAGAGTCGTTTCCTTTAGCGGCAGGTGAATGTGATCCTCTGGAGCGAGGCGACTCCGTCCCTTTGGAGCGGTTCTTCTTGGCTTTGGATCGAGGAGACTCCCTCCCTCTCAGACGGGGAGAGTCTTTCCCCCGGAGCCGAGGGGAGTCGCTGCTCCTGCTCCGTGGAGATCCAGACGACCTGCTGAGGAGGACAACAAACATCAAACACTGATCCTGTTCGGCTTCACTGCAACAGTTTTAAACATCGTTTCATTCATTTGTTTATGCAACTCTTATTTGGTCTTAGCAGAAATAACAAAACCAACCTGGAGTGAGGCGAGTCGGAGCCCCTGAGGTGATGGAGGCGAGGGGAGTCGACGCCCTTCAGGTAAGGTGAGCTGCCTCCTGCTTCTCGCTCTGCTTTGGCTTTCTGCAGCTCCTGTCAGTCACAACAAGCAGCGTCAGTTCATTCAGATCCCAATTTTCCATGAGATTTCAAACCAATCAGATGAAGCGAGCAGACCTGCAGTCTCATCTCCTCCAGCAGCTCCTGAGCTCTCTGCATCCTCTGAGCGATGAGGCTCTGCAGCTGACCGACCGGCTGAACTGAAGCTCCGCCCCCCGCTTCCTCTTCAGTTGGACAGCGCCGCAGAGCGGAGCGCAATTCAGAGCGAATCATCGCCGGTCTGCCGAAGGGAAGGAAGACCAGGGTAAAGACATGAACTGGTAAATGGACTGTGATCATAGAGAGCTCTGCTGGTCCCAGCAGCAGCTCAAAGTCTGCATTCATACACTGACGGGCTGCACATGAAGGATGATCTCCCTTCATACGCACCCACACACTGGTAGCAAGTCGGGTTCCGTGTCTTCCCCAAGAACAGCTTGACATGTGGCCTGCAGGGAGGGATCGAACCGCCGTCGACCTCCACGGCCACAGCGTGAACACCAGGTCCACGTCGTGGCGTTCATTACCTGCTGACTGTGTGACCCGACAAACTCACGGCGACCTGGCTTCTAAATTCCCCAGATCCAAATTCCATCAAGCATCCGTGGGACGTGCCTGAACAAGTCCGATCCACAGAGGACCATAGAGGACCATAGAGGACCTCACAGCCCACAGAGGACCACAGAGGACCACAGAGGACCATAGAGGACCACAGAGGACCACAGAGGACCTCACAGCCCACAGAGGACCACAGAGGACCACAGAGGACCACAGAGGACCACAGGGGACCACAGAGGACCACAGGGGACCACAGAGGACCACAGAGGACCACAGGGGACCACAGAGGACCACAGAGGACCACAGGGGACCACAGAGGACCTCACAGCCCACAGAGGACCACAGGGGACCACAGAGGACCACAGAGGACCACAGAGGACCACAGAGGACCATAGAGGACCACAGAGGATCACAGGGGACCACAGAGGACCATAGAGGACCACAGAGGACCACAGAGGACCACAGAGGACCACAGAGGACCTCACAGCCCACAGGAGACCTGCAGCTGCTGCATCCATGATGCTCAGAAGCTGTTCGTGGTAGATCGGACTTGTTGTTTCATGAACAGGAAGCATTGTTCTCCTCGGAGCGCCTTTACCACAACGGGTGGTACTTGGGGTTCTGTGCTGTTTGGTCCGGTGATGCGATTCAAGGGGGGTCCAGTGCATCATACTGTGATCAGTGTCAACCTTTCATGATGCGGCTGGTGAGATCTGGTCCATCTTATCCTCAATCAAGAACAACATCCAAGAAACTTAAACCTCTTTATAAGTAGATTAAAGTCAGCCAGCACTGCAGACGGGCCCGTCTACTGTCCAGACTTTTAGAAGTTACTAAACGTGAGATTGTGGATCAAGTGGCCTGATCAGGAGAGTGGAGTAGAACTACTGCTCAGTGGTTGTATCTGATCAGGTACCTCCTGGACGCCTTCATTGAAAGGTGTTCCAGGAACATCCAACCTGGCGGAGACCCCAGACAGATCCAGAACCCACAGCAGGGATTGTATCTAGTCTGGTACCGTCAGGAGTCTCAGAGGAAACACGAGGACACGACTAGGAAAAGGGACGTCCGGGCAGCCTTGCTGGGCCTGCTACGACCACGGCCCAGATCAGATACAACATGGACGATGAACGGACTGATAGAGAGTCCATTGGACCTTTATATTTACTGTCCATCAAGTGAATCCCAGAATGCATCAGTGGGGAGAGTTTAAAAACTCTGCTCAGACGAGAGTTGCCTCAGGACAAATAATAAATGTGACTGCATGTTGTTCAGAATGAACTTGATTTAAAAGCTGCTGATTTGTCAGACATTTGTTTTACTATCAGGTGTTGGCGTACCTGGAGGACAGGACTTCGTCCATGGAGGCACAGCGACTCCGGCCCTGCAAGCTGAACCTCTTCCCTGGCTGCGGCGTTCGAGACTGAGCCTGAAGGACCTGAAAGGTGAGACCAAGGAAAAGTTGTGTATCAACGACTGACAGCAGCTCTGCTCGTTGAGTGGACAAATCTGCTTCACGCAAATGTCTGTTTAATATTATTTCAACAACCCAAAACAACAGAAACTGTCCAGAATATTCTGCAGAACAACCTCAAAGGTTCTGCACGCTCAGAAAATTCAACCTGAACAGAACACCAGCAGACGGACACGGAGCTGAATGAACTGAACACAATGTGGAGTCACACTGAACAACGTAAAGGTTCATGAACATGTTCATCAGCGAGGTCTGAGAGGAGGAGGAGGCGCTCTGCACCACCTGTGTGCTCGGCCAGCAAGTGTTATCTGAGACTGGACTGGACCGGTGCTGACTCAGCTCACATCCACAGTAAGTGTAAATAACTTTGTTCTTGGGGAGAGAACCTTCTGGAACAGAACTTGTCATTCAAAAGACTCTTTTCCTGATCCATTTCTGCTGGTGCAGGATTGTTTCTGCTGCAGCCGGGCGGGCCGAGGGTCATAATGTGCGTCCATGAAAAACATGAATGGCTTTAAGAGGAATTTGTCTAGTTTGAGGTTTGAATTCTAAACTTCACAATACTTGTTGGGGTCAGTCGAGTCTTTGGTCTCTTGTGCAAAACTTAAATGTATCATGTTTGTTAACAGAATGCCAACATGAGTGATGATCAGGATGTTTAAGTTTCCCAACCTGCACTTGTTGGGTCTTTGGGACCTTGGAGGCCTCCAGGCTCGAGTGTTTGCCCCAGGACCGTTCACTCCCCCTGGGCAGACTGCCGGTCTTCACCTTGGGCTCCTTGGAGGTCATCCGGAGCTTTGATGCATCGGTGTCGGCTCGCTGACGAACTCCGACCCCCTGAGATCCGACCATCGCTACCTGTCCACACGACCCCCCTCTTTGCAGGTCGGCCTTGAAGCTGTTCTCCCAGGAGTCGCAATCGTAGTCCGGAGAGAAACCGTCCTCTTCAGCGACCAGGTCGAGGGTCAGCATGCCGTGGGAGGACGTGGACGCCTGGGGGAGGATCATAAACAACATGCTGTAGCACAGATAATGTAAATGGTGTCACGTGCTGAAAGATATAAAAGATGTCAGTACCACGGCCATGAGGTGTCCTCTGGTCGGCAGCCGGCGGCCATGAGGGATCTTGGCCCGGTCTCTGGTGGGATGAACCAGCGCACTGTCCTCCTCGATGGTCACCTGGACCGACACACAAACATCCAGGAGGGTTTTATGACACCGAGTCACTCAGTTCAGCCTCAAACTATAAACTGAGCATCATTCACCATCAGACTGTGTCAGATAAATGCAACACAGATCACGTCGGTCAGTATTTACTAACATTTTACAGCGGTGAGTGAACCAACCACCCATACCTCGTCTAAAATGCGGTTCTTGGCCTTGATGATCGCCACGTTGAGGGCGTTTACCCATGATTCCTTCTCCTCAGGACTCACCGCCAGAAACACGAGGTTGGGAACCTGCAAGAAGAACAGAACTTTACTCTGTTGGGTTTTCGATAAACTGTGGATCCAGAACGTTTGACCCGTCTGAGCTGTTCGGACCTTTGAGGGTCAACAGATCTTTCAAAAACTGAGTTGTGAAGTATTTCAAGCTGCTGTGATGATTTTAAACTCAGATTCTAAATGTCTAAAAGTTGTTATGTAGCTGTAATAAAGGTAACGTAGCTAGCGAGTGTTGCTGCGCAGCTACAGGTGGTGTCGCTGCTGACACCACCTGTAGCTGCGCGATGACTTCAGCTCTGTAACTCTGGTGGCTTCTGCTGGACACAAACTCAAAGCATCAGGATTTAATGATCTTCCTCCCGGAAGGTACATCTTATTTCTTTAGAAAAAGAAAAACTAAATGTGTTTGTGTGAAGGTTTTGTTTTACACTGTAATGGTTCAACAACACAACTGACCGGGCGGAACGAGACGAGTCACAAGAACACAAACTGTTAGCTTAGCATCAAAATGTGCAGATTGAATCAGTTTCCTGTTTCAGTGTCGCGCCATTAACAGACGTGTTGATTTAACAAACTGATTCTTAATCCTCAGAATAGAAATATGAGTTTGTTGTGGTGTTATGGTTCTGGTAGAACTGGGCCACAGAATATCAGCTGATGATAGTAAAAACCAACCAACTCCAGTTTACACCGGTTCAGTCTGACCACCATGTTACTATGAACGGACTGGATCTGTGTTCTGTTCTGCTCTCGGGCCTGACTGCTGCGATGAGCTGCAGCAGAGAGGCAGCGAGACGGGCCGACATGTGTTGGACTCTGCAGGGATTATTCTGCCGGGCCTCGTCCTCTGACGGACTAATGGGATTCTGAGGATTAAACCTTTTCAGAGGGGAAGAAAAAAACAACAGGGCTCAGCCAATCACAGCCGCCGAGGCTGAGAGGGGGAAATAAGATCTAATCCACCAATCCTGAGAGGGATGGAGGAGGAAAATCCACCAATCACATGACGGCGTGAGTCGGGCGGGGCAGAGGGCGGGGCCAAGTAATCTCTGAGGTCAGAGGACGGACGGGAGGCCGGGAGGACGGGGGGGGGGGCTCTGTGTGTCCTTATAAAGAGTCTGAAGGCTCTGTGACATCACCGCCTCTCTCAGGTAACTCCAGGTGCTCCAGGTGTGTTCTGGACTCACAGTGTTCCCGGGCCGGCGGCAGCGCAGCACAGTGAAGCGGCTGTGGTTCTTCTTACTGCGACTCTTTGCTTTCCTCAGCTCCTCCGAGCGCTCGTAGTCGGCCAGGTCGAACACCTCCTGAGCTTTACGCTCGTCTCTCACCTGCACACACACACACACACACACACACACACACACACACACACACACACACACACACACACACAACATCATGTTAGAATGTCTGAATCAAACTGACACCTGACAGGCAGCCCGACCAATCAGAGAGCAGGATCCTCTGTTCACATCACTCAGTTAATGTTCAGTTCAATCACACACTTTTTACTCCATTACATTTATATGACAGCTTCATTTACTTTAGTTACTTTAGTTACTTTATTTACTTTAATTCAGAATTTTACTCACAAACATCAAGAACAGTTCACTAAGAAGTTTTGTTATAAGTTAAACAGCTGAAATGATTCGACAGACTGCTCGGAGTACTTTTACTATGTGAACTATATTCATATATTTACATACAGTGTATATATGTAAATATGTAAATATATATGTAAATATATAAATATATATGTAAATATATATTTATATATTTATATATTCATATAAGAGAGAGGGCGAGTCAGAGTGTCATCATGTGTTATTCACACGTGACGCTCCTGCACGTCAAAATGTCAAACTCTCCCTTTAATGTGAACCTTTACACAACAAAGGTCACACACACACACACACACACACACACACACACACACACACAGACACACACACACACACACACACACACTGATTTAAATCCAGATCAATGCCAATAAACAGCTGTGAAACCTATTGATCAGTGTGTGTGTGTGTGTGTGTGTGTGTGTGTGTGTGTGTGTCACGTGTAGCTGCTGGTGCTGTTGTCAGTCGATGTCAGTGTGGATGTGATCAATACGAGCTGCAGACATGAACACAAAATGAGCTCTGACATACAAACAGCAGAAGAAGAAACGCTGATTCAAATAAGAACGTGTTTGATCAGAGAAGAAGAAGAAGAAGAAGAAGAAGAAGAAGAAGAAGAAGAAGAAGAAGAAGAAGGAGACACAAAGTTGTGGAGTTAAAGGAGCAGTTCAGGTGTTTGTGTGTTTTCAGAACCAGCTGAGTGAAGTTCTGCTGACAGACACAGTAAAGTTCACTGAGACCCGATCAACAAGATGTTGCTGTCAGAGGAGAAACCAGGACCAGGACCAGGACCAGGACCTCAGCTGCCTCTCATCGTAGTTTCACTGATGGAGTCTCGTCTGAACTCACTTCCTGTTTGTGATGAAGAAACGATCACATGGTGACATCATGAAGCGATGTGATTGGATCAGAGACGGACAGAGTGTGTAAACAAACAGCACAGCAGGTTTAATCAGCCCTGTTTCAGCAGGTCGTCTCTGACCCGGTCAGCTGAGCCCCTGTAAGAACTGATCAGACTATAATCTGTAATCTGTAATCTATGATCTATAATCTATAATGTGAAACATCCTGCAGGCTGAACTCACCACAAAGACACTGAAGGAGAAACAGATTTAAAGTCCTGGACAGACACACACACTCACACACACTCACACACACACACACACACACACACTCACACACACACACACACACACACACTCACACACACACACACACACACACACTCACACACACACACACACACAGTCATTACTCTCTCCTCCAGTTGAACAACAGAAATAAATGAGGCGCTGCTGAAACTCAGTGAAGTGAAAACAGAACGAGGATCTAAATAAAAACTCGTCTGCACTCGAGACGCAGAGGAACAATGGAGAGAGACGGAGGAACGATGGAGAGAGAGACGGAGGAACGATGGAGAGAGACGGAGGAACGATGGAGAGAGAGACGGAGGAACGATGGAGAGAGACGGAGGAACGATGGAGAGAGAGACGGAGGAACGATGGAGAGAGAGGAAGGAACGATGGAGAGAGACGGAGGAACGATGGAGAGAGAGGAAGGAACGATGGAGAGAGACGGAGGAACGATGGAGAGAGAGGAAGGAACGATGGAGAGAGACGGAGGAACGATGGAGAGAGAGGAAGGAACGATGGAGAGAGACGGAGGAACGATGGAGAGAGAGGAAGGAACGATGGAGAGAGACGGAGGAACGATGGAGAGAGAGGAAGGAACGATGGAGAGAGACGAAGGAACGATGGAGAGAGACGGAGGAACGATGGAGAGAGACGAAGGAACGATGGAGAGAGACGGAGGAACGATGGAGAGAGACGGAGGAACGATGGAGAGAGACGGAGGAACGATGGAGAGAGAGACGGAGGAACGATGGAGAGAGAGACGGAGGAACGATGGAGAGAGACGGAGGAACGATGGAGAGAGAGACGGAGGAACGATGGAGAGAGACGGAGGAACGATGGAGAGAGACGGAGGAACGATGGAGAGAGACGGAGGAACGATGGAGAGTGAGACGGAGGAACGATGGAGAGAGAGACGGAGGAACGATGGAGAGAGAGACGGAGGAACGATGAAGAGAGAGACGGAGGAACGATCTCAAACTGTTGCTGTGTTCTTCTTCTTCTCTTTACGTTCATGTGACTCACGTTTATGTAACCGTCCTGACAGACTCACAGAGTGACGTCACGTCAACAGACACACAGAAGAGTCCAGACTGACTCACAAACGCAGCGTCACGTTATCACTGATCCTGAATCAGCGCTCAGAAACACGGAGCAGATTCACAGGAAGGAACCAGGAACTGATCACCTGAACTGTGTGAAGCTCCAGAAGAACGTCCCTGTTTCACAACAAACAGTTTGAAAATGTTTCATTGAAAACACGTTCCGTCACCACAGAGTTCTGCGTCTACGTCCTCTGTGACTCAGGGACGAGCTGATTGGACGGTCAGAGGTCTGAGGTCACTGTGACCTCACAGACGTGTTTGTCAGTAAAGAATTCATAGGAGAATAACGATAAAACACAAATGATGAAGTTCTGACACATTCAGACGGTCCGAGGTTGAACTGTGACGTCAGGATGTTCTGCTCCGGAACAGAGACTGGACATCGTGTTCCTGCAGAACTCTGTGAGGTGACGGGCAGAACTAAAGTGTTCTGACTCAGCAGAACATTCAGAGTGGACCGTTTCATAACAGCCTGTTATATAAGACCCAGTCAGCCTGAACAGTCAGCACACCTGCTGCACACCTGAGCTGCGAGGCGTTCAGGGACCTGTGTGTGTGTGTGTGTGTGTGTGTGTGTGTGTGTGAGGTCACACAGCAGAATTTAATCACATCTCTCTCTCCTGTTAACACTAATTGTCTCTCGGCCGCTCAAACTTTCAGTGTTTGTCCAACAGAACTTCCTCGGCCCGAAGACGATGTAGCTGATGTGTCAGTGTATATTATTATATACATCTGAAGGTTCTGACCTCCTTGTCGGAGATGTAGAGCCGGTCTCCTCTCAGAACCACGTAGCGGTTCCTCCACAGCTCTCTGAAGATCCCTCGGCCACAGAACTTCCTGATCCAGCCCGCCTTCTCCGGCTGCTGGGCGGCCTGCTGACCCGAGTCCTGAACGCCCTGAAACACCCGAAGTACACAGACAGAGAGGGGTCAGAGAGAGACCACCGGGCCAGGACAGCACCAGAACCACCAGGAGATAAAAGATCCAACAAAGGGACGATGCGTGGAGAATGAAAAGGAGAAGAAGAAGAAGAAGAAGAAGAAGAAGAAGAAGAAGAAGAAGAAGAAGAAGATGATGAGGGGGAGTGCAGGTCAGACTGACCTACTTTCATTATGTAACACCAACGAAGAAGAAAACAGCTGGCGAGTTTAAATCTGTGACTCGAGTACACGTTGAGTTACTTTTACTCCATTACTTTTATCTGACAGTTGGTTTCTTTTAACCGTTGAATGTATTGATTATATATGTGAATGTATTGATTATATATGTGAATGTATTGATTATATATGTGACTGTATTGATTAAAAATGTGACTGTATTGATTATATATGTGACTGTATTGATTATATATGTGAATGTATTGATTATGTATGTGACTGTATTGATTATATATGTGACTGTATTGATTATATATGTGACTGTATTGATTTTATATGTGACTGTATTGATTATACATCATCGTGTTGATGTCGGACTGAACCGCCTGGTGCAGGCGTCACTGTGCTGACCCGTGAGGTTCTGCTCGGCTCAGCACTCGGACCTCTTCAGTTCTCTGACGATGTTTCGGCTCGTTACTCCTGATACAGTTACTGATTACTTTTTACAAAATGGAGTCAGTAACATAATCCAAGTCTCACAATATTGAAGTAACTTGATTACTTCCTGTTACTTCTTTACTTTAAATATTCCGTCCGTTCGTTTTTAAATTACTTTTAATCTGATTACTTTTCCTCGCAGCAGTATTTTGTGTTTTATTTAAATGTTTTATTGTAAAACATGTTTTTAATGTCTTTAATTAAATTAACACATTTTTGATTAAATTAAAGAGACTGAAAATCATCAATCAGTTCAATTTATTAATATTTATTAATCTTTATTATAAAACATTCAAACCTTGTCTTGTTCTCTCTCAGACGACCTGAAGCTCATGAATAAATAATCAGCTCTGATCTCATTATTAATGTAAACATTTAGATTTATTCTGAATCCAAAGAAGTCATAATAATATTAATATTATTATTATTATTATGAATAAGAATAATAATAATTAATTAAATATACTTATAATAATAATAATAATAATAATAATAACAATAATAATAATAATTGATTAATAATAAAAACAGTTTCCTGTCTCACCTCATTGAACAGGTTCGAGGTAAACAGCTGTTTTTCCACCTCAACATTAAATTTAAATGTATATTTACATACAACATATTGATGACGTCAGCTGGACCTGATCCTCCATTAAAGGAACATTCCGCGGACTGAAGAACTGATCTCAGGTCTGATGTGGATGAAAGGTGCAGATGGATTCAGTGATGTGATCTGATGTAAACTGATCTCAGCTCAGTCAGTGTCACACATGAAGATGAAGATCTGACAGTTCTAATCATCATCATATAAACAGACGGTTCGGTTCGGTCCTACCCGTCTGCCCGGCTGGCTCTTCTTCATCCTCCCTCTCCTCCGCTCCGCTCCGGTCCGGTCCGGTCCGGGGCTCACAGGACAATCACACCGACGGAGTGGAGGTTCGGCCCGGTCCGGCGGGAGGTTCGACCTGGCCCCGGTGTCTCAGTGTCGGTTCGGTCCTGGTGTCGGCGTCCGTCAGTCCGCCCGGTTCTTCTTCTTCTTCTTCAGCTCCGCGTCTGTTGTCTGAACCGCGGCAGCATCCTCCCTGTGTGTGTGTGTGTGTGTGTGTGTGTGTGTGGAGGCAGATGCTCTCTCTCTCTCTCTCAACACTCACATGCACGCGCTCTCACACGCACGGTAGCCTACATTCCGCTGAATGGAGCCCGACAGCGCCACCTGGTGACACACACACACACACACACACACACACACACACACACACTCACAGCTCGAACAAAGAGTATCGATCTCATGGTGATCAACGCTGTAAGAGATGGTGCGTTCAGGTGCAGTAGGACGTTAAGGGTTGATCTGACGTCACCAGAGTGGGCGTGGTCTGCTGGCGCATAATGAAGCTTTTTAACCCAAATTATAATGTTATTACTATAATTATATTACATTATATTTAATGAACAATATATTGATTGATTGATTGATTGTAAACATCAGCTGAGTATTGATCACAGCGTTTGTGTCGTCGTCCTCATCAGTTTATTCATAAATACTTTCTAGTTTACAATAAGTTGTGAAGTTACTCTGAGCTCGTCGTCTCGGTGCTGGCTGTGTGCTGGTGCTGTCGGGTCGTTCACTGGACCGGGCTGGACTGTGTTCTGAACAGAGACTCTGAGGATCACTGATGATCCAGATCTCAGTAAATACAAACACTCAACATGTTTGACTGCAGATTATTGAACATGATGAACTATATAATGTAATAACTGTATAAAGTCACCTTCAGGTTCATCATGTGACCAGATGATTTCTATGTAACATTCAGACTGAAACAAGCAGCCGGTCTTTATTGTTTTATTTTAACTTAAACATTCAGACACATTAAAGGAACATTACACTTCATCCACAGAGTCGCTGGAACAAACACACAAACAAACATGGCCGCCGCCACAGAGACACACAGAGGGAATGTTGTTTTTTGTCCCCGACGAGCTCTTCAGCGTCTGTTTCCATGGCGACCACTTCCTCCTGGTGCTCTGTCGCCGCTGTGACCCGTCGCTGACATCACTTCCTCCAGGAAACTGAAAGAAGGAGACACAGCCGGACGTCAGTCAGAGAGAAACACCAAACTGTTTACTCCATTACATTTACCTGACCGCTGTGTGTGTGTGTGTGTGTGTGTGTCTGTGTGTGTGTGTCACCTCTTGGTGTTGTGGATGCTGCTTCCTCCCAGGACGATCCGGACTCCAGGTGTGCTGCGGTTCAGGTTGTAGACGGTCAGAGCTTCTTCATACGTCGCTCCACCGATCATGAACACGATGATGTCCTGCGGCCTGAAACAGAAGTTATGTTTTTATAAAAGACACAAAGAAGTTCATGTAGAACATTTACTGAATTAACAAGAAGGTCCAAATAATGCAGAATGAGTCAGAGACAGAGTTTCACAGAGTTAATAAATTTTGTTTTAACTCAACAACTCTTTTTGTGAATGGAGTCCGGTGGTTGAAGCGGGCTGTGTCACCTGTCTCTGAGGCTGCTGGCTCCCAGGTACGGGAACTGACTGTCCTTCAGTCGACCTTTAATCAGCTGATCCAGAGTGTCGTGGAGGAGCGGCTGGTGCTGAGCGTACACGTTCTCCACACCCTGAACACAAACACATACCAACCAACTTTACAGCCTGCAGGTGTGTGTGTGTGTGCGTGTGTGTGCGTGCTTACTGAGAGGCCTTTGAAGAACTGTTTGGTGATGGCGACGGCATCTGTCGGCGTGATGAGGTCACTTCCTCTGACTCTCTTCCCTCCGTACTCCACCACTGACTTCACCATCTGAAAACACACACACACACACACACACACACACACACACACACACACAGATCTGAACCTGTGTCTCTGCCTTTGGTCCAATCAGAGCTGAGTGTGTGTGATAACATCATTACCCTGCGGTGGCGTTCGGACACTCCCCTCCGGCTCAGCTCGTCCATCAGAGCCGGGAGGATGCTGCTGCTGTGGCGCTCGTATCTCAGAGCGTACAGCATGACGAGCCGGACGGCGTCGAGCTCCGACAGACGAGGATTCTGCAGCAGCCGGCGGACGCTCTGAAACAGGAAGTACAGAGACGGTGAGACGCAGACGCACCTGCTGATCCTCGACCAGGTTTCGGGCTGAATGTTAAATCATCAGAACAAACTTCTGTTCAGTTAATTCTTTATCACATCCAGTCAGACCCACCACAGTGCCACATGTTCTGTCCTGCAGTTACAGCTGTTCACCTGCTGGGGCAGCGCAGTGTTTACCTGCAGGGGCAGCGCAGCGTTTACCTGCAGGGGCAGCGCAGCGGTTACTTGCTGGGGCAGTGCAGCGTTTACCTGAAGGGGCAGCGCAGCAGTTACTTGCTGGGGCAGTGCAGCGTTTACCTGCTGGGGCAGCGCAGCGTTTACCTACTGGGGCAGCGCAGCGTTTACCTGCAGGGGCAGGGCAGCGTTTACTTGCTGGGGCAGCGCAGCGTTTACCTGCTGGGGCAGCGCAGCGTTTACCTGCAGGGGAAGCGCAGCGTTTACCTGCTGAGGCAGCGCAGCACAGCGTTTACCTGCTGGGGCAGAGCAGCGTTCACCTGCTGGGGCAGAGCAGCGATTACTTGCTGGGGCAGCGCAGCGTTTACCTGAAGGGGCAGCGCAGCGTTTACCTGCAGGGGCAGCGCAGCGATTACTTGCTGGGGCAGTGCAGCGTTTACCTGCAGGGGAAGCGCAGCGTTTACTTGCTGGGGCAGCGCAGCGTTTACCTGCTGGGCGTTGGAGTGGTCGTTCTGACAGGCCAGCTCCTGCTCCAGCTCCGACACCTCCATCAGCTGACGCTCCGACACCAGCCGAGACAACTCGCCCACCACCGTCACATGTTTGGACACGGTGCCCGACATCTTCTTAAACTGAGGATAGTTATCCACGAAGGCCTGCAGTGAGACGGACGACAGACAGACACAGAGACACAGAGAGACAGACAGATTCAGGACACGGCGAACAGGAAACATCTGCGGATTTCAACCAGCAACTCTCCATCTTTCTGACCTTCATATCAGAGATGGACTCCAGCTTCTGTTGTCCTTTTGGTCTTTTCTTCTGGAAATCTTCCATCAGGTTTTTAATGTTGGTGCCGATTTCCCCAAAGTTCAGGTACAAGTTCTGACACACACACACACACACACACACACACAGGATTGTTTCATCCTGTTGTACTTTAAAGTTGATGACATTTCCAGTTTAAACATGTTTCTCCAGTGGAGTGAAGAAATAGCTTTTGATTGATTTTAAACTGGGGATGAGATTGTGACGCTCTTCGTCAGCTATCAGCCTGTAACAGAACGTCAGAAACACGCGTCCTGCTGAAACTCACGTTGGCGTAGAACTCGTCGTTCTCCGCAGACAGAACCACCTCCCTCAGGTCTTTACTGATCCCCGGCACTCTGGACAGGTCGATCCTGTTGTTGTTGAGACCGAGCAGCTCGTGGACCATCGCCTGATAGGTCCACTACAGGACCACACACACACACACACACACACACAGATATCTCATGACGTAAAGCTACAAACATGGAGTCTTGACTGTAGCCATACGTGATCGCTACATTTACAGAAATCTCATCTACTCATTAACAGTCTGAAAACCTGATGATGTCACCGTGCGGAGCGCTGTGATTGGTCACCTGGTTGAGCAGCGGTGTGATGGCGTCGTCACTGCGGTCGAGGATCAGCAGCAGAGGAGGAACTTCGGTCTTCCTGAAGTCGAACAGCTCGTACTCCTTGGTGATGATTTGCTGGCGGAGACAACAAACGTGTTAGAGGCGAATGCTACTGCAGCCGCGAGCTCAGGTCACGTGTGATGAGAGTGTGTTGCCGTGGAAACCTTGACGCTCTCGCCGAGACGTTTGGACATATCGGAGGACAGCTGGTAGCGGATCATCGGACACTTCTTCAGAGCCAGCAGGACGGAGGTCAGACCCTGAGTACAGCGAGACAACATGGAGGACTCCCAGCTCCGCCCCTGAAACACACACACCGTCACACCTCCACCATCACCATCATCATCATCATCATCATCATCATCCTTACAGGACGAAGGCTTCACACGGCAACGACTCCGTCAGCGTCACTAAAGCGACTCTTCACACTGAGCTGTCTCAGCTGTCACTGAGTCTGTGATGTCACGACCACGAGTTCTACTTAAAGGGACAGTCCACCTGTATTTGTCCTCTCACCTGTGGTGCAGAGTTTTGGACACATCAGCTGTGAGCCAGACAGCTCTTGATGCTCAGAGCCCCGAAAAATACATCTGGACAACTCCTGAACAAAGTCTCGTTCCAGAAGTCCTGCCCCGGTTACTCGAGACATCCACAGAACTTGCTGTGAGCACTTTCATGAAGGAACTATTTTCTTTCCGTATCACAGCGCAGAGGGAAGTGTTCGTCTAGCTATCGGCTGGAGGTCAAAGGTCACCACTACGCCGACACCAACGCCAGCCGCTCCTCAGAAGATGAACGGTTCCTTCTGCGTGACAGAAAATAGTTCCAGCAAGAAACTGATCACAAGCTCTGTGAGTCATCTTCAGTCGCCGGGTCAGCGCTGCTGAGCAGCTCAGAACTCATGGCACTAGAACTATCTGGATCTGTAATATCACATGATCAGAGGAGAAATATGTGTTTTTCATTTTGGGGAGAACTTTAATAACTCATCTGTGCTGGAAGACAACTGACACAAACTCAGTGGATTCAGACGGTCCGCTCACAAACTGGTCTAGACCCAACTGGTCCGGACTCAACTGGTCCAGACCCAACTGGTCCGGACTCAGTACACGTCTTGTTAAAGCAAAACTCTCGCCAAAAAGCAACCGAGGCTTTATTTGGGATTGAATATAAGTCAAACCTTCGTGTAAAAGCACAATTGCGACGAAAGAGGCACTTTTAAGATTTACTGTAGTCTCGGTTTTGACAGGCAGGCTTGAGGAGCGGTTCACCATCACTCTCCTGCCTGTCAGGTCGCACTCAGGGATCGACACTTTTTGCCTGCCATGACGGCAATGTGAGTAGTTCAAAAACCTTCTTTTTCATAAACTCTGTGTACAGAAACAATGTTCTCGATGCTCGTGTTCATGTGTAGAGACCCTGGTGATGCTACGAGCAAAGTTTCATGTTGTGTCGAGCCTTCTTACTGTTCTAAAAATAGAGATTTGATGCTATCGTATCTCTGCCCCGAGCACTCCCGTTCAAAATTAATGTGCCCAAAACCGAGACTACGGTAAATCTTAAAAGTGCCTCTTTCGTCGTAATTATGCTTTTACACGAAGGTTTGACTCGTATTCAATCCCAAATAAAGCCTCGGTTGCTTTTTGGCGAGAGTTTCGCTTTAACCTGCTGAGAATGACAGGTTGTGTTTTCTCACCCTGGCAACTCCGTGCAGGTTGAGAGAAAACAGGTGAGGATTCACAGCGATGAAGTCTCCGTAGAACTCCTGCAGAGACACGACAGAGACAGAACATAAGGAACGTGTGTGTGTGTGTGTGTGTGTGTGTTTCAGGCAGTTCACACCTGAGACTCACCTGAACTTCAGCCACCACTTCCTGTTCATCAGCCTCAGCCAGAGCTTTGATCTCACTCTTACTGATCACATTACTGAAGTCTGAAACACACACACACACGAACACACACACACACACACACACACACACACACACACTGCAGTCAGAAGATGACTGAATGCTAATGATAATATTTGTCGATGACATCATCAGCACTGTGGAAGGAGGAGCAGCTTTGGACTACAGCTTGTTGTAGTTTTAGCCTCTGTTACATTTAGACTGATAGAGACGTCGCTAGAGAGCTGAATTAGCCGTTAGCACTTCCTGTTAGCATGTTCTGATGGCTGCTCAGACTGACGTCACTGGATCACTGTGGTTCTGAAGAAAAGTTAGAAACATGCAGATTCTCAGGGGAGTTCTGAATGTGAGTCTTACAGATGAAGTAGACGCTGTACTTGGGTCTCCGCAGCTCCTGGATCAGATGCTCCACATTCTCCTGCACACACAGACAAACAAACGTCTTCAGTCACAGTCAGCGTTATCACGAGCGATCAATAAGTGAGCGGGCCGGTTCTGAACCTTGGTGGGTCGCAGGAAGCAGATGGCCTTCAGGTGCTTCATGTTGTCTCTGCTCTGAGAGTCGATGCGTTCAAACAGGTAGACCTCCTTCTGCAGGATCTCTGACTGAGTGTAGACCACGCTGACGATGCTGGTCTGCACACACACACGCACACACACACACACACACACACGCACACACACACACACACACACACACACACACACACACACAGTCATGGTCAGGTGGTTTCACTGCAGCACCTGCCCTCCACTCTTCTTCTTCTACCCACAGTAACTACCCACAGACAGTAACTTCCTACAGACAGTAACTACCTACAGACAGTAACTACCCACAGACAGTAACTTCCTACAGACAGTAACTTCCTACAGACAGTAACTACCCACAGTAACTAGTTCCTCTCAGTAACTAAGCGGTCAGTAACTAGTTCCTCTCAGTAACTAGTTCCTCTCAGTAACTAAGCGGTCAGTAACTAAGCGGTCAGTAACTAGTTCCTCTCAGTAACTAAGTGGTCAGTAACTACTTCCCCTCAGTAACTAAGCGGTCAGTAACTAGTTCCTCTCAGTAACTAGTTCCTCTCAGTAACTAAGCGGTCAGTAACTAAGCGGTCAGTAACTAAGCGGCCAGTAACTAGTTCCCCTCAGTAACTAGTTCCTCTCAGTAACTAATTCCCCTCAGTAACTAAGCGGTCAGTAACTAGTTCCTCTCAGTAACTAAGCGGCCAGTAACTAGTTCCCCTCAGTAACTAGTTCCTCTCAGTAACTAATTCCCCTCAGTAACTAAGCGGTCAGTAACTAGTTCCTCTCAGTAACTAAGCGGCCAGTAACTAGTTCCCCTCAGTAACTAGTTCCCCTCAGTAACTAGTTCCTCTCAGTAACTAATTCCCCTCAGTAACTAAGCGGTCAGTAACTAGTTCCTCTCAGTAACTAATTCCCCTCAGTAACTAAGCGGCCAGTAACTAGTTCCCCTCAGTAACTAAGCGGCCAGTAACTAGTTCCTCTCAGTAACTAAGCGGCCAGTAACTAGTTCCTCTCAGTAACTAGGCGGTCGGAGCACTCTCCGGTCTCTCACCGTCTCCTTGTCCATGAGCAGAACCTTCATTCCGGGCCCGCTGTTCTCGATCATCTTGGAGATGTACTGCTTCACCGCGAGCGTCACGTTCATGATGGCGACGCAAAGTAAACACTAACAACAACAACAACAACAACAACAACACAACAGCCAGCAGCTAACAGCCAGCAGCTAACAGCAGCAGCAGCTGTGAGGTTCCGTTCGTCTGCTGAGGAGGAAGATCAGCTGCGACAACAACACGGGCTTCCTTCCGGGTCTGTGGCGTCATCACGTCACGTACACAGCGCTGCGTCAGCACGTAGTTTGCTTGTCTCTTCATTTGTTGACTGTAAATAATAAATAATAAATTGTTACTGAAAATAATAAAAGGACACTTCACGTGACGTCATGTTTATTCTTATTTATTTATCATTATTATTATCGATGTATTAATTTATCAAACACGTGTTTTATGTAGTAAAAGAGTTGATTTAAATGTATTTATGTACAAGCTGCAGTCTGCACTAATGTTTCAGTATTGATCTGCAGATGAACTGTAATAATAACCACATGTCATGTAACGAAACTGAAATATAAATATTCAGTTACAATCAAACACCTCAGAAACAAACTGTCGTTATCATCATCATCATCATCATCATCATCATCATTATTATTATTATTATTATTATTATTATTATTATTGTTATATGTGACATTATACAGTAATTACTACAAGCAGAGATCAATGAGACGACTACAGCAGCTTCAGGCCATAAGCACTGGTACCACAGAACTTTAATAGATATCTGCTGACCCAGAACCAGATCAGAGGCTTAGAGAGAGCTCATTGGACCGATGGGCTGACACAGCAGAATCTGATGTTAGCGAGGCGAACATGGACCATCATGTGTTGGACATGTCGAGGACTCAACATGTTGTCAAAGGTTCAACATCAAACATATAATTATGACTTTAAAGAAGATCTGTAACTGAACAACACAACGACAAACAACAACAAACAAACAAACAAACAAACAAACTGCGACAGTCATGTCAGTTCATTAATTTACTTGCTGTAACTGCTATATCTTGAAATGCTAACTCACCAGCTAGCTGTAGCTTTAAAATTATTATTATTATTATTTATTATATTCCAGCAGTGAGTTGCATGTATCTGTGTTCTGATCCAACCCGTTCAGGTGTAGCTTCATTAAGCTAACTCATATTAGCACTCGCTACATAAAGTTTTCAAGAGTTGGATTTGCACAGCGTGATTAAAGAGATGACAGATGTTCTGAACTCTGCAGATTGTGACACAAAGTCTCATGTTGAATCATTTCATCTGAAAAGTCTTTAAAATTCATTAAAACATAAAGAATCTGTGTTTAGCAGATTAGCCTAGCGAGCACAAAGACATCTGAGCTGGTCACAAAGCTGTGTTAATTATATATATATATATATAATATTATATATATATATATATATAATATTCCGTGGTTAATACACAGCTAAAAAAGCTGCTAACCTCCTGTAGGCTAACCTATAATTAAATGTAAGCTAAACTAAAGCTAATAATAATAATAATAATAATAATATTAATGACCTCAGAACCCACTGAGGCTCGTGCGGATCCATCAGCAGGTCGTGTGATTGAACCTGCAGGATGAGATAAACTTAATTTATGGTTATAAACAGAAACTTTATTGAGAGTCGCAGGTTGTTGTTCCGCTAGCAGTGTGACACGGTTAGCTAACAGCTAGCAGGTTCAGCTGCTGACAACTAAACTGAGTGTGTTCGCGTCTCTTCTTCTTTATCCGGCGGATCAAACTACTGCAGCCATCACGTGAAGTCTGAACGACACGTGAAGAAGAGTCGGACTTTACACTTCTGTGTTTAAAGTTTATCAGTTAGGTTTAATGATGCAGTGAACCGTTAGCATGCTAACATCGGTTAGCATGCAGAAGTTGGGCTCCAGGTTCACTGAACGTTGCTGCTGTTTGTGATCGGAGTCGTGTTAATACCGAGATGTTTTGTTTGTTTGTTTGTTTGTGTTAAACGATGAAAGCGTCAAGTTACTAATATTAAAACATATCAGTGCCGTGAGTGCCCTCTGCAGTAGATATCACTCCGCCTTCACAAATAGCTCCGTAGCCTCAGTCAGAGGAGGGGGGGGCGGCGGAGGGATACATTAGTGCCGTCTGTAGCAAACAGTCCGGACGGGGAGCACGGTGCCAACTGCTAACAGCCCGGTGTCCCTGCAGCCACAGAACCGCTCAGTACTCTCTGAAAACACCGTTTAACCGCGGAATTGTTACGGAATAAGTATTTATTAGGCATATAGAAGGTCCGGACAAGGTAAGCGAGCGCCCGCTCCATTCTTTTAATCGGATATCTTGCAGAGTAAATGAAGTGTGTGAGTAGCTGCTAGGCTAGTTGTTAGCCTGTTAGCATTAGTAGCTTCACGTTAAGTTGGCTAGGGGGGGAGAAGGGGGGGATGAAGGGGGGGGGGGGGCTCAACATGACTGCAGTGAAACTCAGTTTGTTTAAATGAGCTCAAGTTTAGTTCAGTAAGAAGACAAAGTAAGTGTAAAGTCAGCCATCTTGTGCTTTTAGCTTGTTGTGTAGCTGTACTGTTCAGGTTAAGTGTTTTAATTAGCTTTGAATGAGGCATTAGCCTGTTAGCTTAGCCTGCTAACAGATGGAGCTAATATTTCAGAGCTGTGTTGCTTCTTGTCATGTTTTGTGTCAGTGAGCAGCTTTAAACCAGACTAGTTATGAAATACTAGAAATTAGATATTTAAATGTTAGTTTTGTAAAAGTGAAAGTAGAAGTCTGACTGAATTATCACCACAGTTTAAATAACAGCGCTAACTCTGACATCTGTTAATTAAATACTGTTCAAGTTGTTTATATTTCTATATGAAGTTGTGTATTATGAAGTGTTTGATGAGATGAAGCAGAATAAACTGCTGAGATATAAATCGAGTCTCGCCAGTTTTCACATGTCACAATGCAATATTTCCATTTCCACCATTTGAGCTGTTTTATTTCTGCCATTTTATTGAAAGAAAAAAAAAATATATATATATGCAGTGTTATTATTATTATTATTATTGTTATTGTTATTATTATTATTGTTATTATTATTATTATTATTATTATTATTATTATTATTATTTAGTATTATGTAGTTGGTGCTGTGTCAGTTTATGAGAATTAAAAGGTTCTTATCTGACTGTACAGTCGTAGCAGCTCGAGCTAACAGCAGCTGCAGATGACACATCTACAGGATTTATTAAACTGTAAAAATATTAAATATTTAATTTTAGCGATAAAACAGTAAACTTCTCTGAGCTGCTGAAGGTATTGATCAGAGGGGTGTAGTACTGCGAAGCCAGTTTAGTGGGTTAGCGGTATGTAGTATGGTAACTTATGCTTAGCTCAGAACCTGACCCGACCAGGTTCTGTTCCGAGTTTCAGCTTAAAAGCGCCGCTGGTTCACTGTGTAACTCATTCGGAGATGGCGTCACCATTCATTAAGAACCCGGTGGACCTGGGAGCAGAATAATTCTGGCAGCACTAACACGTGAGCGGCTTCTTCGAGATCGCGCTGATCCGCTGGCATTTCCTGATGAATTTCTCTATGAGCGATATAGATTTTCAGCCGAGGGAATACGGTACATCTGCTCACTTATTGAGCCGAGTGTCAGGACGCCACTGAAGAAGCTGTGCGCTCACTGTCGGGCAAACTACTGACATTCAGCTGGTGATGCAGAAAATCTGAGCGAGAACACTGCGTGTTGCGCAAAGTGGTTCTGCTCTTACAGAGAATCTGCAATCTTAAGATAGTGATGATATTAAAATAAAATGGGATACAGTATATTATCCTCACACTGACAAAATAATGGGGCAGCTTGGCTACATACCACTTTGAATGATGTTTTTGTATTTGGCTGTAACTTGCTGCCATGTCCGACTGCTGCTTCCACATCTTAATAAAATGCAATATGAAATATTAATTAGGCCAACCTAGTATTTATTTGTCACAGATAATGAGTAAAGTTAATTATTTCTTTGATGTGGCCATGAATAACCTCATGAACTGATCCATGTTTCACCCGCTGCAGGGCAGTGTAGCCCAAACACAAATCTTACAGGCTGGAGCTATTTTCACTGTCAAAAAGGTCTTTATTGTCATTGTACAGGGACAGTAGAAGTTGCACAATGTTGAGCTTTCAGAAATTAAAACACTAAGGGCTTAGTATAATATTAATATATATTTGAATTCTTCATAGCTTTGCATAATAAGAATCTGCTCATCTTGAGTAAAATATGTGGCCCGGGATCGATCCATTTTTGCACGGAAGTAGAATAATATGACGTCAAACGCCCCCTTTTATGTGAACGCGCGCAGAGCACAAAGCAGAGAGCCGGACTTGACAAACTAAGTTGATAACCGTCACAGAACCGTTTAACTCTGTTTGGGGACTTGGGGCTTTGTTGAGCTGCATCATGAGCACAAAGCCTGGCTATGTTGAGCCCCCTTCGCAGAACAGGCCTCAGGTGTTCAGCGTTCCCTGAGACTTCAGCACCGCGAGGTCCACAGAACCACACCAGTGGTGTCGGATCAGATGCTCCTCTGTTCGTCCTCATGAAGCAAATATCCACAGATATATTTTAAATCTTTAGTGCAGAACTTTGTTTCCCCCTCTGGCAGTGAGAGTCATTACACAAACACTGTTCATGTCTGAACACGCTGCAGGTTCTGTGGGTCGCTGCAGGCGGGTCACTCCTCCCTTTGACAGTCCAGTCGGCACCAACACAAACACTCTGATTCTTCAGAAAAGCAGAGTCCGACTCATTGAAACTCTGATACTGTCAGATACAGAGAGAATCATCATATTTAGATCGTCAACCAACTGAACATCCATCAGTCAGCTGTCAAACAAACGTTACTGAAGTCAAATCAATAAAAGAACCTTTCTGATCGTTGATTGATTAATAAATGAAGCTGGACCTGTCTGACAGGCGTGTCTACAGGTGGAGGAGATGGAGGAGGTGATGGTGGAGCGAGCAGCAGGTGGAGGTGCAGACCTGCTGATGGAGTGTGATGAAGAGGAGCTGGAGGTTTACCCTCCGTCACCAGAGAGAGACGAGGAGGAGGAGGAGGAGGAGGAGGAGGAGGAAGAGGAGGAGGAAGAAGGTGCTCAGCTGCTCTCAGATCAGTCGTGATGTTTTTAATATCTGTCAGAACAACTCGTGACGTTTTGACTGTCCTGAATGTGTCCGCAGGTCCGGAGGCTGATGGTCCGATGGAGACGGACGAAACGGACCCCCAACCAATCAGGACTGTCCCGGTCCCGGTCCAACCAGTCAGGACCGTCCCTATCCCGGTCCAACCTGTCAGGACTGTCCCCATCCCGGTCCAACCAGTCAGGACCGTCCCCATCCCGGTCCAACCAGTCAGGACCGTCCCCATCCCGGTCCAACCAGTCAGGACCGTCCCCATCCCGGTCCAACCAGTCAGCAGACACAACAGCACACTGCAGGTGATGAGTTGGTTCTGTTTGGTTCTGTTTGTGAGATGTGGTCGTGTCTCAGGGTCGACAGGTTTAATGTTGGATTCAGAAATCCTTTAATGACGGCAGAATATTAAAAGACAGAGCAAAAAAAAATAGCAAAATAGACAAAATAATTAAACAGGAAAGAAAAATAGAATCAGTGTATAAAATGAGCAACAAATTTTTGTGTACAGATTTTAAATATGTGTGTTGAAATGAGTTTGTACAGAGTTACTGCACAGTGCAGAGTGCAGGGTGAGGTCTGTATGCAGCAGTGCTGGTTGTTCAGTCTGACAGCAGCAGGAAGGAGCTGCGATACTTCTCCTTCACACACTGAGGGTGTAGCTGCAGTGTGATCAGTCCAGTCCAGTTTATTGTTCAGGTGAACTCCCAGGTACTGTAAGATGTCACCATCTCAGTGTGTGTTCCCAGGATGTTCACCTGTGTGCAGGTTGTTTGTGCCTGCGGTCCACAAAGTCCTGAATAAGTTCTCTGTAGGCTCCGTCGTCCCCGTCCCTGATGAGGCCGACGACAGCAGAGTCGTCAGAGAACTTGATGTTTGTTCAGTTGTAGATGTCGATAATTAAAAAAAATTTAGTAATTATGTTTTAATTTGTGACATTATCTTTTATTCAGCTGTCACGCGATGTCACATGATGTCATGGACAGAGACGCAGTCAAAGTTTACATCAGTTCAGATAAATGTTCTGTGATCAGATTTATTGATCATGTTTACAGATCTGTTTTATTTTAGGTTTGATTATTTTAATCATTTTTTAATGTGTGTGTGTGTGTGTGTGTGTGTGTGTGTGTGTGTGTGTGTGTGTGTTCAGTTTTCAGGTCCGCTGGGCTTCAAGCTGAACGGCCGACTGGTCCCGCTGCTGCCTGGAGGTCCGTTGGGTTCAGTTTACTCTCTCTGTCATTAAACCTTCTGAACTTAATCACGTCTGAATTAGAGCTGCAACAATTACTCAAGTAACTCGAATAATTCGGTTACAAAAAATGATCGAGGCAAAATCTCTGCCTCGAGGCTTCGTTTCATTCCTATCCCCAGCGTTATGTGGCCTGCTTAGCTCGGAGATCATGTTTCCACACGGACTGTTATTGTGGCCACACACAGCGCTACGCTCAGAATTGAGTCAGCGCAATGGCAGAGAGCCAAGAAGCCGTCCGTAAAAGTCAGAGAATGCCGAAAGTTTAAGATCATTTCACACTTAAAAAGTCAGATAACAAAGTGCAACGTGTCGACTGCAGAGCAGAACTGGCACTCCACAACAGCACGACAACAATGATTCAACATCTGAACCGAAAGCATCCAGTTGTTAACACCAGCTCACCGAGCGTCGCCGACACAAGCTAACGTAAACATTGATGTTAGCTAATTTAATGTAGCCTAGCATCGCTAGTTAGAACGTATGGTATTTGTAGAGGCTGTAGAGTATAACTAGATATCATGTTAAGATGTGGAAACTAAGTCGTGTTAAATTGCAAGAGAGTAATAGCCCACACCAAATAGCTCCTTTTTACACACACACACACACACACACTCGCGCGCGCGCTCATCTCGTCTCTCACTCTCCCTCACACACGCGTGCACACAAACAAACACACACCTTTACTCCCGCTGTTAGGAATAGTTGGAATAAATACCTGTATGTTATTTTTCAGGAATAACAGCCAATAGCTTGGTCTGTTTAACAGGCCTGTCATTTTCGTTACGCATTATTTGGTATTATTGTTTAATAATGCAAAATTATTTTTTATTAGATTACTCAATTAATCGATGGGATAATCTGTAGAATACTCGATTCTAAAAATATTCGATGGCTGCAGCCCGAGTCTGAATCGTGTGATGAGGTCACAGTTAAGCAGGTCAACTCTGAGGTCATAGTTCATGTGTCGCCTGTCATCATGAGGAATGTTTGTTTAAAAGTGCTGATGATGATGCTCCGCCCTGCAGGTGGAGGTGTGCAGTTGAAGCTGCGATCTCATCCTGAAGGTTCATCCAGCGGCTTCACCTCAGTCCAGATCCCAGATCAGCACCTGAACACTGCAGCCTCCCTGAGCACAGCTGCTCCTCCTGCTGCTGCTATTATACCCAAGACTGAGCCCACCCCCATCATCACAGGTAACACCTCCACCTGTCTGACTGAGTTTAAAGAAGGCGGGACCGTTTCTAACCTTTCCGTGTCGTCCAGGTGTCGTCTCAGGTGAAGCAGCTCAGAGGGTGCTGAGCAACCACAGCGTGAGCTTCACATCCAGCCCCCCTGTGACGGGGCTGAAGACTCCGCCCAGGGCCTCCCCCGCCGCCCTCACCTCTCCACAGGCCACGCCCCCAGCACCACCCAGCAGCAAGAGACGTGCGGCTCACAAACTGCTGCACAAAGGTGTGACTGACGTTTCTGCTCACCTGCGTCGCACTGATCAGTTTAATCAATCACTGACACGTGTGTGTATGTGTGTGTGTGTGTCCTCAGGTCAGCTGGGACCCGTCTCTCCTGCCGATTGTCTCACCTGCAGGTCTCAGTACAAACTCATTATGGAGCTCCGAGGATTCATGTGTGTAAGTCCTGAAGCCCCGCCCCCTTTAGCTCAGGGTCAGAGTTAGTGGGAGTGTGACATCACATGCTCTGACCCCGCCCCTAACTCCTCCCTCCTCATCCTCCAGCTGTGCAGCCCTGAGATCGCTCAGAGTCTGAAGAACCTGAAGAAGAAAAAGAAGAAGAAGAAGAAGCGCCGGACGAGCCGGGACAAGAGCAGGACGTCAAAGTCGCCCAGAGAACCTCAGAGCGCCGCCAAGGTGTCAAAGAGTCGAGCTGTGAGTTTATCTGATCAGTCAATCATCTGATCGATCAATCATCTGTTCGATCACATCCTCAACAGAGTAATCAGATTACTAAAGCTCTGGTCACATGAATTCACTTCCTGTGTGTCTCCTTCAGAGTAAAGTCACCTCGCCGACCCAGAGGACCCACAGACCATCTGATGACTTTGTGCCGGTCCGGTTCACCAGCCCGGTCCCGCCCCCCCTCACCGCCTGCAGCCCTCAGGTCCAGAACCAGTCTGAACCTCCGTCTGACCACCTCTGTGGTAAACTGGTCATCATGGTGGAGGACTTTTATTACGGCTCGGCCCAAAGCTCCGTCACAGACAGCAGGACGGACAGGAAGCCAGCCGGGCCGTACCGCTGCATCCACTGCCCACAGACGCTCCGCAACAATGTCAGGTGAGACACACACACACACACACACACACACACACACACACACACACATATGTTTCTAACTGCTGCTTTGAAAACAACATTCAAAGACAGACAGAACATCAGCAGTGGTTCTGCCGGGTTCTGACTATAAAACCACACCTCACCTGTCATCACCTGTGTGATGTCATCAGGGAGGAGCTCCGTCTGCACCAAACATTACACACACTCATATTATCAGTATTACACTGTTTGTATCATCAGATTCTAGATTGATTCAGACCTGTTTGACCCAAACAGGTCCAATAACTCCAGAACATAAAAGTCCAAAAGTCAATATGGAACGCTGTGCTCCTATTGGTCAGTGTCACCAACACCTCGTAGTTAAAGTCAGAGAGAAATCTAAAAACATTCTGAGCTCACGAGATGAAAGCAGCAGTTGAGCTTGTCGACTGTTTTCATCCCGTCACTGTACACCTGTCGGGTCGGGTCGGGTCGGTTTATTCATTGAGCCGAGCACAGTGTGCCGTTCAGCCAACAGCACCCAGTGAAGAATTGTTTCTGGGTTTTATTATGAAGGAGTCACAGGAAGTGTGCAGTGATTCAGGCTGTGGGTTTGTCTGAGGAACCGGTTCATGTGGTTCCAGGTCCACTAATGTCGACTCAGTGTTTGGTTTAATGGTTCTGTGAGACTCGAACAGCTGATGTTCTGTTCAGTCTGATGAATGTTGTTGGATCCAACTTGAATTAAGCGACTTGATGATTTTAGATTTGGATGTTTTTCTTTATTTGAATATAAAACTTGTTTTGTTGACTCAGTGACGTCGACTGTTAACGAGTTCTGATTAACAGAACTTTGATGATGCAGAACTTTGTGTTTCAGGTTGATGAGTCACATGAACCAACACGTGTCCACGGCGCCGCAGCAGGACGGACTCGAGGACGCTGCGTCTTCATGTCCTCACTGTTTCCGTTCCTTCACCTCCAACTTCAAACTACAGTGTCACCTGGAGGCCGTCCACAGTCAGTACAAGTCCACAGGTGTGTAACACACACACACACACACACACACACACACACACACACACACACGCAGAGGCACACAGAGACACACACACACACACACACAGAGACATACACACACACACGCACACACACATTTATCCTAAACGTGGTGAACAGAATCACATGATCGTTTCTTCTTCATTACTTTATAATTAGAATACTGTTGTGAGTGCAAACGTCTCCAGGGTTGAAGGGGTGAATCAGGTGTTGTGTGATGTCATGTGTGATGTCATGTGTGATGTCACGTGTTGTTTATCCAGCGAAGTGTAAGATCTGTGAGCTGGACTTTGGCAGTGAGCCGTCGTTCCTCTGGCACATGAAGAGCACTCACAAACCAGGAGAGATGCCGTACGTCTGCCAGGTGAGTTGGCTCCGCCCACATCTTCATCTGTACAGTTATTAACAATATTATTAGTACATATAATGAGTGTGTGTGCATGCAGGTGTGTGACTTCAGGTCGTCCTTCTACTCGGACCTCTGGACTCACTTTGAGCAGCTTCACGCCGACACCAAACACCTGCTGTGTCAGTACTGCCTGAGAGTTCTGCGCAGTAACACCTGCTACCAGCAGCACTTCGCCCGACACCAGGTACACACTACACACAGCTACACAACTACACACTGCTACACACAGCTACCAGCAGCACTTCGCCCGACACCAGGTACACACTACACACAGCTACACAACTACACAACTACACACAGCTACACAACTACACAACTACACACAGCTACCAGCAGCACTTCGCCCGACACCAGGTACACACTACACACAGCTACACAACTACACACAGCTACCAGCAGCACTTCGCCCGACACCAGGTACACACTACACACAGCTACACACAGCTACACAACTACACACAGCTACCAGCAGCACTTCGCCCGACACCAGGTACACACTACACACAGCTACATACAGCTACACAACTACACACAGCTACACAACTACACACTGCTACACACAGCTACCAGCAGCACTTCGCCCGACACCAGGTACACACTACACACAGCTACACAACTACACACAGCTACCAGCAGCACTTCGCCCGACACCAGGTACACACTACACACAGCTACACAACTACACACAGCTACCAGCAGCACTTCGCCCGACACCAGGTACACACTACACACAGCTACATACAGCTTCACAACTACACACAGCTACACAACTACACACTGCTACACACAGCTACCAGCAGCACTTCGCCCGACACCAGGTACACACTACACACAGCTACACACAGCTACACAACTACACACAGCTACACAACTACACACTGCTACACACAGCTACCAGCAGCACTTCGCCCGACACCAGGTACACACTACACACAGCTACACAACTACACAACTACACA
The DNA here is from genome assembly GCA_963678695.2 of Diplodus puntazzo. NCBI lineage: Eukaryota > Metazoa > Chordata > Actinopteri > Spariformes > Sparidae > Diplodus > Diplodus puntazzo. Next base: position 499,154 of record OZ023169.1, on the reverse strand, counting down.
CAGCTACACAACTACACAACTACACACAGCTACCAGCAGCACTTCGCCCGACACCAGGTACACACTACACACAGCTACACAACTACACACAGCTACCAGCAGCACTTCGCCCGACACCAGGTACACACTACACACAGCTACACACAGCTACACAACTACACACAGCTACCAGCAGCACTTCGCCCGACACCAGGTACACACTACACACAGCTACATACAGCTACACAACTACACACAGCTACACAACTACACACTGCTACACACAGCTACCAGCAGCACTTCGCCCGACACCAGGTACACACTACACACAGCTACACACAGCTACACAACTACACACAGCTACACAACTACACACTGCTACACACAGCTACCAGCAGCACTTCGCCCGACACCAGGTACACACTACACACAGCTACACAACTACACACTGCTACACACAGCTACACACAGCCACACAACTACACACAGCTACACACAGCCACACAACTACACACAGCTACACAACTACACAACTACACACAGCTACCAGCAGCACTTCGCCCGACACCAGGTACACACTACACACAGCTACACAACTACACAACTACACACAGCTACCAGCAGCACTTCGCCCGACACCAGGTACACACTACACACAGCTACACAACTACACAACTACACACAGCTACCAGCAGCACTTCGCCCGACACCAGGTACACACTACACACAGCTACACAACTACACACAGCTACACAAATACACACAGCTACACAGCTACACAACTATACACAGCTACACAGCTACACACAGCTACACAACTACACACAGCTACCAGCAGCACTTCGCCCGACACTAGGTACACACTACACACAACTACACACAGCTACACAACTACACACAGCTACACAGCTACACAACTACACACAGCTACACAGCTACACAACTACACACAGCTACACAGCTACACACAGCTACACAACTACACACAGCTACCAGCAGCACTTCGCCCGACACCAGGTACACACTACACACAGCTACACACAGCTACACAACTACACACAGCTACCAGCAGCACTTCGCCCAACACCAGGTACACACTACACACAGCTACACACTGCTACACACAGCTATACACAGCTACACACTGCTACACACAGCTACACACAGCTACACACGCTACGTCAGCACAGCTCAAGCTACATCACAGCGAGGACGTAATAAAACCAGCAGATGAGATTCATCACGTCTGACGTCTGTTTGTGTCTCTGTAGAAGAAGAACGTGTTCAGCTGTGACAAGTGCCGTCTGCACTTCCTGTACACCAGAGAGCGAACAGAACACAAATTGCTGCACCACAGAACCCACATCAGACCTCCACAGCTCACCGGACTCAAACCTGGAACCAAGGTACACGTCAGACCAACAGGATGAACAGAACTCTGCAGGATGAGCAGCTGTTACGTGTCCTGACACTCTGAGACAACAAACCTGTTCAGTGACAGTAACAACATGTCTGCCTGCAGGTGACGGTGAGGACGTACTCTGTAGTCGAAGGATCTGAAAATGAAGAGGCTCTGAAGAAACGAGCTCCATTAAAGGTCCGTCTGTCCTGAAACGTCTCAACAACTCTGCTGTTCATTGAATGAGCTTCAGAACTTCTGGTTCCCCTCAGGATGAATTCTTCTTCCACACGTTTGGATCTCCTCATGTATTTCTTCTTCTATGATCCAGGTGGTGGATGTTGACCCGCCGCCGCCCAAACCGGAAGCTCCCAGAAGGAAACCAGTGGAGAGTCTGGGACCACTACTGTCCACCCTGGACCAGCAGAGGTATGGACCGCACCTGCCCCACATCTGCACCTCACCTGCCCCACATCTGCACCTCACCTGCCCCACATCTGCCCCTCACCTGCCCCACACCTGCACCTCACTTGCTCCACATCTGCACCTCACTTGCTCCACATCTGCCCCTCACCTGCCCCACATCTGCACCTCACCTGCCCCACACCTGCACCTCACTTGCTCCACATCTGCCCCTCACCTGCCCCACATCTGCCCCTCACCTGCCCCTCACCTGCCCCACATCTGCCCCTCACCTGCCCCACATCTGCCCCACATCTGCCCCTCACCTGCCCCACATCTGCCCCTCACCTGCCCCACATCTGCCCCTCACCTGCCCCTCACCTGCCCCACATCTGCCCCTCACCTGCCCCTCACCTGCCCCACATCTGCCCCACACCTGCCCCACATCTGCCCCTCACCTGCCCCTCACCTGCCCCACATCTGCACCTCACCTGCCCCTCACCTGCCCCACATCTGCACCTCACCTGCCCCACATCTGCCCCACATCTGCCCCTCACCTGCCCCACATCTGCCCCTCACCTGCCCCACATCTGCCCCTCACCTGCCCCTCACCTGCCCCACATCTGCCCCTCACCTGCCCCTCACCTGCCCCACATCTGCCCCACACCTGCCCCACATCTGCCCCTCACCTGCCCCTCACCTGCCCCACATCTGCACCTCACCTGCCCCTCACCTGCCCCACATCTGCCCCTCACCTGCCCCTCACCTGCCCCACATCTGCACCTCACCTGCCCCACATCTGCCCCTCACCTGCCCCTCACCTGCCCCACATCTGCACCTCACCTGCCCCTCACCTGCCTCTCAGCGTCTCTCTCTCTCTCTCTCTCTCTGTGTTTCAGTGAGGACGTCAGTGTCTCTCGTCCCTCTCAGCGCTGTCTCGAGTGTCTGACGTCGTTTCAGGACTTCGGGACTCACTTCCCGTCTCTGGTCCACTGCTCGCTCTGCAAGTTTGTCACCTGCTGCTCCACCTCCTACGCCAACCACATGATCAAGTAGGTCACAGCTCATTATTTTAATTAGTCCAGAAAATGAAGTGACGTCTTCAGATGTCTCATCTGTTCGACCGACCGTCAGAACAAGATGTAAAACTGACTTTAGTGCGAACTCTGACCTTTAACAACCTGTGTGTGTGTGTGTGTGTGTGTGTGTGTGTGTGTGTGTGTGTGTGTGCGCAGTAATCATGCTACCTGCAGGAGGAAGCCTCAGTTCCACAGTGTGTTCGTGTCCCAGCCGAGGTGACGACTCTTTGTTGTTTCTTATTGTTGTTGTTGAAGAAAGTGAAGCTGACGAATCTGCTTGTTATTAATGTTGAATTCATTTATGTAACACAATAACTAACATGTCAGAGCTTCACTGATCAATATATTATTTAATTCATTTCTATATTAGTTGACTGTGTGTGTGTGTGTTTCAGGTTGTCACATAAGTTGAAGTGTGTGTCGTGCACGTTTACCACCTGCAGAGGAGACGTGATGGCCAATCACCTGACAGACAGACCCGACCATCACTGTGTCATGTTAACACACAACGGTACTTCTTCTTCTTCTTCTTCTTCTTCTTCTTCTTCTTCTTCTTCCTCCTGTACTTACACTGGACTACAGTTAAGAGGAAATATTGTTCTTTCTACTCTATTTGTCAGATATCTTCAGTTACTCATTACTTTGCAGATTACATGCTGCATCAGAGTAAAGTTCTGAATGAGCACTTCCTCTATGGTGTCATAGAGACTAAAGTGTGTGTGTGTGTGTGTGTGTGTGTGTGTGTTTCAGAGTCAGGTATAACTGGTGACACGACGATGGACACACAGCCAGCTGACATCTCCTGCAGGTAGGGATGCTCGATCAGCATTTTTGGAGCCGATCCGATCACCGATCACAGAATGGATGGGAGAATAATAATAGTTATAATCCTCAACGTCCTGTATTTACAATCTAGACTTGTGCACCACTTAAAGTGGTAAAACCATTTGTACTAAAATAAATAATAAATACAATCAAGATCTTTATGTACCATCATCAACTATTTATTTATGTAAACATTACATACCCTGTCAAGAGCAATAGATGAAATCAAATAAAATTAAGCTTTTTTCCATAAGCTTTGTAGTTATATCCCTCCACAGGGTTCTCCCCAGAAATGTGTAGTGTAGTGGTGCACGGTCAGCGGGGGTGGGGGGAGAGAGATCGCTCAGCAGGGTGGAGATGCTCCTCATGGGCTCCCGTAGTTCAAAACGGCACTGTCTCGTTCGTAGCTTGGTTTTGTGGCGTCGGACACTTGTTGTTCACTACGAGAAGACCGCGGCAGCCCACAAACACCTGCTATAATGCAGCTAACATTAAAATGAGTGTAGCGGCGCAGCGTCTGGGGAGAACCCTGCTCCACCTTTCACTGTCCCTGCTGGAAGGCTCCGGACGTCTAAACGTTTCACTTACACTGAGCTGAGTGACGGGTGTCTTTGGGATTTGTTTTGCCCGAGCTTGTTTCTCATACTAACCGTATTCTGTTGTGTGGCGCGTTCTCAAATGCCGTCTCGGGTAAAAAAGAAATATATAAACATGTTTATATGCGATCGGCTTTTCTGATCGGCACTTTGAGAGCCCACCGATCAACCTGTTTAGGGTTCATATCGGCCGATGACGATCGGCAGCCGATCGATCGGAGCATCCCTACCTGCAGGTAAACTCACATCAGACCTGCAGCGAACCTCCGCTCCTTCACAGTAAAAGCCTTTCAGAGTAAGAGCATGATAGCTGATGGGAGTCTGAAATTACAATTAGAGGGCTTTTAATGTGAAGGGGCAGCAGAGATGAAGGTGTGCAGTTAGCTCCACATGCTAACGTCATGTTTGTCTCGTCACTAATGAACTCTGAACCTTTTGTGAGGGAAAGTTTTAACATTTAATCTGATGAAACCTTCTCTTCTTTGTCCTCACGCTCGCTGGTCCTAACATCACTTCCTGTCCAGCTATCGATCAGTTAAACACAATCTAATCTGATCAGATATTCGTTTATAATTATTATTTATCTCATCATAACCCCCTGAACCACCTCCTCCTCCTCCTCCTCCTCCTCCTCCCACAGTGTGACATCACCAGGTGGTCAGGGGGTCGGAGTCTTCATCCCCATCCACCTCCTCCCCTCTGGTCAGACCTTCCCACAGCTGTCAATCAAAGCCCTCACCTCCTCCTCCTCCTCCTCCTCCTCCCACAGTGTGACATCACCAGGCGGTCAGGGGGTCGGAGTCTTCATCCCCATCCACCTCCTCCCCTCCGGTCAGACCTCCCCACAGCTGTCAGTCAAAGCCCTCACCTCCCCCTCCCCTCTCTCCTCTCCCCCCGCCATGACCATCAAGTTCCTGGGGCCCCGCCCACAACCTGACCAGGTGAGCGCACATGTTCAGTTGACTGTTACGAGGTGAAATCACAGAATAGAGACTTTATTTTATTAACAAATGCTTCAAATGATCAGAAACGTTGGTGATTTAATGTAACAATTGACAACTGATCCATTAACTGTTGCTGGTTTCGTCTTGATGATTACAGTCAGATGATGATGATGATGATGATGATGATGAGTGCGTCCTCCTCTTCCTCCTCAGTGTTCCGTCTCTCCTCTGTCGGCCTCTCAGCTCGCGGCCGTCCTCTCCTATCTGTGTCACGGCCTTCCTCAGACCACCTGCCGCTTCCAGACGTCTCCTCCGATCATCCACTCGTGGATCCGGCAGCAGGAGCATCATCGGTCGTACAGGAAGTGGTGCTGGAGGACGGAGAAGTTGGCGGAGTGGGTGATGAGTCAGAGGGAGCAGCAGCTGAGCGTGAGCGAGTCCTCGCTGCTGCAGACGGCGAGGAAGGCTCTGGGAGAGAACAGTCAGACGACCGACTGTTACAGCTGGGCCGTCGACTTCCTGCTGAGACACGAGCTCGGCGTGCAGCCGTCTCAGCACCACCGAGGAAGAATGCCCCGGAGCATCCGAGACAACAGCCGCGTCTTCATACAGCTGCTGTCTGCACAGGTGTGTCCCAGATTACCTTTTACTCAAGTATCAATACCACAGAGCACAAATACTAAATACATACACAAAATATATTTATTGATAACTTTGCTGTGACATTATATGTATTTACAGTAATTGAGTAAATGAACTTAGTTACTTTCCATTATTATCTTCCGACTCAAGATCAAGAGATGACTCGGTACTGTTGATGTGACTCAGGTTCTGGTCCGGTTTATGAGTCCAACTGCTCAGACGGTCCTGGAGAGCTGTTTCTATTATTTTGTCCACCTCTCAGTGTTAGCTCAGTTAGCATCATAGCTTTAAATTGAGTTTCTGCACTGAGCCATTCAAAACCTCATTAACAAAACCACAAATTTAAAGTATTTAACATTGATATTTTGTATGAGTTCTGCAGCTTTACGTCACAGAGCAGCTGAGGTGACAAACTGTTCTTGTGTTCAGGTCCGTAGTAAGAACCTTCCTCCTAACTTTGTGGCCTCAATGGACGAGTTCTCCATCTTCATCGACCAGGACCAGTTCTCGGACCAGAACCCGTTGGCCCTGCGGCTGTTCGGCTCGCCTGAAGAAGAACCGGTGTTTGACGTCGTCCTCTCTGCTCTGTCTGACGGGACGCTGCTGCCCCCTCTGCTGTTCTACAGAGGAACCCCGTCGCTCCTTCCTGAAGGGTTCCCCGACAACGTTCTGCTGGAGGCTCGGCAGGAAGAATTCACAGACCAGGACTGCCACAAGATCTGGATCAACAAGGTCTGTGGGAGCATCTGAGCTCAGGGTGGAGTATGTCAGAGTTTTAGTCTGGTCATGTGACGTCTTGTTTACCTGTGTGCAGGTGTGGAAGCCTCACGTGGCGTCGAGCTATCAGTCAGTGTTGATCATGGACGTCCACCGCGGTCACCTGGCGGACGAGTTCAGGACCGCTTTGACGTCATTGTCCACGGACGTCTTCTTCATCCCGTCAGGATGCTGCTGTCGTCTGCAGCCGCTGGACGTCTGTGTGACGCCGGTGCTGCGAGACTTCCTGCAGGTAGTCTCACCTGTCTCACCCCTCTGATTCTGTCTCACCTGTGTGATATAATGCTGATGTCCTGATGTGTTGCTCCTCCTCCTCCAGGCTCGGTGGACTCAGCTGGTCTCTCAGGGGGGTCTGGATGGTCTGGGTCTGGACCAGCTGGCTCTGACTCTGGCCTGCTGGCTCAGTGAAGTGTCCTCCACCTTGAACTCAGAGACGAAGGTCCTCCGCAGGTGTGACACCTCAGAAACCGTAGAGACAACGAAGCGTTTCTTCTTCTGTGGTTCTGTGCTAACATCTGTCTGTGTTGCAGGTCGTTTGCCTCGGCGTGTAACCTGCAGGAGGTGGAGGACCAGGGGGAGCTGATGAAGATCATCCAGGGTCTGACCGAGGCTCTGGTCCAGCCTCTGGAGACCTCGGAACCTGCACCTGATCCAGAACCAGAACCAGAACCAGAGCTGGAGCTGCTGCTGGTGATGGAGGAGGAGGAGAAGAAGCAGCAGGAGTCGTTGGTTAAAAGCCAGACAGCTCAGGTGTTCAGTGGCGACAGCGACCAGGAGTCGTTGGTCGGTTTCCAGGACGACTGATGACTCTGCTGACGACAGGAAGTCAGAAACAACAACTCACATCTGATTGGTGCTGAGAAACTACAGGAAGTGCTGAACGTGTGCTGTGATGGAGCCTCAGACGGAGCAAACGGAGACACTTTGGATCTATGTGGAGCTGCGGCCTGAAACAATCTGATTATTAAACTACTTAATTATAAAGTTGACGTCTGTTGAAGCCGATTGCTCGGAGTGACGCTCTTCTTTCTAAACTTGGAGATTTATCTTCACTGTTTTATCTGCTGACTGCAGCAGCTCGCAGCTCGGAGAGCAAAGTATCCGACTGACGGCCCGAATAAACACTCTAACAACAACATGATGTGTTGAATTAAATGAGACATGAACTCATCAGGACACTTTGAATTCAGTCTGAGGCGTTGATCAATAATTGATTGACCTCCGTGTGACATTTACGTATGAGATCAGTCGCTTTGTGCTGTAAAATGATTCCTGATGAACGTTTGAGGAAAACAGGAGCAAACGACCTTCTGACTTCTGTTGCTAACAGAAGAGTCGACTATTGATCGGAGTCTCAGCTTCACTCTGAGGACGCAGGAGAAGAAACGCCACGACTCGTTCGTCTGCCAGATGTTTGATTTCAAGTCACTTAGTTTATTTTTATACTGGAACATGAATTATTGTCACGTTTTATAAAAAAATAAAGAGAAGGTGCACAGACAGACTCGAATGTGTTTCTGTAGATGAAGATCACGTTTATTACTGTTAATATTCATGATTTACATGTTAAACCAGCTCAATCATCCTTTTATTCTGACGGCATGCTTTTATTTTGAAATGAAAACAAAGTGAAAGTCCTTCCTCTTTCAGTCTGTTGATCATTTTATTGAAGGAGCAGTCGGTAAGGCACGTTTAACCAGTCAGTGGTGAAATAAAGGAGACGTTAACATCGGTGACTCTGCTGCCCTCCAGTGGACGCCAGAGGCACTGATGACATCAGAGACACCGATGACATCAGACACTGATGACATCAGAGACACTGATGACATCAGAGACACTGATGACATCAGACACTGATGACATCAGAGACACTGATGACGTCAGACACTGATGAGGTCAGAAACACTGATGACATCAGACACTGATGACATCAGAGACACTGATGACGTCAGAGACACTGATGAGGTCAGAGACACTGATGACATCAGCTGATGACATCAGAGACACTGATGACGTCAGACACTGATGACGTCAGACACTGATGACATCAGTGATGACACCAGAGACACTGATGACGTCAGAGACACTGATGACGTCAGACACTGATGACATCAGTGATGATGTCACAGACACTGATGACGGGACGGATTGAAAACATTTATTTACAGTTTTGAGTTAGAATCCTCTATGAGCAGCAGGATGTTAAAAATACTTTTTACAGTGTGGATGTGAAGCTGGAGGACGGGTCCGTCAGCAGCTGGTGAGATGTTGGAGCAGCGACGTGGTGCTGTACAGGAGCCCTGAGTTCTGTTGAGATTCTCTTGATGTTCTGTTGACCCATGTTCTGCCTTGACTCCTGCTCGGGGGAGAAACGGGTCCAGTTGTCTACGGTCCAGCACTGAGAATAACCTGAGCTGGATGACGGGCCGTCTTCATCCACATCTGTTCTCTCTTGTGTTCAGCAAACAGAACCGGTCTCTGAAGCACAAAGGTCCGGACCGACAGTCATCATGGATCCTTTAGCTGAGGAGCATTTCACCTCACACGAGGTAAAGCAGCAAACTGTTCATATCTCACCTTCTTTTATGGAACCATTCGGCGGGCCCACTTCAGCCCACGGGCCTCACTTTGGGCCGCCTGCTTTAATGGTTTCCAGAACACTGCAGAGAGTTTTGAGGCTGATTTGTTCAAACATCTGCACTGTATAACTTATCGTGTTTAGTATCAAAGCGTTCAGCTGAGGTTCAGCGTCGTCGTACTTGTGGGTCCACCTGAACCAACAGTCGGGCCGGCAGCGATTCTGAAGAGAGATAGTTGGTTGTTGAGTCTCATTCCCAGATCGTTAGATATCCACACTGTGGGTCAGAACTCCAGGCTGGATACTGACAATGATGACCTGAGACTCAACAATCAACCATCTTTGTCCAGAATCACCTTCAGTACTGCAGCATGAGCTCTGGTTCTGATGAGCCTCCGGACTGTCTGTAGCTGCTGATGTAAATGGACCTGACAGTGAAGCTTCACAGTACACAGACTGTTGTACTTCCTGATTCTGACCCGGTCCACTACATTTAATGAACATCATCGACTGAAACTCTTTTTATTCTCATCGCAAATAAATAATCTGATGATTCTGTTCTCAGACCGAGTCAGAACCAATCACCAACCTCAAAATCTGAGACAAATCCATGAGGTCCAAACCGTAGATTTACTACAGACAGAGGGACAGAGGGACATGTCCCGTCCAGACACAGACCCACTGAAGTAGGATTACAACACCAACAGCACCGGACATCTAAATACTGCTGGGAAACGGGTCGGTAAAGTCAGAACTACGAGTCAGAATCTGTCTGCAGACGACAGTTTACAGTGTCGCAGGTTCTGACCCACAGTTAAAGAGATGTCCGTCTGTGTCGTTACAGGAGGTTGATTCACAGTTCTGAAGTCTTCAGTGTTGAGTCCAGTCTCTCAGCTCAGAGCGTCACTGATCCGAGCTGACGGCGCCGGCACACTTGTGTCTTCTGATCTGAACGAACTGAGCGAATCTTTTCTCGCAGACGGAGCAGCTGAACGGTTTCTCTCCCGTGTGGACAAGCATGTGTCGCCTCAGATTCCCGTTCACGGTGAATCCTTTCCCACAGACGGAGCAGTTGAACGGTCTCTCCCCGGTGTGGATCCTCATGTGAGTGGACAGGTGGCCTTTAAAACTGAAGCTGACCTTACAGACGGAGCAGGTGTACGGTTTCTCTCCTGTGTGGACCTTCAGGTGCGAGGTCAGAGTTGAGTTCTGTGCGAAGCCTTTGCCGCAGACGGAGCAGCTGAAGGGTTTCTCCCCCGTGTGGATCCTCATGTGTCGCACCACATCGATTTTCACCTGAAAGGTTTTTTCACAGAAGGGGCAGCTGAAGCGTTTGTCCTCTGAGTGAAGTCTCATGTGGTCCCTGATGGATTTCTTCTGTGGGAACCTTTTCCCACAGATCGCACAGATAAACGGTTTCTCTGCTGTTTGGACTCTGTCTGGTTCCTGCAGGCGCCTCTCGTCCTCAGAGCTCGCAGCACGTTCAGTCTGAGGTTCAGAGGCTTTATCGGTCTCCGGGTCAGAGGAGTCGTCGGTCTCATCGGTGTCAGGTTGTAGATGTTGATCTGGATCTGAGGTCCTGGCTGGTTCTGGTCCTCCATCAGCTTCTGTCTCTCTCTGTTCAGTTTGTCTCTGGTGAGGCTGTGAGGACTGAGGTTCCTCGTCTTCTTCTTCATCTTCACTCTTCACAGTGAACCTGGTGATGTCATCCTGCTCCTGATTGGTCCAGAGTTCCTCCTGTTCCTCTTTAATGTGTGGGGGTTCTGGTTGCTCCTGGTCCAGACTGGAGCCGCGCTCAGGCTGACCCTCTTCTTTAATGACCAGCTGCTGGACGTCTGTGGAGAAAACAGAAACATGTTTCAGTGAAGGTTCAGGTCTCTGGATGAATACTGGACTCTGATTGGCTGCATGCTCTCAGTTAACTCTGACTCATCAACTAATCAGAACATTTTGTTTACAGCAGTGGGTTTGGACCCTGCAGGTCATCGTCCTCTGAACACCACAGGGTGGCGCTGCAGGTCCACACCGTCCCTCAGAACACTAACGAGTCCAGTGTTAGAATAAACATCATGAACCATCAAGGTCCGGAGAGTTACTGTGGACCTCTGTTCAACTGGACCAGAACCACCAGCAGTGACTATAAACCCTGATGTGCTTTGTCTTGTCCTGGTGTCGGTCTGTGCCGGGTCAGTCAGAGTTAATCAGTCGCGGGTGGTTTCACATCCAGACTGAAATCAGATTAGACCTGATTGAATTAAAGAGGACCGCCGGGCCTCGCTGAGGCCGGTTCTGGTTTCATCGAGTACAAACGTAAGAACTGAAACTTCAAGTTCAGAAACAGAACTTCATCACAGACTGTCGTTTTGGTTTATCGTTCGGTTCTGATGAGCTCAGACTGACCCAGTTAACACGGTGAGTTTCTGTGAATCCACGTATCAGCTTCTTTTATATATTTTATAAAGTTCTGAAACAAATTAACGACGATATAACAGAACTGTGATTGACGTGTGGTTCTGTGGATGTTCTGGGTCACTGTGTGGATCATAAATGTTGATCATGTTTGTGGTTCAATAAAAAGGATTCATTCAGTCGAACCGTTCTGCTGCAGACCCACAACATGTTCCTCCAGAACAGTTCTGCCTGTTGGGTTGTCTTCGTGCTGACATGTGCACTAACGTAAACCCACAGACGTTCAGCAGGTTTAATAAAGAGCTGACAGGTGAACGAACCTTCGGGCCCGGTACCAGCCTGCAGCAGCTCGGTCGACATTATTCCTCCAGAATCTCCGTCCAACTCTTCACTCTTGCTTCAGCTAGCATGCTAAGCTAAGTCCTCTAGCTCCGTAAACAGCAGCAGGTCGTCCAGATGCGACCCGGTTCTACCAGAACGGACTCTTTAACATGTGGACCGGAACATCTGGACCCTGTCGGGAAGACAACCTGGACTCTGGTGACGCTCCTCTGACTGCTCTCTGCTCCATCTTCGTCCTGCTGCCCGATCCGAGCAGCGCATGCGCGAGTGTGTGCGCCGACAGGTCGGGACGGCAGCCGCGCCGGGACAAACCGCACAGGCCTGCAGTGAGATGATGACGTCATTATTCAACAACAGCAAATGATCATAACGATTTTCTGACGCACTTTCATGAACGATTGATTAACTGATCGCTGTTCTGATCGATAGTACAGTTATTGGTGCTGACAGCGTCATGACGCTGTGCTTCTCAACCGTAGCCCCGCCCCTTCTCCACAGGAGCCAATCGCTGTTGCACTGACACCATCATCATCATCATCATCATAACTTTATTTCGGGCATGTCAATTCATCATCATCACGTTACATCATTGTTCAAATAATGTAATACAATACACGTGGCCGAAAGGGAAAAGCGGGAGAAGCCAAAGCTTATCAAGTCCCGCCCCCATTACCCATAGGATAAAATCTTCATCCAAATCTTTTGTTACCTTTTGTAATTTACATTTTCACCTAATAATTTCTTTTACTATGACATTTGACAAAACATATTGCAGCAGTAGCATACAGAGCAGAATTCAACTCTAGACAGTTACGTGTGTGTCTGCACATGTGTCCATATTAGTCCGTCATGAGTAACAACAGTCTCATCTTATAGCCAGGCATGTCACAAGGTCAGAATGATGGTCCAATCGACAGAGAGCAAAAGTCCAGTGTATTTAT
>OZ023169.1:471241-481241 GCA_963678695.2 Diplodus puntazzo | reverse complement strand
AAAATACAGGTGTTCAATACCACCGGGAGCAGCCAACACAACACTGAGGGCGAATATATTAGATTACATTTAATAAAAGATAAATCAAACAAGTGTGACAACAGCATGTAAGAAAAATTACATCTGACCATGGACTCTTTGTGGGAAACAGCAGCTGGTATCAGTATTGATTCTGTGAAATACGAGTATTGAAATGGTTCAAATATTGAAGGCGTGCTAACAGGACTTTGCTAGCTTGCGGTATCAGAAAGCGATTGTGTCATAAACCAAGAAGAAGCTGGTCTACAGTCAGTGGTGCAGAATATTTCTATTATTCAGCGGACGGTTCTTGAACGCTCTGCTGTATTGATTAGAGAGGCTTCTTTCAGTTCTGGTGCACGTCTGTGTGAGCAGTGAAACTAAAGGCTGCTGTTATAAACTGGACAGGACAGAAGAAACTCTGCTGAGGAAGCAGAATTCAACCTTTATCTTCTGAAATAAACGTTTTTTAGACGGCTCTGATGGAGCTCAGGATTCATCGGGAGGACAGCTGCTTTACTCCAGACTAGTTACTGTATCAACCTGAACCATGTGAGACCTTGTTGATGTCTAAAGGAAACCTGATCCCGTCTGTCCAGTGCAGTCAGGGCCCCTCTACAGGTAGCAGTTTTAAAGGGCTGGCGGTGCGTTCAGGAGCACTAACGTGAATGAAGCATTCATGTTCTGCAGGTTGGTTTTGATTGACGGCTGCTAACGCTCAGAGGCAACATTCATCGTCTGCTCCCACAAACACACTTTCTGTCTCTGTAATGAGAGTTTCCGTCTGATGGAGCTCAGGATGGACTCAACCAGGTGCATTTTCTGGGTTACCAGGGCGACTAAACTTCTATATGATTGGCTGCCCGAAAAAGAGTGCTGGTGACTCCACCACCACTTTTGCAGCAACTGGAAGCAACGCCTTTCCCTGCTCGCTCCTCAACAGATGAAAAAAGACGCGGGTAGTCGTAAAACCTCGATGTGGACAGTTCTCGGACTCAGGACTCAGGACTCAGGACTCAGGACTCAGGACCACATACAGTGGCGCTGGTGTTCACTGAGGGACACGTGTGTGGTCCTGAGTCTGAGAACAGAAAGCAGCTGAGCAGCATCTTGGCTGCTAACACTCAGACAGTGAACTGAGCTCGGACGGACAGTTTCAGCTGCTGCGTCCATGGAAGCAGACAACACCGGCTCATATAGTCGACACACCTCTGCTCTGTAGCAACACCTGCACACAGACACCAGGTAACAACTGCCTCAGTTCTAAAGCCAACAGCTGCTATCTTCACCTGATCTGAGCACACCTGGATCAACTGCTGGATTACACACCTGCAGCTCCAGATGTGTCAAACCCTCTCTGACTCATGAGAACAGTTTCTTTTCCACCAGCTGCTTTTACAGTCTGACGTAAATATAATGTAAACATACCAAATAATCTGTTCACATCACAGTCTGTATGCACACACACACACACACACACACACACACACACACACACACACACGCTCAGCAGACTCTCACGGCGTCCTGAGCTGCGTTCAGCAACATTAAACTCTGTCACAGTTAAATATAGACACCATGAGAACATCAGGACTTTCCCAGCGTGCCCTGGAGCAAGGCAGCGACCCCCCGAGGACAGAGCTGATCAGCTGGGAGATGCACGATGGGAAGGACTTGAGGACAGTTTGACCTGCGCTGTCCTTTAGTTTAAATTTAGTTTCACATCAAACCTGAAGGTCCCACCATGAGGACAGCTAGCTGCAGCGCTAACGGCTGCTAACGTATAGTGTGCTCAGTCCAGCAGGAGGATCGTGTTGGATCATGAATCCACTCTGTTGGAATATAAACAGTTTATAAGATTAAGAAGAGAAACTGCTTCAGTCCGTCACTGAGCGTCTGTGGAGTCTGAGACCACCTGTAGTTCCTGCTAGCTCCTGTTTGATATTTACTGGTATATTAAGGTTTAGTCTCCAGTGGGTTCGGTTCTGTTCTGTTGGTTAACGTGGAACAAAATGTGAGCAAACATTTTGGAGGTTTGAAGGTTTTCTCCTGTTAGAGCTCAGCTAACAGCTCTTCTGTAAAATGAGGCAGAGACGAAAATAAAACATCACAAATGATCCGATGAAACGCCGTAATCTCAGCGGGGGAAGTTTACTTTGACACAATTGTTCAGTTATATTTGATTCTTCAGGTCCGTCTCTGCTGGGGACCAGGTCCTCACTAAAACCTCAGGGCTGCTTCATCTAAACATATTTGTGAAATTGTGAGGCGGTTCTGAGAACGTCCCTGAACCTCCGCTGATGAAGTCTGAGCCCGGAACAACATGATGTGGATTAAATGGAATCTAAATTATTTTCCTAATCTCACTTTGGACTGGCAGCAGCACACACGAGAACCATGGCTGTGTTCTGTATGTGACATGACGAGCACGCACACACGGTGTAGAAGCATCGGCAGCAGGATGTAAAGCTACAGTAGTTTGACAAATAAACGCAGTGGTGATGCAGATCAGCTGCAGTATTTCACTGGACTGTCACCATTATCAGCTGCCGCTCAGAAGAGCCAATCAGATGAAGCAAAACATTCAGGACAGTTTCTCTATGTGCTGCAAAATGTCATGTGAGACTGACGGCGCCCCGTCGTTACCAGACCGCCACACAAAAGGCTAACAGCTAGCGGCTAATGGAGCGAGAGGCGCTAACGGCTAAACACACAGCAGAGAGTTTCTGTTCAGAGGAACATTAAACAGTGAGCTGCAGTTTAATGTGGCGACACAAGTTCACAGTAAATAAAAGTGCCTCAGCTGAGGACACCTGGAGGTCAAAATGTAGTTAATAATGATTTACTTCCTCAACAGTTGAATGGTTTTATTTATATTGTAATTAGCAACAGTGATAATAAGGTACAGAACATTTAGGCGTCGGGCCTGTCGTGGTGTTCGGACCACCCTGAACAACACTGATAATAGTTCACAGGCTGTTTGTGTCGTTCAGCGACTCCGCTCTTCTTCTCTGGTCGTTTCTCCTTCTGCTTTCTGTCTCTTCCTGTCTGTTGGTGAGGAACAACTGCTCGTCTCCAGATGTTTGCTGCCGTTTTTTTACAGGATACACACACACACACACACACACACACACACACACACACACACACACACACACACACCACAGGGATCTGCCAGTGTGTGTGTGTTCGTGTCTGAACCTGAATGTTTTTCTCTTTTTGTTTTCTGTACGTCTTCTCTCAGTCTGTTTCCCACGATGCACTTCAACAGATGCATCGTGGGAGTTGTGGTATCTTCAGAAGCACCTTAAGCTTCATGAGTCCTTCACTTCCTTCCTTTAATCTCAGTGTGAGCTGCAGTAAGCTGTAAACAGTTTGTGTGTTTGAACATGTTGTTTTGTTGCTCTGCAGGCTGTTTAACATGTAAACTGAACGTCTTCTCGTCAAACTCACATTAATGAGATCGATCCCTGATGAACACACGCAGGACATGTCTCATACACAATTATTTGACTGAAGTACAAGAAAACACTAAAATAAAACTTTTTTGATCCCCAGGAGGGAAATGTGGCGTCCCAGTAAAACCAGAGTGAGGTTAACGCGTTTCCTGCTTCCAGTGTTTGTGCTAATCTGCGCTGCACATCCTGTTCACACCTGGTGTCACCTCGTCCTGACTGAGCTCAGTGTTCAGCTCTCAGCTACATTCACCTGCATCTGAGCGACCACCTGTGATGTGATGTCACTTCCTGCTCTGTATGAAACAAACCCGTCCATCACTGAGACAAACAGACTCCATGTTTCTACTCAAAGACAGAAAGAAGTTCATGTAGAACATTTGCTGAATTAACAAGAAGGTCCAAATAATGCAGAATGAGTCAGAGACAGAGTTTCACAGAGTTTATAAAGTGTCTCCAACTCAACAACTCACTAAACTGACACATTTGTTAAGGGAGTCTGGGGACTTTCTCCACGGGGACAAAGAAGGAGCCTATATTGTTCCTGTTTAGTGTCTTTGTAACATGTGACATGTTTAGATCAATAACATGTTTCTTCTGACATCAGCAGGTTAACAGACATGTCATTTATATCACAGTGATCTTCCTCTTCTTCCTCTTCTTCCTCTTCCTCCTCTTCCTCCTCTTCCTCCTCTTCCTCCTCCTCCACAGGACGTTGTCAGTGTGGTCCAGGACACGTGATGTGCTGTGATGGATCAGGACTCGTGTTGGTTCCAGGTATGAGCAGCACTCACACGTGTCACTGATCTGTGTGGGATCGATGCAGTTTGGTGTTAGAATAGAGGACAGGAGGACAGCAGCGTGTCACAGCTGGATTAAACCAGATTAGAACCAAACCAACAGCCTCTTTATGTTCTCCGGACTCGGGTCAGAGGCTTGTTCAGATTAAACACTAACTGAATGTTTACCTGATGTTTTCTGAACATCTGGATTAGAACAGATCACAGATCAGTTCTGTGGTGACTGTGTGGGTGTTTTGGCTTCAGATCAGCAGGATTACACTGAACCAGGACTGTAATTATCAGAGATTATCCTCCTGAGTCAGCGGTGATTTTCAGATTAAAGGTTTTAGTTTGAGAAGAAATATGAACCAGATTCACAGAGAGAGAGAAACGAGTTCTGTCTGTAACGTTCTGCTTCCTGCCTGCTGTCTTCTGTTCACATCTAACAACAGGCTGCATGCTGGGACACCATTCACAATGCTAATGCTAGTCAGAGGGATGCTAATAGTTGCTAATGATTCCTGTCCTCCAGCTGTGAGGACACACAGAGAGAGGAAGACAACATTTACAACAATAAAAGCACTTTGAATGAAACCAGATGCAACAACACATCCTTCACCTTAATACAACTATAGAGCCAAAGAGCGGACGCGGAAAATAAAAGTTCTTCAGCAGGAAAAAGTCTCCTTTGATAGAATGTTTCACATGTGATGGAGTTTATTTTATTTAACTTCGTCTCTGGTTTGTGAAACTGGTGAAGTTTCCCTCTGAGAGTGATACCTAATAAAACGATGATGCTGAATGCAGCCGATCAGCTTTACTGTTCTCTGTGGACTCATGGCACATTTAGACTAACATATAATGTTTCATACTGAACCCAGTGCTCCCAGTAACACAGTAACACAGCTCCCAGTAACACAGTAACACAGCTCCCAGTAACACAGTAACACAGCTCCCAGTAACACAGTAACACAGCTCCCAGTAACACAGTAACACAGCTCCCAGTAACACAGTAACACAGCTCCCAGTAACACAGTAACACAGCTCCCAGTAACACAGCTCCCAGTAACACAGTAACACAGCTCCCAGTAACACAGTAACACAGCTCTCCAGTAACACAGTAACACAGCTCCCAGTAACACAGTAACACAGCTCCCAGTAACACAGTAACACAGTAACACAGCTCCCAGTAACACAGTAACACAGCTCCCAGTAACACAGTAACACAGCTCCCAGTAACACAGTAACACAGCTCCCAGTAACACAGTAACACAGTAACACAGCTCCCAGTAACACAGTAACACAGTAACACAGCTCCCAGTAACACAGTAACACAGTAACACAGCTCCCAGTAACACAGTAACACAGCTCCCAGTAACACAGTAACACAGCTCCCAGTAACACAGTCCAGTAACACAGTAACACAGTAACACAGCTCCCAGTAACACAGTAACACAGCTCCCAGTAACACAGTAACACAGCTCTCAGTAACACAGTAACACAGTAACACAGCTCCCAGTAACACAGTAACACAGCTCCCAGTAACACAGTAACACAGTAACACAGCTCCCAGTAACACAGTAACACAGCTCCCAGTAACACAGTAACACAGCTCCCAGTAACACAGTAACACAGTAACACAGCTCCCAGTAACACAGTAACACAGCTCCCAGTAACACAGTAACACAGCTCCCAGTAACACAGTAACACAGCTCCCAGTAACACAGTAACACAGTAACACAGCTCCCAGTAACACAGTAACACAGTAACACAGCTCCCAGTAACACAGTAACACAGCTCCCAGTAACACAGTAACACAGTAACACAGCTCCCAGTAACACAGTAACACAGCTACCAGTAACACAGCTCCCAGTAACACAGTAACACAGTAACACAGCTCCCAGTAACACAGTAACACAGCTCCCAGTAACACAGTAACACAGCTCCCAGTAACACAGTAACACAGCTCCCAGTAACACAGTAACACAGTAACACAGCTCCCAGTAACACAGTAACACAGCTCCCAGTAACACAGTAACACAGCTCCCAGTAACACAGTAACACAGCTCCCAGTAACACAGTAACACAGTAACACAGCTCCCAGTAACACAGTAACACAGCTCCCAGTAACACAGTAACACAGCTCCCAGTAACACAGTAACACAGCTCCCAGTAACACAGTAACACAGCTCCCAGTAACACAGCTCCCAGTAACACAGTAACACAGCTCCCAGTAACACAGTAACACAGCTCCCAGTAACACAGTAACACAGTAACACAGCTCCCAGTAACACAGTAACACAGCTCCCAGTAACACAGTAACACAGCTCCCAGTAACACAGTAACACAGCTCCCAGTAACACAGTAACACAGCTCCCAGTAACACAGTAACACAGCTCCCAGTAACACAGTAACACAGTAACACAGCTCCCAGTAACACAGCTCCCAGTAACACAGTAACACAGCTCCCAGTAACACAGTAACACAGCTCCCAGTAACACAGTAACACAGTAACACAGTAACACAGCTCCCAGTAATACAGCTCCCAGTAACACAGCTCCCAGTAACACAGTAACACAGCTCCCAGTAACACAGTAACACAGCTCCCAGTAACACAGTAACACAGCTCCCAGTAACACAGTAACACAGCTCCCAGTAACACAGTAACACAGCTCCCAGTAACACAGTAACACAGCTCCCAGTAACACAGTAACACAGCTCCCAGTAACACAGTAACACAGCTCCCAGTACAGGTGATGGTGTAGTGAGATTGTTTCCCACACACTGATGGAAACTGACTAATTCAATTGTTTCCTCTGGCATTGAACACTTAATGTCCATATTTGGTCGTTGCTGACATCACTGATGATGTCACATTGAGGTGTATTTCCCAGAGCAGCGACTGAAAATAGAAAACAGAGTCTATTGTTTTAAATCCAGCTGTGATGCGAGAAACAAAGGAGGCAGTTTAACCCTTTAAATACAGTTCAACATCAGGCGGCTTCAGCTGGTCTCAGATCTGTCGAACCTGATGAACCTGATACCTGATCAGGCTCAAGATCTGATCAATACATCTGATCAGTTATTCAAACTGCACTCAGATCAGTAACAGACAGCAGTGTCGATGGTGATGCGTTCGAAGACAGCGGCGATGGTGGTGCGTTCAACGACAGCGGCGATGGTGGTGCATTCAAAACAGCGGTGATGGTGGTGCATTCAAAGACAGCGTCGATGGTGGTGCGTTCAACGACAGCGGCGATGGTGGTGCGTTCAAAGACAGCGTCGATGGTGGTGCGTTCAAAGACAGCGGCGATGGTGGTGCGTTCAACGACAGCGTCATGGCTGCAGTGGACTCTCAGGACTCTTAAGGACTCAACAGTTTGATTACGTCTGTCACAACGTTAAAACATGAAGTGCGCCTGAGTTACTTCCTGTCATGCGACTCTGTGTTGAAATCTGGTCAGTTTGTTGCTTTCACATCATTCTGAGCTTCGTCCTGACTGATGAACCTCGTTAGCATTAGCTCCCCTCGTTAGCAGCAGTCGTTCATCACCTTATCAGAGCCAGCAGGTTCATAATGTGCACACGTGTACACGGTCATGTGTAGTGTTATTTATTACAGATATGTAATCAATAATACTTCATATATCACTACAGTGTGTGTATATTGTGTGTAGATATATTGTGTATGTCTATGTGATCCACAGAGGAACAGAAACACGTTGAACACTTGACTTTGTGTCTGTGACTGTTTCACTCTCTTTGTCTCTGCTCATGTTTGGCGATCAGGGAACAAACTTGGCAGGAAAACCAGAACGGCCCCCCCCCCCCACTCCTCCACCTCCACCTCCTCCCCCTCCTCCACCTCCTCCACCTCCCTCTCTCTCCCTCTCCTCCCCTTTTCTCCCTCTTCATGTTCATTCACACTCAGTCGATCAGGACATCACATCTCTCTCTCTCTCTCTGCAGTCTTTGTCTCTTTCATTCATTTCTTCTCCGTCTGTTTGAATCATGTCTCTCAGTTTTCTGTCTGTTTATCTGAGCGGAGCCGCACTGATCCTGCTGCTGCCTGCTGGTGAGTCCACTGTGAGTGAGTGTGTGTGTGTGTGTGTGTGTGTGTGTGAGAGAGAGAGAGAGAGAGAAAGAGTGTGTGTGTGTCTGTGTTTGACATCTTGTTCATGTGATCAGTGTGTGTGTTGCAGCTGTTTAACTTCCTGTACACTGTATTTGTGTGTGTGTGTGTGTGTGTGTGTGTGTGTGTGTGTGTGTGTGTGTGTGTCATGGTGAATTTATTTTGCAGTTAACCGTTACACCCCCCCCCCCCCCCACACACACACACACACACACACTCACACACACACACACACACACACGTTAACGTAACAATTAAAGGAACAGTTCAACTCTTTGTGAACAGCCTGTTGAAGTGAACTTTCTAACATCAGTTGACCTGTTATTGAATCTGATAATCAGAATCAGTGTTTCTGTTTTATTTAAATTGTTTCTAAAAATGATTGATTAAAAATGATCTTTCTTTGGCTCTGATGCATGATGTAATCTGTGGTATCTAAAGTAATCAGATACATGACGAGGAGTATGAAGTACGTCAGTATTAAGATGTGAGAGCAGAAAACATGTTGGTCACCTGTGTTTGTGTGAACTCTGACCTCGTTGTTTCGTGCTGCCTTCATGTTCAGACGTGTTCGATATCTTAGACGTGTCGTTTACACATGTTGAAGCGCAGTCCTGAACAGTGGTCTCTGGCCTGGCAGCGCTCTTTTGATTTGTAGGACCCTAATTGTAATAATTATGTTTTCATAATGTGAGCGTGGCACATTATGACATGCAGGAAGTGAGTCAATGAAGGGAACTGATAGAACTACGGAAGCCCTGAAGGATCTGAGGGCAAAACGTCCTCAGAGACGTTATAAATTCGATCCTGAAGGTTTGTCTGAGGTCATGAACACACCAGAGACACAACATGGATCAGACCGAAGATTCACCAAACCACCAGAGGATCCGTTTGACTAGCTGTTGTTTAAAAGTGAGTGTTAGTCACAGCGGTGGTCCTGAACGCCTCGTCCAGTCAGCTGGAAGACAAACAGCAGCTGAACCAATCACCCGTCTGAGTTGATTAGTTTAATGATTCGATCAGTTTATGAACTTAAACTCTGACTCATTCAAACAGAGGAGAAGCTGCTGGCTGACTTTAGTGTGTCTGGACAGAAAGTCAAACTTTATTGTCCCTCAGGTAGAAGACAACATGTCCGACAGCAGAGTTTACACAGTCACACTCTGTGTTTTTGATGAACAGCTGGTTTCTGTAAAGTTTCTGTGAGTCATGTGACGGAGCCAACGAACGCCCACACATCACTGACCCCCCACGCTTTTACTCTCTTCACTCCCAGCGCTTCACTTTCTCTTCCTTCAGCCTGTTCTTCTTCTCTCCTTTCCTTTCCTCCTTCATTTCGCCTCCTGCTTTCTTCTTCTTCTCCTTCTTTCTCTCTTCTCTTGTTTCTACCTCCAGAGAAGAACACTTCATGTTCCCGACCTCAGATGATTGGCAGCTGATCTGTGTGTGTGTGTGTGTGTGTGTGTGTGTGTGTGTGTGTGTGTGTGTCACCTGGTTTTGATTTCCTCCTCCCTGCAGCATCGGGATGAGATGTGATTGACAGGCTGGTTTCGTGATGACACACTTCCTGTTTGAGAACAATTAACAGCCCGCCCCCTCAGTTCCCATCAGCA
>OZ023169.1:366241-466241 GCA_963678695.2 Diplodus puntazzo | reverse complement strand
ACTTGATTAAGAACATCAGCTCGTTTGTTCTGATCCAGTTAGCATGATCTAAAGGGTTCTGTGGTGTTTCAGGTAATGCCAGCAGCGAGGACCTTGACAAGTTCAGTGAACGATTCGTCGACCAGGACGAGGGAACCACAGAGAAGGGAAAGGTCGGAGTTCGTAGTGCCGCATCACTTCCTGTTTCTCTGGTAAGAACGCCTTAAACTGAAGTTAAACCAGCTTCAGATTTAATCCCAGTTACAGAGTTCATCAGACTTTTTAACTTGAGTTTAAATAAGTCAAATCTAACTTTAATTTTAACCTGAGTTAAATATTTATTATACCATGGTCTGGGGGAATACTCGATTCTGATTGGCTGCAGGGTGTCCATTAACCCCTGATATACGGACACCTGCTAAGTAGTTCAGTCAAATTGTCTGTTCACCGCTGTAAATCAATGCGCTAGCTGGCGTATCAAATCTGAATATGTTATTTCCAGCACTGAGTGCAGTCCGTCAGTCCTTCAGTGCCTCTGAACACCACAAGGTGGCGACTGTAACACACAAGCTGCAGAAAGTTCACTTCCCCTCTAAACTTACTGATACGCGAATAATCTCACATCCCGTTGGCTGTTCCGCTCTCTACTTCAGGCTGCAGCCACAGTAACGTTACACACGGCCGGTCAATTCTTCGTGAACATCATGATATTGATTTGGTGACAGTGACATGACTGGTTAGCTAGCTGGTCTTGTTAGCTAGCATACTGTCAAATTATATTTACTGTTTGCCAACCGTACGCAATGTTATTGACTTTGAATCTTGCTAGCATAGCGTTAGCTTTCTGGCTCATCGCTGAGCGGACTAGAATATCTCCCGTTGCCAAGTCGTATCTAAGGTCCGTCCTATTTACTGGAGGAGTGAACAACGTAATGATTGTTCCAGGTATTAGTCAAACCCTCAGGCGTTACCAGGGAAACTTAGTTATGGCTTGTGAAAACTTTATATTTATTTATATATAATATAGTATATATATTATATATTTATGTTATTTATTTGATTGTAAAACGTATGAAAATATAAATGAATGGTCTGAATTTATTTTCTTTGGCAAGTGACCATGGTATAAACGGGATAAAGCCCTGGACTTCGCGGAGGCAACCGTCCTCCGCTGCGCGTCGGACAGTTCTTAGGCCTCCGCGTCATCCATTAACTCCTGATTACGGACACCTCGTCGGGCATCATCCCTTACTTAAACTTCAGTGAAACTGAAGTTAAACCAGGTTTGAATTTAGCTTGACTACGTGTTTACAGAAGTTAGATCTCAGGTTTAACTTTAGTTCAGCAGAACCAACGTGGATCAGAACCTACAGATGAGTTCTGTCAGGTCAGGACTATTTATAAACCTGCAGATTCGACACATTACAACTGAGAGCTGTGTGTGTGTGTGTGTGTGTGTGTGTGTGTTTGTGTGTGTGTGTGTGTGTGTTTGTCCATCTGCTTTCTATAAATGTGAAGCTGATCTCTGCCAGCAACAAACACTGACACACATTCTTTAAATCAAACACTGAATCAGACACTGTTATACGTGTGTGTGTGTGTGTGTGTGTGTGTGGTGTGTGTGAAATACAGAATCAACATAAATACAACAGTAACTAGAAGCAGGTGGAGACAACAGAAGGTCCAAAGTTTCTTCAGTTCAGCAGATTTCTGCTCTGTGACGATGTGTTCACTGTCTGCAGGACATCAGGACGCTGCTCTGGACTCTGTTGATCCTGATCAGCCTGAACACACAGCAGCTACGACACACACTATGAGGTGGACACACACTCAGCAGGTGAGACACACACACACACACACACACACACACACACACAGATGAATGAGTGTTGTTGTGTCGTCAGTGTCCAGCAGGAGGCGCTGCAGCCTCACAGCTCGTTCTGACCCGATTCTGTGAGACAAGTACAACATGTTGAAACATAAAACATGAGCTGAGCTGATCCTGCAGGGAGAGGAAGTCGACTCTCCGTCTGCAGACGTCCAGATAAAGTTAATGTCATGTCACATATTAATGAGCTCATTTTATTGTGAAAGGTTCTTCCTGTAGTGAAACACAGATTCTGTTTTAGGATTTAATCACAGATTTTAATAACTTGGTGACATTTAGAAACTGATGTCAGATAAAAGCTGTTGCAGGAAAAGTGACTCACTCAGTGTTGGAACATTATCACAGTGTTTGGACTCTGACGGTCCTGTAGAACACAGAACACATGAGAGGTTCTGGAGCCCACAGAACCGTCTGATTCTATCAGTTCTTCACAGTTTTAACTTTGACTCATCAGGTTCTGTTGTCATTAAACAACAACTTAACTCCACCTCCAGCTCATTTAACTCCACCTCCAGCATGTTTAACTCCACCTCCAGCTCATTTAACTCCACCTCCAGCTCATTTAACTCCACCTCCAGCTCATTAACTCCACCTCCAGCTCATTAACTCCACCTCCAGCTCATTTAACTCCACCTCCAGCTCATTTAACTCCACCTCCAGCTCATTAACTCCACCTCCAGCATGTTTAACTCCACCTCCAGCTCATTAACTCCACCTCCAGCTCATTAACTCCACCTCCAGCTCATTAACTCCACCTCCAGCTCGTTAACTCCACCTCCAGCTCATTTAACTCCACCTCCAGCTCATTAACTCCACCTCCAGCTCATTTAACTCCACCTCCAGCTCTTTAACTCCACCTCCAGCTCATTTAACTCCACCTCCAGCATGTTTAACTCCACCTCCAGCTCGTTAACTCCACCTCCAGGTCATTAACTCCACCTCCAGCTCGTTAACTCCACCTCCAGCTCGTTAACTCCACCTCCAGCTCATTTAACTCCACCTCCAGCTCATTTAACTCCACCTCCAGCTCATTTAACTCCACCTCCAGCATGTTTAACTCCACCTCCAGCTCGTTAACTCCACCTCCAGCTCGTTAACTCCACCTCCAGCATGTTTAACTCCACCTCCAGCTCTTTAACTCCACCTCCAGCTCGTTAACTCCACCTCCAGCATGTTTAACTCCACCTCCAGCTCGTTAACTCCACCTCCAGCTCGTTAACTCCACCTCCAGCTCGTTAACTCCACCTCCAGCATGTTTAACTCCACCTCCAGCTCGTTAACTCCACCTCCAGCTCGTTTAACTCCACCTCCAGCTCATTTAACTCCACCTCCAGCATGTTTAACTCCACCTCCAGCTCGTTAACTCCACCTCCAGCATGTTTAACTCCACCTCCAGCTCGTTAACTCCACCTCCAGCATGTTTAACTCCACCTCCAGCATGTTTAACTCCACCTCCAGCTCGTTAACTCCACCTCCAGCTCGTTAACTCCACCTTCAGCTCGTTAACTCCACCTCCAGCATGTTTAACTCCACCTCATGAGACGAGACAAGCGACGTGTTACAGAGCCTTCTCCTCTAACCTGTGGTCTGATTGGCTCGTTTGTGTTTCAGCTGATGTCGGATCAGTTCCGAACCAGCGCAGGTCAGCTGATCGGAGGTGGGAGGGGTCGCCGGCACCTCTGTGACCTTTGACCTCCGCTGAGTGTGACGTCTCCGAGGACGACCGAGCAGTTTCCCTCAGCCAATCACAAAGCTTTATCAGCACCGCATTTCACAGAGCTATGACATCATCCCGGCACCATCACAGCCCTTCACTGTTTGTCTGAAGCGACCCAGAACCAGAACTTCTCTAAAGACTCAGAGTTTATTTTTATATTTGTTGGAAATCTGAACAAGTACGGAAGTTTATTAACGACGAGACGTCGAACACAAAGTTCACCCAGGAAACAAAATGATGTCACACAACCACGAATGTCTGAAACATCAGAACCATCAGAACCATCGGAAACATTGGAAACATCAGAACCATTAGAACCATCGGAAACATCAGAACCATCAGAACCTTCAGAACCATCGGAAACATCAGATACATCAGAACCATCGGAAACATCAGAACCATCAGAAACATCAGAAACATCAGATACATCAGAAACATCAGAACCATCAGAACCTTCAGAACCATCGGAAACATCAGAACCATCAGAAACATCAATTCTTCCTCAGAAAAAGAGATTTTATTATTTGGGTTTTTTTCCTCCACAAGAATGTCTAGAAATTAAAATTTCTCAGTTTCTTGTCATTTCCACGTTTTTCTGTGGAAACTTGAGTCCAGAACAGAACCTTTCTCCGTCGTGTTCTTTTGTTTAGTTCGCTTTAGCAGAACGAAACGTTCGTCAGCTGAATGTTTAGACTTTTGTGTAGATTAATATTTAGTTTCTTAATGAAACTGTTTGAGTTCTAACAGAACCTCCATGAAGACTTTGTGTCTCTCAGCTTCTCATTAATGAACTTCCTACATGTTCGGGTCTGCTGAGAACTTGTTCTGTGGTGCTGAACGTTCCAGAACCTCCAGAACCACAGCACCCCAACGTGTGAAACACAGTTTATCTTCTGATGATGAAACATGTTGAAGTGTGACGGAGAAATAAAGTGTTATAAATGTAGCATCAGATGTTCAGACAGCAGCACTTTGTCAACACGCAGCACTTATCGGACTCTTGTTCTCTGTGATCGATTGTTCTGACGACCCGGTGAAGATGTTTGTGCCACCAAACCACCGAAAGTTCATATTTTTAGGTTTTGATTCTCCAAAGTGCTCAAACGGGTCGGCAGTGGAAAAATACAGCTGAAAATAAGTTTTGAATATGAAAGTCATTAACAGAAGTTCTGTTGCTTCACAACACTTGGGTCATTTGAGTTCTCCAGAACAATCCAGAACCAATTTTTTATTTGTTTGTGTTTTTGCAATAAAACGTTTGAAAAGTTCTGAGCAGCTTCCTGTTGATCATTTAATGGAATAGTTTTATCAAAGAGATCCGTCCAGTAATCCTGCTGACAAACCAACAACGGGACCGGAACCAACAAACGGACCGGTACCTCCTCCTCAGATGGAACGGTACACAGGGATTACATGTAACTAAGTACTTTTATTCAGTACCGTACTCAGGAAAGTCCAAGTTGATCCAAACTGTATTTCACTGCAGCATACGACGATGTAACTTCAGGTACTCGTTACTTTGAGGATTACATGTTGACGACGTCGCTCACTTTGTGACGGAACTTTGACGTTTGATGCTTCAGAACATTTAATATCAGAGACTGTAAGACTGTCAGTGGAGTTCTGTTCATGTGGGCGAGTCTTTTACTCCAGTACGACTGTTGGTACTTCATCGTTTAAAAGTTGAATATATTTTAATAATGTGAATCTGAAGTTTTCAAATGAATGTATTGAAGTGAAAAGTGACAAAGTGGATGTGAGTACAGAGTAAATGTACTCTGTTACTTTCTGCTGGCGTCGCTGAGCTCCTCTGAATGTTGGCAGCTGTTTGACTCGGTGTGCCAGCAGACAGCAGAGAGGCCTCGGGCTTCACGCTGCCGATTTATTTCTGGTGGCAGAGTTTTGATCGTGATTGGAGACGAACTCCAACAGCGTTGACAACTCACAACGAGTGTTGACGGAGCGACGGACGCCTCGGGCGCCACCTTTATTTCAGTCCGGGAAAAATCTGCACGACACTCCGACAGGAACCCGCCGACTGACTGCTGGGCTTCAACATCCTCGACAGATTCACGCCCACATGACAGCTCTCATTTAGTCTTTAGAGGTTTTCATGGTCTGAACACAGAGAGGAGTCCGAACACGTCAGCCGTGATGAGGATCACTTCTCACGGAGGAGAGCGTTTAAAACGACCAGCTGGAAGTCAGACAGAAGAAGAAGAGCTGCTGTCGAATATAAAATAACCTGAAGAAGAAAGAAACACAGAAGCTGTGAGAGACAAAATGTTTCAGTCTGATCTCCAGAGTTTCCTCTCCTGAGAAGAGCTGAAAGAAAGATTTCCCAGAGAATCTTTCCCAGAAGAATTCCT
Organism: Diplodus puntazzo; assembly: GCA_963678695.2. Taxonomy (NCBI): domain Eukaryota; kingdom Metazoa; phylum Chordata; class Actinopteri; order Spariformes; family Sparidae; genus Diplodus; species Diplodus puntazzo. The sequence goes on along the minus strand of OZ023169.1, from coordinate 460,288 downwards.
CTGGTGAGAAGAAAATGTTTCTGTCTTTCGGTTTGTCACATTAAATAAACAAAATAATGTTTCTCACATCAAAGAGAACGGGAACATTTATTTGATTGGATATTTTTCTTGTTTTTTGCAAAGTGTAGAAAGAATCCTGAATGTTTCTCCCTCCTCGCACGTTTTCACACTTTTTGTGTTTTTAATTCTGTTTTCATGAATGAACATTTGGCAGGAAGGTCAGTCGTTTTTTACTTTGCAGCGTAAGAGAGTTTTCACTCAGTTTTAATACACGGAAACAAAAAAAAAATTTCAGTCCGTTTCACATGAAAAAAATTTTCTCCTGGAAATTTTTTTCCCGCCGTGTGAAAAATGTTTTAAACAGGAGAAGAAGTAAAAACCTGTTTTTCCTGCTCAGAACAGCTCAACACAGTTTGGAAGGACAATTTTGGGACATTTTTTTTAATCAAAGACATTTTAGAAAATATTAAGGAGACTTTTTCAGAAGGCAGCGTTGGAGAAAATGACAACATGTTGTTTTGTTTCCATTCAGTGGAATCGAGTGAGGAAACTTTCCTCCTTCACTCACAACTAAAGAAAAATCTCCTGATGAAACTGCTCGTGTGAAACCGAGTCAGGAGAGTTTTACACAGTTCAAAAAATCGGCAACATTTTCAAATTTCAGACAAAAAGATTTGAGAGAAAACTTTCAGAGAATTTTTCTGCTGACAGAATTGAACTCGTTATAATCTGATTGACACAGAGCGGCGACACGTCATCCAAAGTCTCATGCTCAGATCTCTCAGACATTTTTCAGAACATTATCAGGATTATCTGAGGATTTTCTCTTCATGTGAGTTTTTATAAGATTTACGGAAGGAAGGAGGAAAAAATAATTCTCAGAATGTTTGTTGCTGTTTTTCTGCTCAGTTTCAAATAAAATAATAATATGCTCAAATGAATAAAGGCATAAAATATATCAGCCGCGCTGCTTCTAACTGCAACACGCTGATTTAACTCAGTTATAATCTGGGTTAACACACACACACACACACACACACACACACACACACACACACACACACACACACACACACACACAGTGATGAAAGGCCTGTTTGATGTCTGAAATGAGTCGGAGGTGACTTCAGTCTGCGACCTTCAGGTAAACTCTGCTGTCAGCAGACAACAGAGACACCTGTATTATAATGTCATCGTAGATGCTCAGCGGAGTTTTATTTTGTAAAAACACGGAGTAGTTTTGAGTTTTTTATTTTATTTGAATTTTTCATGTTATTGTTCCGAGCAGACGCTCATTAATCAAACGGGTTGAAACGTTTTCAGTGTCGGTTTCTCGTCCTCGCAGGATCGTTTCTCTTCTGAAGGTCGCTGAAGTTACAGACGGAGAGGGCGAGGTCATCCTCGGTCTTCTTCTGTGGTTTTTCTGAATAAACAGCGAGTGTGTGACGTCACCTTCAGCCTCGACTGTCCACTCCGTCTTTGATGTCTCCGACTGGACATTAATCTTCACCTGCTGTTTGTAGAGAACAGAAGTGAACCAAAGGAAATCCAGTCAGAGGTCAAATCTGACCGCATCACAACCCACAGTATCACCATGTTCTGAGGCCCGGTTCTGGTCTGTGTGTGTCTCCTGTTCTCTGGAATGTTTGATTTCTAATAACTGTATATTAAAGATGCTCAACACAAGCGCCGACAGACTCAAACTGACCGAGTGGCAGAAACAGACGCTGAGGACCGACAGAGTTCTGACACTCGTCTGTCTCTCAGCCCGGTTCATTTAAGTCCTGCAGATCAGAACCATTTAAAGAACTTCACTGGAGGTTATATTTCTTCTGCGACTCAGCTACATGTCAGACTTTGCGCTGGTCGCTGCAGTTTGACATTTGGCTGTTAATGAGAGAAGAGATGAAAGCAGCAGACGCTGAACTCTCTCTGAGCTGCAGGTCAGCTCACGATGCAAATCAGATGAAGCAAAGGGCACAAACTGTTTCCCCTGCGTCATCATCAACACGCGCTGATCTGAGGTCAGACCCGCCGCCTGCAGCTGAGGTGGCTGATGGGAGATGTCTCACCGAACAACAGTCAAATGAAACACAAACAGAATGGTGTGAGGTCGTCACCTTCGACACGAGGCAGCCGCTCTTTAATCAGCAGGTGGAGAGTGACGGCGGTAATGAAGCAGCGAGTCCTCAGGAGGCTCGCAGCCATCGACAGGCAGCGCAGAGCTGCAGGCTGTTGGTGTTGTAGTCAATCATTAATGATGGAGAAGCTCTGCTGTTAAAAATACGTCCGTTTATTTTGTTGGGAGGAAGAAAAATGACCAAAATCAGACTGAAAACGACCACAAAGGTCCAAATAACGGCCGCAGAGACGCTGAACCACTGCAGAGACTGTAAACCAGCACAAAGACTCAGACTGAACTGGTTTCTGTGCGTTGTGTTCAGTCTGGATGTGCGACCGTCCTGCAGGAGGCGCTGTTGGATGTCTGTGGTCACATTATCCGTTCATAATTGCAGCAGATTTAGAAATTCTGACTTCAGGATCAGAATAATATAAAAGTTGATCTGTTATCTGGAAGAGATGATTCACCTGATGAAGCTCAGCTCGGCTCACCTGACCTCTGACCTCTGCACAGCCACAGGACAAACATTCAGCATCGACCTCTTTAATATGAACCACACAGATTCATCATCAGTGACAGCAGAAAACAGCCCGCACGCTTTTATCTGACGCACTGAATACATGAATAAAATGTGAGCGAGTGGCGACAGCAGGAGGAGGAGACGAGTATAAATACAGGAGGAGGAGAGACCACAGGGCACAAGTGAGGAGGGAGGAGAAGAAGAAGAAGAAAGAAGCAGCTGGAGGAGGAAACGACTGGGATTAGTCACCAAGGAAGAAGAAAAACAGAATATTTGTGAATATTTCTGTCCGATCTTTGTGAGTCCGTCCGTCAACAAAACTTCATCATGTCTCTGATGATTTAACGATAGTTCTGAAGCTGAAGAATATTTCCTGCTGTGTTCACATTTTTTAGGCTGTTAAAAGTATTTTAGTGATGGAGAGCGTCCGAGCCGCCGTCTACCTGTCCGTCTGTCTGTCCGTGCTGACGTCCATCTGTCAGGGTCAGAGGTCGACCGACAGCCGCCTGCCGTCCGGACCGGACGAGTCCGTCATGGGACTCACAACCAAAGACCTGGTGAGTCGTCCGTCCCCACGCAGGATCTCTGACACGTCGGGCTTTTATTCTGAAAGTTTAACAAACGTTTTTAAATAAAGGAATCAATTTCCTGTTTTTGAGATAAAAGTATTTTTAGATTATGAGTCAGTAAGTGAAGAACTGAAATGTGTCAGAACCTCAAATAATGATTCAATTAGCACTAATCAAAATAAATACTGAATAATAAAACGAATCAAGACAGATGGATTAATTATGATAAATCATGTTTAAGTTATTAAATGATAAAGAATCAGGATCAAATTAGAAACAATCATTTAACTGTCAGATCATTAAAACAACAAAACACCTTTAGATACGTGGAACTAATTAAGGTGCAAACATTTTCAAAATAAAAGTATTTGAGAGGTTAAATGAGGAATTTGATTTAAATGAAAAGTATAAAATATGCTTATGGATGATTGATTATAATTAAAACAGTGAAACGACTCAGGAGATTATTATGTTAAAGGATGATGACATCATGATGACATCACTGACTAATTATCGCTAATCAAGATCATCAAAACAAATGAATGATGAAAGAGAAACAATGATTTAAACTAACGAAGGATCAATGAGCTCGTTAACACTCATCAGTGAGCTGCTTCTCTAACGAACTGAACTGGGATCAGTTTAGTCCGTTGCTTTTATCGCTGGACACAGAGAACGTCACATGTTCACAGCTTCAACTGCAGGAAGAGTTCAGTGTTTTGTTTCATCGGGCATCAACGGCAACAACAATCAATCGATCAATCCATCAATGACATGTGCAGCCGTCAGCTGTCAGTCTGGAGCTGAAAGCTTCCCGATGACACGCTCGCTCAGATTCAATAATTATTATCAAACTAATATTTTTGGTTAAACACAATAAATTGATTAACTGAAAAATGACATCAGAGAATTAAAGTGATCAATAAATTAAAGCTAGTCAGCAGTTAAATCTGATCACAGAACAAAAATAAAGTGCAACACGTCTGTAATTAATAACATAAACATCAGCTCTAAGTCCTGGAACCAGAACCACCAGAACCATCAGAACCACCAGAACCATAATTAACTGTTCACCTGTTGGTGAGCTCAGCGCTGATCACAGGACTGGATTCAAACCTTCAACCCTCCGACTGTGACCCGTGTGTGTGTGTGTGTGTGTGTGTGTGTGTGTGTGTGTGTGTGTGTGTGTGTGTGTGTGTGTGTGTGTGTGTGTGTGTGTGTGTGTGCGTGCAGGCGGAGGCTCTGCAGGGGTTCCTGGATGAGGCCGACAGCAGCGTCGGACTCTCTGTGGAGAAGAAGGCCAGCGTCATCCCGCGGGTGAGAACATGACTGACAGCTGTCAATCAAATAGCTACTCACCTCCTTGATCTCTCTCAGTTCAAGTGTGTGTCTGTCCTGGTGTGTGTGTCTGTCCTGGCGTGTGTTTCTGTCCTGGCGTGTGTGTCTGTCCTGTTGTGTGTTTCTGTCCTGGTGTGTGTGTCTGTCCTGGTGTGTGTTTCTGTCCTGGTGTGTCTGTCCTGTTGTGTGTTGTCTGTCCTGGTGTGTGTGTCTGTCCTGGTGTGTGTTTCTGTCCTGTTGTGTGTTTCTGTCCTGGTGTGTGTGTTCTGTCCTGGTGTGTGTTTCTGTCCTGGTGTGTGTTTCTGTCCTGGTGTGTGTGTCTGTCCTGGCGTGTGTTTCCTGGTCTGTCAGGTGGATCAGCAGGACAGCAGCTTCACACCTGAACCAGGTCCAGATCACATGTCAGCTGTAGAGCAGCAGAGGATCTGAAATCTTAAAGGAGCATTTCACCCGAACATGAACTTCAGTCAGTGAAGTGTCGTAGTCCACAGAACAGTTCTGGAGCCGTGGTAGTCCACAGAACAGTTCTGGAGCCGCCGCAGTCCACAGAACAGTTCTGGAGCCGTGGTAGTCCACAGAACAGTTCTGGAGCCGCCGCAGTCCACAGAACAGTTCTGGAGCCGCCGCAGTCCACAGAACAGTTCTGGAGCCGTGGTAGTCCACAGAACAGTTCTGGAGCCGCCGCAGTCCACAGAACAGTTCTGGAGCCGTGGTAGTCCACAGAACAGTTCTGGAGCCGCCGCAGTCCACAGAACAGTTCTGGAGCTTCACAGTCAAACAGAGTTGCAGCGTTCTGCTGAACATCTGAAGCAGCTGAGACTTGATTTAAACATCAGACGTCTCCATCAGCTCGTCTGCTGTGATCACAGTCTGCAGCAGAGAAAACATCACAAACTGATCTCAGAACAGATTTAACCCTGTAGCTGCTGAGCTAACACTGTTAGCATCAGGTAGTTCTGCTCATAGACATATATACATACATATATACAGACGCCTCACTGAGCGTGTTGGCCCGTTGCTGCAATACGTCGCCGCCATCTTGGATGTGGCAGCTCCGCCCCCTGAACTGATACGAGTCAGTGTAGTGAACTTTATAAAGCTGCTTCTACAAAGTGCTGTAAGTTAATGTCTCATTTACACATTCACACACGTACGGATATATTCAGGAAACAGAGAGGAACCAAAAACACCGTCTGTAACATTCTCTGAGGATTATAAACATTAACTACTCCTCACATGTTCAGTGTGCAGGTCGGCACCAAACCACAGGATGTTAATAATGTTTTTATGAGTTTACAGCTGCTCATGTATGTAACTCTGTTACTGTGATGATACGTGACAGTTAAATATTGAATCTGTGTATAATAACCAGATCCTGACATGTAAATGTGACGTCTGTCTACCAAACTGTCAACCTGTTTCATTTAATTTAACTAAATATCAACAACTGACTTCATGATATTTGAATCAGAATCAGAAATACTTTATTGATCCCCGACAAGAAACTGCAGCGTTACAGCTGCTCCCACTCAAAGTCAAGAACATGCAGAAAAATAGTAGTAATAAGAATAATAATGATAATGATAATGATAATAAAAACTATATATGGTGCATATTTATAATGGTAACCTACTGCAGCTTGACTTACCATGAAATGTTATTGTTTACATTCTCATATGTTATAATGTTCTGTCTGTTCACTGCTGCAGCTTCTTATCTTCATCTGCAGACTTTGTTAATGTTTTGTCTCCATGATTGTTATTATTAATACTTAGATTATCAGAAATCACTGGATATATAAAAACGACGTTGGTGCTTTTTATTCCCACAGACGTCACATTATTTACAGACATATACACACATTAGCAGCTGTAAACACATAAAACATTATGAAAAACATTTATGACTATGGTTCTGCTGAGCTAACCGTGTTAGCATCAGTGCTAACGTCTCCTCAGATCAGTTTGTGATCTCGATGTTTCTTCTTCTTTTGTCTGAATCTTCAGCTGATTCTCCACAAACATAGAGAACTGTTCCTTTAATACAGTGGCGTCAAACTGATCCAGTAAAGGGCGAAGTGGCTGCAGGTTTTCATTCCAACCAAGCAAGAACACTACTGATCCAAATCAGGTGTGTTCTTGCTTGGTTGGAATGAAACCTGCAGCCACATGGCCCTTTACTGGATCAGTTTGACACCACTGCTTTAATATAAAGTTTGGCTGTTTATCACTCAGTTGACTCTCTCTCTCTCTCTCAGTGTGACGTGGGCGAGCGCTGTGCGATGAAACATGGACCTAGAATCGGCCGACTGTGCGACTGTCTGAGAGGAACGGCCTGCAACACCTTCTTCCTGCGCTGCTACTGAACACACAGACACACACACACAGACACAGACACAGACACACACATACACAGACACACACACCTGGATTTCTCTCTGCATGTTTCTGTCTTTGTTTTAAGGTTTCAGTGTGTTTCAGTCTCAGCGTCTCTCAGATTCATTTATTTTTGTTAAATAAAGATTGTTCATAAAGCTGCTCGACTCCAATGACCTCATGATTCACTCATGACTGTGTGTCCTTCTCAATCGTCTGATTGGTCGAATCTGTCGGGCTGATGATTGGTTCATTTTGGGTCTCACTGTTTCACTGAATGTCTCGTCTTCAGACAGATAATTTACCTTCAGGTTGTTTTCACACGCGTCTGAATATGGTTAAAAAAAAACGCTGAACAGAATTCCACTAAACTGTGATGGACGATGAGTCTCGGCCCAGAACAGACAGGTCCAAGAATTCTTACATGAAAGGATGTTTCCACATTTTCATTGACTTCTCAGGGAATAATTCCTGGATGTTGATGGAAACAATCAGCCACGTTGAGGCAACTGACATTGACCACATAAAACTCTGGATCTGGACTAAAGAGGGCTGTTGGACCTCAGCTGAGTGTGGTTCTAGCTAACACTGCAGAAACAGTAACCAGACTTCTCTGTGTGTTTCTAGATGACTGTAGATAAATGAACCATTGTGAGGCAACCCGACCCAATCCGGAGCAGCAGGAGACACCGGAGGAGGACTGAAAACCTTTAAAAAGTTTATTTGGGTGAAGAAGGAAAATCTGAACACATAAAAAACACACATCCTTCAAACATTCAGCATCAGGAGCGTCTGGAGATAAAAGTTTCCACTGGACAGAGAATTAATCATCTAAAAGTAACTCAGCTGTCAGATTAATGTAGTGGAGTAAAAGTATCAGGCTGAATAAACACACTTACAGTCCAACAACTCTGTTCAGTTCCACTCTGAACTTCCTGTCACAGCGCCAAGCTGAAAATATCTTCAGTGAAGACTCATGGACAGAAACACCATCATCAATCACCCCCGATCAATCAGTCCTCCTGATCAGCCCCGAGGCTCACGGGCCTCACGTCTGCCAGAACCGATCGGACAGCAGCAGCATGTCGCCTCATCAACCTTTAATAACACGGACACTGACGACAGCAGACATCAGCAGGCGACACGTCATCACGCTGTTCTTCTTCGTTTTACTCCGTTTGTCACCTGATGAGCTGCATCGTGTGTTTCCATCAGCGTGACCGTCCAATCAGAGACGAGCTGCGTCTGATCAGAGAACATTTCATTTGAGCGTTGATCAGACGGATGGAGTTTATCACCGAGGATCAGAGACGGGATGACATTCAGCTCCCAGCAGCCTCGACAGATAACACATGCTAATTACAGCAGCTAACACACACACAGGTGGGGTGGGAGGACTGTGTGTGGTGTGTGTGTGTGTGTGTGTGTGTGTGTGTGTGTTAGCTGCTGTAATTAGCATGAGTTGGAGGTGAAACGACTGAAGAACTCAACAGATCTACATTTCCTGCTGTGAGTCAGTTCACACAGTAAAGAGATTAAAGTCTTGTTGTTCAGCCGACGTCGGATGTTTTCTGTCTGTGACGACGATGTGAAACATTCGATGACACATTTTCAAATGATCAGCTGTGAGTCGGTCTGACGAGACGCTGCAGAAGCTCTGAGGGAAAGTGACTCTCGGAGAACAAAATGATTTGATTCAAACATAAAAAACAAAACAACAGAAAACAGAGAAATCCTGAAAACGGAGTTACAACCACACAACCCGCTAACACACACTTCAGGAGAGAAAACATTTTAGATCAGACTCTGAAAATGTTTCACCAGCAGCCGACCCATTAACAACGTCAGAATCGGGTCATGTATCAGTTCCTGCTGATGTAGATGTGTTATGATCCAGAGTTACGGACACTGAGGACTCTCCACTACACACGTGGTTCTTGAACTGATACCGCCAGGTGAACCTCTCGTTACAAACGTCGCAGCTGAAGGGTTTCTCCCCTGTGTGGGTTCTCATGTGGATCTTCAGACTTCCCTTCTGGGCACAACTCTTCCCACAGATGTCGCAGGTGAAGGGTTTCTCTCCCGTGTGAACTCTCATGTGTTTGGTCAAGTCTCCTTTCTCAGCACAGCACTTCCCACAGAAGGGACAGCTGAAGGGTTTCTCTCCCGTGTGGACTCTCATATGTTTCTTCAGGTCTGTTTTCTCAGCACAGCCTTTCCCACAGATGGAGCAGCTGAAGGGTTTCTCTCCCGTGTGGTACTTCATGTGTCTGTTCAGGTGTTCTTTGACGTAAAAGCTCTTGTTGCAGATGGCGCAGGTGAAGGGTTTCTCTCCTGTGTGGGTTCTCATGTGAATCTGTAAATCTGCATTCCATAAGTAACATTTATCACAGCGAGAGCAGCGGTATGGTTTCTCTCCCGTGTGGTTCTTCAGGTGGTTCTGCAGAGTGTTCTTACAGCTGAAACATTTACCACAAACTGTGCAGCTGAAGGGTTTCTCCCCGGTGTGCATCCTCATGTGTGTCTTCAGACTCGACTTTCCACAAAATATTTTACCACATTCGGAGCAGAAAAACGGTTTCTTGCCAGTTTTACACTTCATGTTACTGACAGCAACTTGCTTTGTCAAAGAGTTCAGTCCTGATGGAGGTTCTCTGCTCTCCCTTCTGTTTTCAGTCTCAGGTTCAGAAGAGTCATCAGTGTTGTCAGTCTCAGGCTGTAAAAGTTGATCTGAGGTCCAGACTGGTTCTGGTCCTCCACAGTCTGCTCCATCAGCTTCTGTCTCCACCTGTTCAGTCTGTCTTTGATGAAGCTGTGAGGACTGAGGTTTTCCTTTATTGTCATCTTCGTCTTCACTCTTCAAAGTGAAGGTGAACCTGGTGACATCATCCTCCTCCTGATTGGTCCAGAGCTCCTCCTGTTCCTCTTTAATGTGTGGGGGTTCTGGTTCCTCCTGGTCCACACTGGAGCTGCACTCCTGCTGCTGAGGGGGAACCTCATCTTTGCTCACCGACAGCTGCTGGACGTCTGCAGGACGCTCTGAAACACAAACACATATTGAGGAAACTGAGATTTCATGTTAACAAGGAGTGTAACCAGATCAGAACTTCAGAACAATCTGTCTGCAACTACAACCAAACGCATTGTGAGGGTATGCTGGGAAAGTCTGGCAGAACCCTCTGTTGGGGAGGTCTTCAAGTCCCACCTCTAAGAAAGCTTTGACCAGATCCCGAGGGAGGCTGGGGACATTGAGTCCAAATGGACCATGTTCTCCACTTCCATTGTTGACGCAGCTGTTCGAAGCTGTGGCCGTGAGGTCTCCAGTGCCTGTCGTGGTGGCAATCCCCGAACCCGGTGGTGGAAACCGGAAATAAGGGATGCTGTCAAGCTGAAGAAGGAGTCCTATCTGATTGGCTCAGGGGACTCCTGAGGCAGCTGATGGGTTTCAGCCGGCCAAGCGTACAGTAGCGCAGGCGGTCGTGGAAGCAATAACTTCTGGGAAGTTTAGGGAGGCCATGGAGGAGGACAACCAGTCGGTCTCAAAGAAATTCTGGCAAACGATCCGACGCCTCAGGAAGGGGAAGCAGTCATCCACCAACACAGTGGAGGTGGGGAGCTGTTGACCTTGACTGGGGACATTGCCAGGCGGTGGAGGGAATACTTTGAGGATCTCCTCAATCCCACTGACACACCTTCCATAGAGGAAGCAGAGGCCGGGGACTCAGAAGTTGATTCATTCATCACTCAAGCCGAAGTCACTGAGGCAGTTTGGAAGCTCCTCAGTGGCAAGGCACTGGGGGTGGATGAGATCCACCCTGAGTAGCTCAAGTCTCTGGATGTTGTGGGGCTGTTTTGGCTGACAAGTCTCTGCAGTATTGCGTAGCAGTTGAGGACAGTGTCTCTGCACTGGCAGACCAGGGGAGGTGGTCCCTCTATTCAAAAAGGAGGACCGGAGGGTGTGTTCCAACTATTGGGGGATCACACTCCTCAGCCTCCCTGGGAAAGTCTACTCCAGGGTACTGGAGAGGAGAATTAGGCCGATAGTTGAACCTTGGATTCAGCAGGAACAATGCGGTTTTCGTCCTTGGCGTGGAATACTGGACCAGCTCTATACCCTCCGCAGGGTGCTCAAGGGTTCATGGGAGTTTGCCCAACAAGTCCACATGTGCTTTGTGGACTTGGAGAAAGCATTCGACCGTGTCCCTCGTGACATTCTGTGGGAGGTGCTTCGGGAGTACGGGGTCGGCTGGAGGGTTAGGGGGGAGGGGGTCTGGTTCAGGAGCCACTGGATCTAATCTCTGCTTTTCGCAGATTATGTGGTCTTGTTGGCTCCTTCGAGCCAGGACCTCCAGCATGTCCTGGGGCGGTTTGCAGCCGAGTGTGAAGCGGCTGGGATGAGAATCAGCACCTCCAAGTCCGAGGCCATGGTTCTCAGCCGGAAAAAGGTGGCTTGCTCCCTCCGGGTTGGGGGAGAGTTCCTGCCTCAAGTGGAGGAGTTTAAGTATCTTGCGGTCTTGGGAAGGGAAGGATGGAGTGCGAGATTGACCGGTGGATCGGTGCAGCAGCTGCAGTAATGCAGTCGTTGTATCGGTCTGTCGTGGTGAAGAGAGAGCTGAGCCGAAAAGCGAAGCTCTCGATTTACCGGTCAATCTACATTCCTACCCTCACCTATGGTCATGAACTTTGGTCATGACTGAAAGAAAGCTGCTTTGGATTCTGGCTGCCTGATCTATTTTTGATGGAAACCACAACAAGCTGCACAGCGGAGATCGCACAGGCAGGAAGTCAGAGACACAGGAATGGCATAGAGCATCCGGTATATTTTCAAAGTAAAACACCCTATGCAGACTCCCGATTGCATAAAAACAAAAAATGACCAGATCATCAAAATCTAAGCGTTCCACTCAACCCTCAAGATCCAACTCCCTTTGCTGTCAGGGGTGCAAACATTTCATGTATCTTAAGTAATCTTCTAATTTTTTCAGAGATTAGTTTATTTCTTACAGTTTAATATTAATAGTAAGTTTGCTATATTATGTTCTAAAACTAAAATGTTTTATTTTAAATGTTTAAAATCTGCCTACCTATAACTGGGTCGGGCTCTACTAATTTGCACAATGTTCATTGTTTGTGCTTCAAGGAGTTTAGAGGGGTCATGTGACTTAACATGACCCTGCTTGTAGTGTACTGTGGGAAACATGAGAAAACCTGCCTGAAAAGACTCAGTCCACTGCTACAATGTAAAGCTACTCATTACTTTAATACAGTTATAAAATGACTCTTGCAGCAGTGATAGAAGGAAGTTAAGTGGATAAAATGGAATTGTAGGGTTAGAAATGTCTCAGTTATGGTTAAGGTCCTCTGGGAGGTGTACAGGTGTGTCGAGCAGGATGGTGCTCCCACTGGGCCGGGCCTGGCCGGGCTGGGCTGGGCCCCTGTTAACAATCAGCAAATCAACTACTGAGTATGATTATTGTTACGCAGCAACACGGAAATTAAATCACGTTACTTTTATTTGGAAAACCGGATGTAGCAAACACAACGACTGCGCTTCATTCAAAACGAGGCTGCTGACGTCACAGACAGCTGAGCGATGACAGCGTGTATCAGTCAGTAAACACTGACAGGTTGTTTACTGTAACAGCTGATCGTTGGATGAAAATGACGTCACAGACAGCAGACACACTGAACGTGTCAGCGCCGTGAAGTTACCGTAAAGTTGAGAATACAGCCGCCCTGCTGTTGTACCGGCGGCTGCTGTGACGTCAGTACAAAACTGCAGCAGAAGCAGCAGTGAACAGAACCAACCAGAACCAACCTGCTCTGTTTAACTGGGCCTGAAGAGCGTCCAGTAGTTTCCGCTGTCGCTCGTTCTCCTCTTGTGAACGACACAGTTCCTCCTCGTACTCTGCTATCGTTCTTTCAAACAGCCCAGATATCTCTTCAGCAGCCGCAGTCAGCCGCTGCTTCACCAACAAGCTCAGCATTTGGACTTTAGACATTAGGAGAACCATCCAGAACACACGTGAACAGCACAAAGTCCAGTCACACACGGTGATCGGAACACAGAGGTTCTGGTGGGGCAGCGCTGCTCAGTGGACACACACTCTGTGGACACAACGACCGGATTCTGCCAACGTCAACAAATTCGAGGCCATTTTACAGCCATCACTTCCGGGTTCACTTCCGCTCGCCTGTCAGAATAAAACCTGCCGAAATTTAGTAACGACAGATTCTTTATTGATCCGGAGGAAATGTAGCTCATAGGACACACACTCTGTGGACACACACTCTGTGGACACACACCGACTCTGGACGCCATGTTGATCAAAAGTAAAACTGTTTTAATTTTGAACAAGATATTGTTCACTGACGTCACAGTGTAAAAACAGTTCCACAGTCAGTCCAGCAGGTAGCGGGAATGTTCCCACAGATACGTTAAAGAGAGAGAAGAAGAAGAAGAAGAAGAAGAAGAAGAAAAAGAAAAGCAGTCGCGTCTCTTTTATTCGGAGCTTTGCCACAGAACCAACCTGAGCAGCGCTGCTCCACCAGAACCTCTGTGTTCCGATCACCGTGTGTGACTGGACTTTGTGCTGTTCACGTGGGTTCTGGATGGTTCTCCTCAGACGAGCCTACAAAGCTACACACGTTAGCTTAGCATGCTAGCCGTGAACAGAGCCAGTGTGTGATGGAGAGCAGACGGTGTTTGTGACGGAGTTCGTGTGGAGACAAAGTTCGTGTGACTGTGTGAAAATGTCTAAAGTCCAAATGCTGAGCTTGTTGTTGAAGCAGCGGCTGACTGCGGCTGCTGAAGAGATATCTGGGCTGTTTGAAAGAACGATAGCAGAGTACGAGGAGGAACTGTGTCGTTCACAAGAGGAGAACGAGCGACAACGGAAACTACTGGACGCTGTTTTACAGCCTCGGGTCCAGTTACACAGAGCAGGTTGGTTCTGGTTGGTTCTGTTCACTGCTGCTTCTGCTGCTGTTTGTACTGACGTCACAGCAGCCGCCGGTACAACAGCAGGGCGGCTGTATTCTCAACTTTACGGTAACTTCACGGCGCTGACACGTTCAGTGTGTCTGCTGTCTGTGACGTCATTTTCAACCAACGATCAGCTGTTACAGTAAACAACCTGTCAGTGTTTACTGACTGATACACGCTGTGATCGCTCAGTTTTCTGTGACGTCAGCAGCCTTTAGGAAACATGACAAATGATCAGCCTGCACATCCGGTTTTCAAAATAAAAGTAATCTCTAATAAGGTGGGTGATGGAGAGAAGTGACAGGTTTCTGGTCTACCAGCGCTTTAAGCCTCATTAACACACATTCATACACTAAGTGAACACACACGCACACACACACACGCTGGTGTCGATCAGACGACATGGTGTCTCAAAAGTCTAACTCGATACTGAAGATTTGTATTGGTTGATATCAATAATATCGTCACCAATAACATGACGCAGCCGTCACACTGCATGTAGCTCATAGCTCGATCGATGTGATGATGGGCGACATCTACAGGTGGTTTTCAGGTCGATCTAGCGGAGAATCTCGCGTGTCGCAGCAGGAGAGGCTCAGAATGTGTAGATGCTGCGAAGCAGCAGCCACTGTAAGGACCTCCAGAACTCTGGAGCGGCCGGTCCACCTCAAGTTCTCTAGTTGTTTTTACAGTTTGAGTTCTAAGCTCTCAGAAACAAATGCTTCAGTTTTCCTCAGTGTGTGTTTCTGTGTCTGTGTGCAGACGTCCAGCAGCTGTTGGTGAGTAAAGAAGAGGTTCAACCTGAGCAGCAGGAGTGGAGCTCCAGTCTGGACCAGGACAAACCAGAACCCCCACACATTAAAGAGGAGCAGGAGGAACTCTGGACCAATCAGGAGGAGAATGATGTCACCAGGTTCACATTTGATGATGATGAGGAAGATGAGGAGAAACCTGATTCCTCACTGCTTCATCAAAGACAACCTGAGCAGATGGAGACGGGAGCTGATGGAGAGGACTGTGGAGGACCAGAACCAGACAGAACCTCAGAACCAGATCAACATTTATACCCTCAGACTGAAGTCCGTTTTGAACCTGAGCCTCAGTTCAGCTTTGATGTCAGGAGCACAAAAGCTTATTTAGGTTTTAACTTTCAGAGACCTGACGGATTTGACTCCTGTGAGAAACCATTCCGCTGCTCCGTGTGCGGGAAACGATTCAGTCAGAACTCAAACATGAAGACGCACATGAGGACTCACACCGGAGAGAAACCGTTTGGCTGCTCAATTTGTGGTAAAAGATTTGGTCAGAAGGTTCATCTGCAGAACCACCTGAAACGACACACAGGAGAAAAACCTTACAGCTGTTCGCTTTGTGACAAACGTTTCACACGTATGGAACATTTACAGCTTCATATGAGAACTCACACGGGGGAGAAACCGCTCAGCTGCAGAGTCTGTGGACAAAGATTCACCTGGAGGTGTCAGCTCAAATATCACAAATGTGTCGGTGAGTCCTCACAGCTTCATGAGCTCCCGATCCTCTAGCAGCAGGACGATGTTCTGCAGCCAGGTTCAGATGGGACGAGACCCAGAACTCACTGCATGGATTACTGTGTCAGGTAGCGTTTCTCAGTTATCTAAACAATTCGCAGGAATATTAGCATGTCAGTTAGCTGGACAGTTTAGTTAGATTAGCAGTAACTGGTCGGATTGTAGGTGACCTCTGACCTCATCAGGCCTTCACTCGTTGGCCACGGATGGTGTCATGTAGCTAAAACTGGTGTTTGGAGGTGTGGCCTGGAGTACAAAGAGATGTTTCTGCTGCTTACACATTCAGGTTTCATGATTTAGTGTGGATGAGGATTTGTTTTCTGTTTCTGTCCAGAGTTTGACTCTGCTGTTGTCAGGAGGCTTTAAGTGTTCAGATCCTCATGAATCAATTACAGCAGCTGTCACATGATTGTTTTAAGTTAATGCAGACCTGCCGACTTGTCAGCATGTTAACGTCAGAGTCACTCTAAGGTGCACAAAGAGCTTGTGAGGCCGCTGAATCTGAGCGATTGTGCAGCTCTCAGCAGACAGATTATAATCACAGTGATGCTGTTATCATGTGTTGTGGTTCTGACCCACCAAACATCCGGGAAAGAGACGGACAAGTTTGACCTCATTACATCATCAGCATCAGTAAACAGGACGCTGTCTGACTCTCACTGCCAGAGAAAGAGGCTGTTTTCAAGAGTGCAGAGCGCCGACAGTCCGGACACACTGACGTTGTTTCTCCTGCTCCACCTCTGCAGCCTCACACAGACTGAGACCGCGTGAATGAGACAGAACTTCATCAACTCACCTGTTCAACAAACATAAACATGTAGAGAAGAGAAGTTTGTCTTCAACTGACGCTGTCTGTCTTATAAATATCATAAATATGAATCTAATCTGCAGCTGAATGAGACGGAGCAGCCTGTCCTCCGTCAGCTGAAGGACACCTGAGCAGACGGCGGAGGACAGAGGACGGATGTCTTGAAGTATTCTGACAGACGTGTTTTCAGGGAGATGAACACAACACTACTGCAGAAAGACGGCAGGTTACATTTAAATATGATTATATATTAACAAAGTCGAACATGAGCTCAGAAAGATGTTGGCAGTTCGGAGGACGTCTGTTGTTTCCTGTCGTTTATATTCAGTTGATTTTATTTTCAAAGTGAAATAATTCTTTATTTATATTGACTTGTTTCTCAGTGGGTCACCTGCAGAGAGAATGTATTTCATTAAACGTCCTTGTGTGTTTTCCTCTTGCCTGAGGACAGGAAGTGTGTCGTATAGACTCCAGGTCAGATCTGATATGTGATGTAATTAAAGTTGACGTGACATCACAGCTCTGTGTCTCTGTCTGATCAGTCTCTAATTAATAACAGTCACATCCAGTCTGGACCATTAGATGTGCTGTGTGCGCCCTCTGCTGGACACTTTGACAGCTGCTTCCACATCAGTGTTACTTCCTGAGCAGCTGAATGTTGGTCATTATTTGACCCTGTGTGGCTGCGTTCACCAACACACTCTGCCTCAGTGTTTGTTAATATCAGTGTTATGATGAGCCGATAGTCGAACCTCGGATTCAGGAGGAGCAATGCGGTTTTCGCCCTGGCCGTGGAACACTGGACCAGCTTTATACCCTCCGCAGGGTGCTCGAGGGTTCATGGGAGTTTGCCCAACCAGTCCACATGTGTTTTGTGGACTTGGAGAAGGCGTTCGACCGTGTCCCTCGTGGCATTCTGTGGGAGGTGCTCCAGGAGTACGGGGTCGGAGGCCCTCTGTTAAGGGCTGTACGGTCCCTGTACGACCGGAGCAGGAGCCCGGTTCGCATTGCCGGCAGTAAGTCAGACCTGTTCCCAGTGCATGTTGGACTCCGGCAGGGCTGCCCTTTGTCACCGGTTCTGTTCATTATTTTAATGGACAGAATTTCTAGCCGCAGCCTCGGGCCGGAGGGGATCTGGTTCGGGAGCCACTGGATTTCATCTCTGCTTTTCGCGGATGATGTGGTCTTGTTGGCTCCTTCGAGCCGGGACCTACAGCATGTCCAGGGGCAGTTTGCAGCCAAGTGTGAAGCAGCTGGGATGAGAATCAGCACCTCCAAGTCCGAGGCCATGTTTCTCGACTGGAAAAAGGTGGCTTGCTCCCTCCAGGTTGGGGGAGAGTTCCTGCCTCAAGTGGAGGAGTTTAAGTATCTTGGGGTCTTATTCACGAGTGAGGGAAGGATGGAACATGAGACCCTCACCTATGGTCATGAACTTTGGGTCATGACCGAAAGAATAAGATCCCGGATACAAGCAGCCGAAATGAGTTTCCTCCGCAGGGTGGCAGGGCGCTCCCTTAGAGATAGGGTGAGGAGTTCTGTCACCCGGGAGGAGCTCAGAGTAGAGCCGCTGCTCCTCCACATCGAGAGGAGCCAGCTGAGGTGGCTCGGGCATCTGTTTGGGATGCCCCCGGGACGCCTCCCTCGGGAGGTGTTCCTGGCATGTCCCGCCGGGAGGAGACCCCGAGGAAGACCCAGGACACGCTGGAGTGACTATGTCAATAATTCAATTCAATTCAAATAGTTATGAAGAAACTTCTGATCCGGTTCTGAACAGAAGCAGAACCTTTTCACAGAGGTGAACGGACGTGAGTCAGCTGATGGTTCTGACTCAGAGTGTGAACTGACTTCATGTTTTAGATCAGTTCTGTAGAACCCACATCATCTGACATTAAGTCTCTTTGTCACAGAAACAAACCAACACATCTGTCAGTGTAGTTCTGATGTAAACAAGTGAGTGACGTCATGATTACTCACAGAGGAACAGCCAATCAGACACCAGGACTCATGCTGCGTTCAGATCACAGCGGTTCTCAAAATGATCATTAAACATGAACGACAGACGTTTGTGTTCATGTTTGATCGATCGTGTCGACCTCAAAGTGTGAACGTGTGGTTTACGATGACACCTGAAGGCATCATCAAACTGTCCTGTTGTTCATCTGATGAGATTTACTTTATTTTTATTATTAAATCAACAAAAGCGTTGATATTGGGATTGTGTGTGAGTGTGTGTGTGTCTGTGTGTGTGTGTGTGTGTGTGTGTGTGAGTGAGTGTGTGTGTGTGTGTGAGTCAGTGTGTATTGATGATTTCTAACATTTCTTTATTTCACGTCTCAAAGAAACAAACTATTATAATAATATAACTCATTGTAATAATAACTGAGAATAAAGAGGAAAATAAATAAAAAGATAAAACTATCAAGTATTTTTTTTTTAATATTAAAATACAAATAAACACTTTATGATGAAAATAACAAAAATAAATCAGACAATATAAAGAATATTAAAGTTAATGTTTCATCTGATGTGTCGTCTTCTCTGTGAGACATGTTTATATAATACATTCAGGTAAAATCATTACAATATGATAAAGAAGAAGAAGAACGAGAAGCTTTTATTTTTGAAACGTGACCCGGAAGTTATCGCTGGTGTATGACGTGTTTCCTCCGGCTGCAGCAGCGTCTCGTCTTCACACTGCAGTCACAGTAAAGAGGAGCGACAGGTCGGCTCACTCCCGGCACTTTCCCGGCTCTCTCCAGACCACGTCCCGGCTCCGTCCCGCCTCACGGTGGTCTACGATGTCCGGCCTTCAGGGTCTGAAGCAGTTCGTCAGCCGGCGGCTCTCCGCGGCGCTGGAGGAGATCTTCGGCCATGTTGAGAGAACCATCACGGAGTACGAGCGGGAGATGGACCGACGTCACCGCAAACTGCTGGACGAGGTTCTGACACCTGGAGTGAAGCAGAGGAGAGCAGGTAGGTTCTGTTCATTCTGTTTCAAGCACGAACTGATCGAGTCAAGGGGCTGTGCTAAGCTAACGTTAGCCACACTGTCTGTACATAGCATGTTAGCCGCAGCTAGCTCCTGCTAAGGAGCAGCAGGTGACAGGCCGAGCACATTTAACTGTGACACCAGAACACAGCGGAAGTGTTTATCAGTGTTGGTACTCAGTAAATATCCAGAGAGGCGTGTTGTTGGTCCAGGAGAGGTGCTGCTCACCCTCTCCACAGCACACTGGGTGGTTCCGGTAGGTGCTGGGTTTCTGCCGGGCCTTACAAAGCCTTAAAGTCTAAAATTTGACAATGTCAATTTTAGGCCTTAAAAAGTCTTAAATACATTCTATATTTTGCATATAGGTCTTAAATTACATTTAGTTCGGTCCTAAATATGTACTTCATTTATCGCTTCCGTCGTCACCTTTTTTTTGTTCATGTTTTGGGGAGATGTGTTGGTGAGATTCAGTTAGTTCAGTGGGTTGTATTTCTTTCTCAAGTAACCAGGAATGTAAGTGGTAATTTGACAACAACCTGGTTGGGATTTATCGGCGCACACTTCGCCAGTTCCGGAAAGACTTCGACAGCGGAATCTGCTACAATTATGGGAAAGTGTAAATTTAACAAGTGTTGGCTGGAACATCCAGAATTCAGTTGGTTAAAAGCCGAACCTCATAATGAATCTGAAGCGCAGTGTGCGCTCTGCTAGAGGAGTCTCAACTCGGGCACACTCGGTGTGAAAGTGCTGGTGTCACACACAAAATAGGAAAAATACCATTTAGCTTCTAAAAGACTCCAGTGAAGTCACACGATCACACACTTTTGTACGCCTTTGTCACCAGTTCCCGGTGCAAGTTCATCCAGTTCTGCTCGACCCGAACTCTGCACCGCCTCTGCCGTCTCGCATTCAAGAGAGATTCAAACCATCTTCGGCTCAACTCCAACGTTGAAAGCGGAGGTGCTTTGGATTTTGAACATTGTTGCTTAAACATTTGGCAACAGAATTGGATGTAAAAAGTTGGTTATTTTTTAAAGTAATTCTTCAACCACACTTTTCCTTACTTTTTCATACTTCGTGTTGGTCTTAAATTTAGTTCAAAATGGTCTTAAAAAGTCTTAAATTTGACTTGTTCAAACCTGCAGAAACCCTGTGGGTGGTGCTGGGTGTTGGTAGGTGCTGGGTGGTGCTGGTGTTGGGGGCAGTTGGGTGGTGTTGGGGTGGTGTTTGGTGGTGTTGTGTGGTATTGGGTGGTGCTGGGTGGTGTTGGGTGGTTCTGGGTGGTGTTGTGTGCATGTTTGCTCCACATTCAGGGGTGGAGGTTCTTGGTCGGTTCACTTCAGTCACTTGTCTCAAAGTTGTTGTTGATGAAAGTGGAGGTCCGAGGAAATCGGCCCAATATGCAGACTGAGCGGGTCCATGGAGGGAGGCGGGTCTGATGTAGAACCTCTCAGAGAACTTCATGATGATGGGAGTCAGTAAACGGGCCGGTGACGTTGAAGCAGGATGGGGATGTCTTGTTTGGTACCGGTATGATGTCGGTGGCCTTGACGCCTCACTCAGAGAGTTTCTGAAGATGTCAGAGAGGTTCTGAAGATGTCAGAGAGGTTCTCTGCAGTCCGGTATGTTGCATGGAGGGACGAGAAAAGTCATTTTTACTGAAAGACCACTTCAGCTTTTGATGAGCTTACATTATTGGACCACAGCAGCCAAACTGTAGGACGCTGTGACCAACTCCAGTGGTGCTGGTCAACACCGGGCCTCTTCTGAGAGTCCAGTTCATCCTCACTATTTTAGTAAATTGTAAAAATGTTGGCAGGAACGTCTGATCCTGTGGAGGTCGTTATCAGTTCAGAACCAGATACTGAGGTAGATCTTTACCAACAACTGGACCACAAACATTCAGGAGACACAAAGTAATGAGGACGGAAGACAACCGGGGGGACCAACGAGGAGAGGGGACGGCTGCAGCGGTGTTGGTGAGATGGTTTCTGGGAGTTTGGGCAGTGACGACTACAGGAGTGGTGGAATATCTTCAGGATGGTGACGATAATTCACTTCCTGTTATAAATACAGTCAGCTGATCTGAGTTTAGGCAGAAATAAGCAGGAAGCAAACTGAGGAACATTTTACCTGTGATGAGGTCATCACGTCCAGTTTTTGTTGATGTAAACTTTTCTTGTATTTCTGTTTCCTGCAGACGTCCAGCAGCTGTCGGTGTGTAAAGATGAGGTTCCCCCTGAGCAGCAGGGGTGGAGCTCGAGTCTGGACCAGGAGGAACCAGAACCCCCACACATTAAAGAGGAACAGGAGGAGCTCTGGACCAATCAGGAGGGAGAGCAGCTTCGAGGGCTGGAGGAGGTGAAGGAGGAGGACGATGAGGAGAAATCTCAGTCCTCACAGCTTCAACAAAGACAAATTGAACAGATGGAGACAGAAGCCGATGGAGAGGACTGTGGAGGACCAGAACCAGCCAGGAACTCTGATCCCGACCGACTTGTAAATCCAGTATGTGAGAAGTTGTCCAACTCTCCTGAACCTGAGACTGAAGTCAGTGATGACGAGTGTGAGGAGAGCACAGAAGCTCCGTCAGGTTTGAACTCTGTGGACGTCGCTGAGAGTGAATCCAAATGTGAGTCTGTGAAAAAGTCCTTTGTCTGCTGCGAGTGTGGGAGGAAGTTTGGTCGTAAGGACAGTCTGCGGAGACACATGAGGTTCCACACGGGAGAGAAACCTTACAGCTGCTCTGTCTGTGGGAAACGGTTCTCTCAGAGGCCGAATTTGATCCGACACATGAGATGTCACTCTGGAGAAAAACCTTTCAGCTGCTCGTTCTGTGAGACCAGCTTTGCGGTGCGCAGCGCTCTGGTGAATCACATGAGAATCCACACTGGGGAGAAACCGTTCAGCTGCTTGTATTGTGACAAAAGCTTCACTCAAAAAGGAGGTCTGAAGAAACACTTGACGGTCCACACAGGAGAGAAACCATACAGCTGTCCGGTGTGTGACAAAAGCTTCTCTCAAAAGGCAAACCTGACGTACCACTTCTCCGTGCACACGGGGCAGAAACAGTTCAGCTGCAGCGTTTGTGACCGAAGGTTCACGTGGCAGTCGCAGGTCAAAAGCCACAAGTGTGTCGGTCAGAGCAGCAGCACCAGCTGATCCGCTGATGAGCTGCAGCCAACATCAGAGACAAGATCTTAAATCTCACCTCAGTTGTAAATGAATATAAGATGGGTGTGGTGATCTCTGCACTGGAGCCGATGAGTTGAATACGATCACGATACTTTCAGTGTGCGCAGAATGTGCAGCTGACTGTATGGTGTCAAGGAGAGCACCTTGTTCACCTTGTTCACCTTGGCTCAGCACTCAGGTGAGCAGAGACCACCAGAAAAATTCAGAACTGTTCTGAATTATGAGTAAATCCAGGATCCAGTCCAGTTTGTCCTGAATGAGAGTGACGTAGTTCGAGTTAGAGCAGCATGATGTGGTCAAACACTGAAGTTACTATTGTGATATAATTCATGATTCTTATAGATGATAACATTTGAAAAACTAGTGAAGTTCTGACGATATGACGTTTTATCACAGCTGGAGAACAAACTGACGTCTGTGATATATGACGAGGGATCCATACATCCGATGAAAACACATTATTGAGTTGACTAATTCCAGGCAGACTTGTTGATTAACATGTTATGACTTCACTTTCACTTTCAGATGTACTGAGTTGATATTTATGTAAAATAAATGTTCATTGACAAATGAGTTTGTACTTTTTGTTTTCTGTTAGTCAGATTTGACCAGATACACAAACAACGTGTTTAATTGTTCCATTTAATCGTTGTATTCATTGTTGCTGCCTTTAGGCGTAGGGAGGCGACCCTCTCGTCCACCGGGGTGAACTCCAACACGGCGGCGCTCAGCCGGGGACTTGTGAGTATCCCCACACCCGCCCGGCGCCTCACACCTTTGGCAACTCTGGAGAAGAATAGCGTCCAGCCCCTATCCAGGAGTTTGGATCCAGAGCCAATGCTGTGCGTGGAGGCAAGCCCCACCAGATCCAAGCGGTAATGCTCAACCTCCCACACCAGCTCCGGCTCCTTTCCCCCAAAGAGAGGTGTCATTCCACGTCCCCAGAGTCAGCCTCTGCCGCCCAGGTCTGGGTCGCCGAGGCCCGTCACCACCAGTGCCACCCATGTGGCAGTGCACCCGACCCCAGCGGTTTCTCCTGCCGATGTTGGGTCCACAGATGGGGAGGGAGAAGTGCCACGTTGCTTTTTCGGGCTAAATGTTAAATGTTCTTTCAGTGGCACTTTATTTTGTGAAGGATTCAAATGGAGGGCACACAGCTCATCTGGTTTGTATATTTAAACGTACATATATATTTGTGTATGTGTAATATAAACATACGAACCGTCAAGCTCAATGAATGTGTTTCATTAAAACTTTATTATATTGATAGTCCTGCTTTTTGTTATGTGTAGTAAGCCTGTCCTCTTGGTAACGTTTCGGCTTTTATTTTGAAGTTCCGGCTCTAACGTGCCCCGGATGTTCTCTTGTTTACAGCCACGAGCTTCACACTTCCGACCAAGATGGCGTCCAGTAGAAACACAGTAGCGGAGTCCGTGTGTGTCCACTGAGCAGCGCTGCTCCACCAGAACCTCTGTGTTCCGATCACCCTGTGTGACTGGACTTTGTGCTGTTCACGTGTGTTCTGGATGGTTCTCCTCTGACGAGCCAACAAAGCTACACACGTTAGCTTAGCATGCTAGCTGTGAACAGAGCCAGTGTGTGATGGAGAGCAGACGGTGTTTGTGACGGAGTTCGTGTGGAGACAAAGTTCGTGTGACTGTGTGAAAATGTCTAAAGTCCAAATGCTGAGCTTGTTGTTGAAGCAGCGGCTGACTGCGGCTGCTGAAGAGAAATCTGGGCTGTTTGAAAGAACGATAGCAGAGTACGAGGAGGAACTGTGTCGTTCACAAGAGGAGAACGAGCGACAACGGAAACTACTGGACGCTGTTCTCAAGCCTCGGGTCCAGTTACACAGAACAGGTTGGTTCTGGTTGGTTCTGTTCACTGCTGCTTCTGCTGCTGTTTGTACTGATGCACAGATACACAGCAGCCGCCGGTACAACAGCAGGGCGGCTGTATTCTCAACTTTGCGGTAACTTCACGGCGCTGACACTAGGGCTGGGCGATATGGCCTAAAAATTGAATCTCCGATTTTTTCACACCAAACTCGATTTACGATTTTAATCGATTTTTTTTCTTATCAAGAACAAACTTCAAAATTACAAAGAAATAATTAAAAGCATTGCTTTCATTTTAATGCTATGATTTACAACAAATTTACCCTGCCATTGTAAACTTTGCAGCTTCAAACTCACTTGAAAAAATATATAAAAGTGCATCCAAAGAATGTGTCCCTTTTTGATAAAATGCTTTTGTAAACGTACATTTAACATGTCAGATTGCTTGCTATTATAAAAACAGATGAGTTTCCATATTGGTATTGATAAAGTGTTAAGATTGCTTTAATGAAATATTTTATTTTGTAAAATCTGCCTTTGTTTACAAAAAGTTTTTTATATCCCTGAAGATATGTAAACAAAATTAAACATCTGCATGCTGCATAGTGAACATGACATGTTGGTGGATGTACAGGACATGAGGTGTGTTTGCTGTCTGTTTTACACATTTTTGGCCAGGAAAACAAGCCTGTCTGCTTCCTCTGGCTCCATCATGCCCCGTTGTGGCTCCGTAACACAAACCTGGGGTCGAACATGTTCAGTATGTGGATGAACCTCCGGCTCCACTGTATATACGAGCAGCATGTCTGAAGCGATATTCAACGTGGCTGCGTCTGTAAAAGCTTTCCAACGGGCCGCTTTCTTCTCATACGGGACACAATGATTAAATGATTCCGCTAATGTCAGCTGCTTTACAGCGGGTGTTTGTGGGCTGCCACGGTCTTCTCGTAGTCAACAACAACACTGTGATACATGCGTCTGTTTGAGATGCTTAAATAAATGTGTTGGTCCGCTGTCTTTAGTTGCAACAGCTTTTAAACAAACTGTGCAGCGGACCGTGGTTTGTTCGAGGTCCGACGCCACAAAACCAAGCTACTAATGACACTGTGCCTTTTTTTTAGGAACGAGCTCTTTGCTCACTGCATGTTGTTTGTTTCTCTGTGGAAAGTAAATGCGGGGGGCGGAGCTCACTATGAACTACGGGAGCCCATGAGGAGCGGTGGCGGAGCGACTTAAA
Organism: Diplodus puntazzo; assembly: GCA_963678695.2. Taxonomy (NCBI): domain Eukaryota; kingdom Metazoa; phylum Chordata; class Actinopteri; order Spariformes; family Sparidae; genus Diplodus; species Diplodus puntazzo. The sequence goes on along the minus strand of OZ023169.1, from coordinate 434,762 downwards.
TAAAAAATCGATTTTCATTTTTTAAAATCGTCCTAAACCAAAAACTCGAATTAATCAATTTTGCCGATTTATCGCCCAGCCCTAGCCGACACGTTCAGTGTGTCTGCTGTCTATGATGTCATTTTCATCCAACGATCAGCTGTTACAGTAAACAACCTGTCAGTGTTTACTGACTGATACACGCTGTCATCGCTCAGCTGTCCGTGACGTCAGCAACCTCGTTTTAAATAAAGCACAGCTGCTGTGTTTATTACATCTGGTTTTCAAGATAAAAGTAAGGTGATTTAAGTTCCGTGTTGCTGCGTAACAATAATCATAATAAGACACAGATGAGTGTTGCAGAGACGAATGTGTTTTTGGAGGATTAGTTGTCTGTAACTGAAGCTTCTCTCCTCACATCCACCAAATACTTGCTTGACGATACTAAACTTTCGTTAACTCGGGACTTTCGCCAGCCGTCTGCACAAATATCAAGCTTCCAAGCTTTTACTTCAGCGGATGATGTCCTCTTCATGTAGCCACGTGGAAGGGAGGGGCTGTGTGAAGCGCATGAGTGACAGACAGGCGGAGGGAAAAGAAATGCAGATGAACGAATACTCTGCGATTTTAAGTAGCGTTAAAAATCTTATTTTCACACGTTTGTTTAAACTGAGACAGAACGAGTCTGTTTGAGTTGAGGTGAAGCACTCAGCGGAGACTTTGGTTCTCGTTCTGGTTCTCAGTCTCCTCTCTGTAACATTACATTCATGAAGTAAGGCCCATTTCCCCTCCAGCTCCAGTCAGCAGTCAACAGAACAGAACCTGGAGGTCCGCTCCAGATCACTGCTGCAGTCAGGCTGATCAACAGGAGTGAAGAGAAATAACCTTTTTAATCCCACAAGTTAGAAAGTCATCTCTGAGCTCTGTAGCGTCTGTAAACGGCTCCGGATCAGAACCCGATGAGACTCCAGGGGCCACCTGTATAAAGCATGTGTACACAAAACTCCACAGAGTGACACTGTTGGTTCTGATCCACATGTGAACTCACAGCGTTCAGCTCCTCTGTCAGAACTGAAGCCTGTAAATAAAACTCTTGTGCCAGTCTGATCCATCAAACTGCTCTTCCTGTTCTTCAGCTGCGTCTTTGCTTCTGACATTTACAGTGAAACCAGCTGATCGGAGGCGTTTACAGTGAACTGTGTCGATGGTCACACGGCTCGCGGTCGTTTCAGGATGATTCAGATGTTTGAGGAACAATATCACGTTGGATCAGACAGAAGATTTGTATGAACACCTTGATTTGACTTCTGACTGTAGACAGTTTGACCAAACATTGGACTGCCTGTCCAGCTCAAGATGTGATTGTCAGTAGGTTAGTTGCAGACAGATTGTTCTGAAGTTCTGATCTGGTTACACTCCTCGTTAACATGAAATCTCAGTTTCCTCAATGTGTGTTTGTGTTTCAGAGTGTCCTGCAGACGTCCAGCAGCTGTCGGTGAGAAAAGATGTTCCCCCCGAGCAGCAGGAGTGCAGCTCCAGTGTGGACCAGGAGGAACCAGAACCCCCACACATTAAAGAGGAACAGGAGGAGCTCTGGACCAATCAGGAGGAGGATGATGTCACCAGGTTCACCTTCACTTTGAAGAGTGAAGACGAAGATGACAATAAAGGAAAACCTCAGTCCTCACAGCTCCATCAAAGACAGACTGAACAGGTGGAGACAGAAGCTGATGGAGCAGACTGTGGAGGACCAGAACCAGTCTGGACCTCAGATCAACTTTTACAGCCTGAGACTGACGACACTGACGACTCTTCTGAACCTGAGACTGAAAACAGAAGGGAGAGCAGAGAACCTCCGTCAGGACTGAACTCTTTGACAAAGCAAGTTGCTGTCAGTAACATGAAGTGTAGAACTGGCAAGAAACCGTTTCTCTGCTCCGAATGTGGTAAAATATTTTGTGGAAAGTCGAGTCTGAAGACACACATGAGGATGCACACAGGAGAGAAACCCTACAGCTGCACTATGTGTGATAAAAGCTTCGCTCAGAAAGGAGGTCTGGACTACCACCAGAGGACTCACACCGGGGAGAAACCATTCAGCTGCACAGTTTGTGGTAAAGGTTTCGGCCGTAAGAACACTCTGCAGAACCACCTTAAGAACCACACAGGAGAGAAACCGTACCGCTGCTCTCACTGTCATAAATGTTACTTATGGAATGCAGATTTACAGATTCACATACGATCCCACACAGGAGAGAAACCCCACAGCTGTTCCTTCTGCAGCAAACGCTTCACCCGTTATTCAGATTTACAGGCTCACATGAGAACCCACACAGGGGAGAAACCCTTCAGCTGCGACGTTTGTAACGAGAGGTTCACCTGGCGGTATCAGTTCAAGAACCACGTGTGTAGTGGAGAGTCCTCAGTGTCCGTAACTCTGGATCATAACACATCTACATCAGCAGCAACTGATACATGACCCGATTCTGACGTTGTTAATGGGTCGGCTGCTGGTGAAACATTTTCCGAGTCTGATCTAAAATGTTTTCTCTCCTGAAGTGTGTGTTAGCGGGTCGTGTGGTTGTAACTCGGTTTTCAGGATTTCTCTGTTTTCTGTTGTTTTGTTTTTTATGTTTGAATCAAATCATTTTGTTCTCCGAGAGTCACTTTCCCTCAGAGCTTCTGCAGCGTCTCGTCAGACCGACTCACAGCTGATCATTTGAAAATGTGTCATCGAATGTTTCACATCGTCGTCACAGACAGAAAACATCCGACGTCGGCTGAACAACAAGACTTTAATCTCTTTACTGTGTGAACTGACTCACAGCAGGAAATGTAGATCTGTTGAGTTCTTCAGTCGTTTCACCTCCAACTCATGCTAATTACAGCAGCTAACACACACACAAACACACACACACACACACGCACACACAGTCCTCCCACCCCACCTGTGTGTGTGTTAGCTGCTGTAATTAGCATGTGTTATCTGTCGAGGCTGCTGGGAGCTGAATGTCATCCCGTCTCTGATCCTCGGTGATAAACTCCATCCGTCTGATCGACGCTCAAATGAAATGTTCTCTGATCAGACGCAGCTCGTCTCTGATTGGACAGTCACGCTGATGGAAACACACGATGCAGCTCATCAGGTGACAAACGGAGTAAAACGAAGAAGAACAGCGTGATGACGTGTCGCCTGCTGATGTCTGCTGTCGTCAGTGTCCGTGTTATTAAAGGTTGATGAGGCGACATGCTGCTGCTGTCCAGTCGGTTCTGGCAGACGTGAGGCCCGTGAGCCTCGGGGCTGATCAGGAGGACTGATTGATCGGGGGTGATTGATGATGGTGTTTCTGTCCATGAGTCTTTACTGAAGATATTTTCAGCTTGGCGCTGTGACAGGAAGTTCAGAGTGGAACTGAACAGAGTTGTTGGACTGTAAGTGTGTTTATTCAGCCTGATACTTTTACTCCACTACATTAATCTAACAGCTGAGTTACTTTTAGATGATTAATTCTCTGTCCAGTGGAAACTTTTATCTCCAGACGCTCCTGATGCTGAATGTTTAAAGGACGAAGTGTTTTTTCTTTGTGTATTGAGAAAATGTTTATTCTTCAGCCAAATAAACTTTTAATTTTTTATTATTTATTTTTTTTAAATGTGTGTATTTTTCAAAAGACAAAAGGAAAAGAAGAACATTGGAAAAAAAAGATATAACATACAGAACATAGCACATCTAAAATTATGGTATCAGTCCATGGTGATAGTTAGACAAAAAGGCAAATGACAAAGAAAAACACCTATGAATAAATAAAAGAATAAAATTATTGGCTTCTGGAAACGGATCTGAGGCCAGCTGCTGTTCTCCTCATGCAGATCTTTACATCTCAACTCTTCATGCTGGAACACATTCTCAGTCTTCTATAAAACAGGCTGTAGGTTCATTTGGACTCTTTTTTTCCTCCAGATCCTCTTGGTAACATTTCGGCTTTTATTTTGAAGTTCCGACTCTAACGTGTCCGGATGTTCTCTTGTTTACTGCCGCGAAATTCACACTTCCGAACAAAGATGGCTTCCAGTAGAAACACAGCAGCGGAGTCCGTGTGTGTCCACAGAGTGTGTGTCCACTGAGCAGCGCTGCTCCACCAGAACCTCTGTGTTCCGATCACCGTGTGTGACTGGACTTTGTGCTGGTCACGTGCGTTCTGGATGGTTCTCCTCTGACGAGCCTACAAAGCTACACACGTTAGCTTAGCATGCTAGCTGTGAACAGAGCCAGTGTGTGATTGAGAGCAGACGGTGTTTGTGACGGAGTTCGTGTAAGTCAGTGAAAATGTCTAAAGTCCAAACGCTGAGAGTTGTTGTGAAGCAGCGACTAACTGCGGCTGCTGAAGAGATATTTGAGCTGTTTGAAAGAACGATAGCAGAGTACGAGGAGGAACTGTGTCGACAACGGAAACTACTGGACGCTGTTACCGAGCCTCAGGTCCAGTTACACCGAACAGGTCGGTTCTGATTACTTCTTCTGTGGCGTTTATACTGACGTCACCGGCAGTTAAACACAACCTGGAGAACTTTAATACTCATCAATATCTCCCCATTTATAACTCGTGGTGCACAGAGGTGATCACATGACTTACTAGTTAGATTCATTTCAAAGTAATAAATTAATTATTACACTACATTTTAATTACTTTTAAAATGCAGTTTATTACATCCTACTAGTTACCTTCATTTTAAAGTAATATAAGACTTTACAATAAAGCTGCCTGTGTAGAGTAATATTGTATTAGTACACTATTTTTAGTTACTTTAGTTACTTTCAACAAATTGCTCAATAAGCCCAATAGAACAAAGAAACATGTTAAAATCATCGATGTCTTGGACTCAGTGACGAGACGACGGAGGATCACAGTCTGATATTATATCAGACAGGAATGAATATGAATGAATATTAAAAGGCCTGGAGTAGGGCTGCACGATATTGGAAAAAACTTACATTGCGATTTTTTGAACCCTGCGATATATATTGCGATTTATTTATTTTTTATAAATGTATTATTTATATTTACTTTATGTTATGCTGCTCTGCTGCTATCTTGTGGACAATTAACCTGCACTGATCTCACCTCTTACTGTCAGTGTTATGAGTAACGTTATGGCTTCTGTCTGTGTTTTAGAGAGATTCTCATTGTTATCTTTCATTGTTTGCTTTTATTGTGCTGGGACCTGAATACATGTTTTGTTCTATCATTCATGAATTGAATGACAATTAACAAAACTTTAAACCTTTTGAGCTCTCCATCTTAAAATGGAACATTCTAGCTTCATAATTAGATTAAGTAACTAACAATGAGTGATAATCAGGTTATTTAACGACTGAAATCGACTGAAAACAACAAAAAAAATTGTTTTGGACGCCAGGAGATTATTAGCGACACATCTACAAAAGTATACCTGCATTTCAAAATGATAATCATATGAGCTCATTCATGCGTGCTTGCGCCCTCCCAGAGCTCCCATTCACCACGCTAGCTTACTTTAATTTTTAAAACTTGCGTCCGTCCTTCGGGTGCGGGTCGGGCGTCGGTATCAGTTTATAGCGTGTCGGCTCGGGTGCGGAATGTAATTTGTGCTACTGTCAGAAAATGGGTCGGATGCAGTTTTAAGTATGGCGGATACGGGCGGGTGCGGGTTTGCAAAGACCCGTGCAGGACTCTGCTGTGTGGTACCGACGTAAATACAAATTAGTTGTTACCTCTCGTTGTGGCAGAGAACATGTGTTTGGTCAATATCATCCTTCTTGTAGCCGAAATAACTCCAGATAACTGACGTTGCTTTTTTCTTTTTGGCACCAAGTCTTCGTTTTCCCGATGTTCTCTTGTTCCTTGCTCATTTTTCAGTGTTGTTACCAGCGACTCACTCCATGTGCAGGGGCTGGTCTGCTTCGGCACACTGATTAAGAACTAATGTGATTGATGGATCGCTGCGCATGCAGAGTCTGCATGCACAGTGAGTGTCAGGTTCCTTTGAAATTAGATTAATTCATTTGCGTCCTACATCGCAGGCTCTGCGATGTGACTATTGCACACACATACATCGCGATGGCGATGCGCAAACGATATATTGCGCAGCTCTAGCCTGTAGCTTCTGTAATGTTACCTATAATGACATGACGAGACAAACAGAACAGAGTGACGCCGAGATCGAAAAGTGGCTGCAGGTATGTCAGTTGCTGCTCAGCGGTAGATACCGATCCTTGGAGTGGTATGTCGCTGGTGTTCCACTGACACATGACGGTTTGTGCCACTTGAGACTGTTATGCCATTGAAAGACTGTTGGATCGGTACTGTTGACTCGATAGCAGAAACTTTTAGCCAACCAACCAAATGATTGGTTGGACACCCAGTGGAACAGCAGAACACCTTGACTTGAGGTACCTCAGTTGAACATACTGTTGTCTGTCGGTGAGGTATGATGAGAACCAAGCAAGTACCGTGCCAGTGATCCCAATGTCAGCCAGGCGCTCCAGGAATAGTGGGTGGGAGATGATGTCAAAGACAGCAGTGAGGTCGAGGAGGATGGTAAGTAATCCAGAGTCAGCTGTGTGGAGGAGGTTGTTGGTGATTTTAACCAAGGCTGTTTCAGTACTGTACTTAGGGCGGAAACCAGATTGGAAGGGTTCATGGAGGTTGTTTGAGTCAAGGTGAGACTGAAGTTGAGTGGCAACCACTCTCAAGGGTTTTAGAAATGAAGGAAAGGCTGGAGATGGGCCTGTACTGGTTCAGGTCACTTTGGTCGGCACCAGGTTTTTTGAGGGTGGGTGTAATTGCCACCATTTGAGAGTGGGGGGTACAGTTCTCGAGGTGATGGAGGAGTTAATTATTTTTGTGATCATGGGGGAAATGGATGGGATACAGGCTTTGACGAGGGTAGTGGGGAGGGTGGTGGATTTGGCTTTTCGGATGAGTTCAGAATAGGGATGCACGTGGTTAACCGTTAACCGATAACAGCAACTTTGACCGATTAATACTATCGGTTAAATTTTTTTTTAGCTACTTGTCAATCAACTCATGGGAGCGTGTCGATGCGTGCCACACGTGCAACACGGGGCTTTACGTGCTTTCCTTCACAGTAAAAATAAAGCAAACAAAAAGGAGTTCTGTCTGGGACAATTTTGACCGAAAAGGAGATGAGGTTATTTGCAAACTATGCGGTACGACACTGAAATATTCAAGCAGTACAATGCAGTACCACTTCACTTGATGATGTATGGAACGGCGGTCATTATGTATAGAACGGCGGTCATGATCCATCCAGACCATCCTGTCGGGACTTATTTTCCTGATAATGACCGCCGTTCTATATATTATCCCGTTTATTACACGGCTACTTGCCAACACGAAAAAAAAAACGTAACAGTTTGTCTTTTTACAATTTATTTGTTACCATTCAGGCGTTCACAGTGTTTTTCAGCAGAGAAATAGTTCGCCAAATCGACGCCGTTTCGCTTCTCCCTCTTCGCTGCTTTCCTCTTCGTCTTTTCTTGACCTTTGACGACAACTCAGCCTTTTACCAAGACTCGAAATCACCGTATTTACCAAAAATATTAAAGTTAATGTAAAACTCAACCATGCTGGTGGCATAGGAGTAGTTTTTTCCCATATGAAGTAGACAACAGCTCAGCTGACGTCGCTTAGCAACCGAAGACGCTGAGGTGATAAGTGACCGGGACTACTTGCGGAGCAAAGATTTTAGAGCGCGGAGTGATACGAAATACGCAAATCAGAGGCAAAAAGGCCACTCCATTCAAGTGAATAGAGCTTTCTGCAGCATTAAGAAGAGCCGTGTAATAACGGTTATTAATCGGTTAATGAGCGTCGGTTATCGGTCATAAAAAAAATTTAACATGTGCATCCCTAGTTCAGAAATGGTGTATTCCGTAGCTGAGCTGTGGTGAAATTGGAGAGGGAGCTGATGAGTGGTTGGCCCGAGGAAACCATCCAAGGTGGGTCCACTGAGGAAGCGCAAGTCGAGGCCAACTGGAGGTGGATGGTGTTAATTTTGGTGTCGAAGAATTGCAGAAAAGCTAGTTAATGAGGATGGTGAGATCTGTGGGGTTGATGTGTTTAATGTTTCCGAAGGAGATGGTCCGTTTCTCTTTCACTTTGGATAAGGGGGGGTAGACTTCAAAGAGCACAACTTTGTGGTCGGAGATGGGGAACTCGGCATTAGCGACTTTACAGGGAGCAATACCAGTGCAGCAGATTAAGTCTAGTATGTGACCTTTGTTGTGGGTTGGGAAATTAACACGCTGTGTGATACCGTGAATGCTGGAGAGAGAGACGTCTGATGATGTGCAGAGCTTCCCTTTACCCACCTCTGCTTGTAGATTCATTTGCAGTTTGCAAAGCGATGCATTCTTCTGCTTTCCTCATATTCCACAGCATGTTTGGATTTCAGATGATGAAAAGTTTACTTGTGTTACCACCCAATGCAACAACTTTCGCCTGACATAGTTTGCAAATAATTGTTTTCTGCTCTTCGTCCAACATTTTGAAGTGAAACCAGTTACATGTGATGGATGGTGCTCCGGTCTTTTTCTGCCACTCTTCCAGGTTCACAGTGCTTCCAGTTATTTTCACTGTCGTTACCTTTACAGGCAGCATGGACTCGCACATTTTCCTGATGATATGACAAATTCCTACCGGTGTCTGGTATTTACTGTTTATACCTCCAGCCGGGTCGATTTCCAACCTACTGCTGACTTTACTAACGCCATCGTTGAGCATAAGCTGGTTCAGCGTACTCGGTACCAGATCACTTTCGGCCAAACGTTGATTCTCGACTTGGTGGTCGTATTACACCAACCTTTCTTGCCCATCGTCACCTTGCTACTGAAGAAATCAAAACTTGGTTTGATGATGGACACTACAGTTGGAAACTGCTGGAGGCTTCTGTGCAGCAGCACTGCTGGCAGCAGAGTAGCTGGAGTCACATTTCAGTAACATGTTGAGAGTAAAGACAGCTGACTGATGAGACGACTTGTCAACGTACCTGTTTGGCAATATGTCAGATTTAAACTCAGTGAAAACAGATAACCTGATTACGTCAATGAGTGAGAAGGAGTTGGTTTCTTCACTGAGAAGTTGGAGGTGTGCAGCTTGTTGCCTGCAGCTCATCATCAACCAGCTCCTTCTTTTTCGATACTTCCAGACTGAATAAAACTACAGTCAGACTTTTTATAAATAAATAAGTCCTCAGGAAAGGAACTGGTAACACATCAGTGATAAGGCTGCTTCTTTATTTATTGGGCTCAATGATAAATGTCTAGCTGGCAACGGTCAGCAGCTACAAAACAGAAGAATCTGTGGATCTATAATGATCCCAAAGTGATCCAGCCTGGCTCCTGTTGTTTTTCCCATAACATCTGTCTGTTTGTCTCCTTTGTCCTGTAGACGTCCAGCGGTCGGTGAGCAAAGATGAGGTTCCCCCTGAGCAGCAGGAGTGCAGCTCCAGTCTGGACCAGGAGGAACCAGAACCCCCACACATTAAAGAGGAACAGGAGGAGCTCTGGACCAATCAGGAGGAGGCTGACCTCACCAAGTTCACCTTCACTCCTGTCCCTGTGAAAAGTGAAGATGATGATGAAGAGAAACCTCTGTCCTCACAGATGGAGACAGAGGCTGATAGAGAGGACTGTGGAGGACCAGAACCAGCCAGGACCTCAGATCCAAATCAACATTTACAACCTGATTCCAAATATGAGACTGAAGACTCTTCTGAACCTGAGACTGAAGTCAGTGATGGTGACTGGGAAGAGAACAGAAAGCCTCAGTCAGATTTAAACTCTCAGATAAATAGTGAAGTCACAGTCAGTGTAGGATGTAGTTCTGATAAGGAAGACTGTGGTAAAAGATGTGTTCAAAAGTCAAAGCTGATGATTCACACAAGGATCCACGTTAGAGAAAAAACATTTCCTTGTTATGAATGTGGTAAAAGATTCAAACAGAAAGGAAATCTGACACGACACATGGCCATACACACAGGGGAGAAACCATTTAGCTGCTCTGAATGTGGTGAAAGATTTATACGCAAGGGAGGTCTGACACGACACATGGTCGTACACACAGGGGAGAGACCATTTAGTTGCTCTGAATGTGGTAAAAGATTCAAACTAAAGGGATATCTGACGCACCACATGGCTGTACACTCAGGGGAGAAACCATTTAGCTGCTCTGAATGTGGTGAAAGATTTACACGAAAGGGAGGTCTGACACGACACATGGACACGTGGTTGTCTTGTGATACTCGACATCGTTTTTTATAATGATAATAATAGTATATATGTAATCTCTCTCTCCTTATACATAATGTATGTATGTGTGTGTGTGTGTATATATATATATATATATTAGTGCTGTCAAAGTTAACGCGTTAATAACACGTTAACGCAACGTCCTCTTAACGCCGTCAATTTTTTTAACGCGCGATTAACGCTCAGTATATTTAAAAAAAAAAAAAAAAAAAACGCGCATTGTATGATTTTCGGCCGTCGGCGGCACCCGTAGTCTTGATTCAGAGGGTGGCAGAAGAAGAAGAAAGGGAATCAGAAGAAGAAGAAGAAGCAGGGCTGGCGGTTCGTTAAAAACATGGCGGACTGAAAAGCAGCACTCGCTGCAAACTCCTCATCTCTGCTGTCAATCACGGTGGCGGACATTTGTTTCGCCATCGCCCTGATCATTTTGCGGGACACTCTCTCATGTTGTGCCCGTTTGCTGATAACTCATCCCCGCATGTTTATCTCAGGCTCCTCGCTAGCCTTCTTCCTCCCTCCAGCAGGCAGCCTGGCCCTGCTGCTGTCCTCCTCGGACAGACGCTGAAGCTCCGTTTCTCTCACTCTCTTGGGGTCGACAGAGACACGTCTAGCGGCTGCTTCTCCCGAGTTTTCCTCTGAATATATCACGACAGAAGGTTTGAATTTCAAGTCGTACTTTTTATTGTTTTGCTGCACCGGAGCCATGGCGATCATCAGTGTGATACTGACTGACAGAAAGCAGCACACTGCGTGAAAACGGCGAAGAAGAAAAACGTGCAGTGTCAGTGGACACCACTTGCAAGCCAAACAGACGGCAGATGCAGAGAGCCCGTCGCCCCCCCTCGCCAAAAGCAGACAACCCTGGATTTATTTTCCTGCATGATTTGAAGTGTTGAATAAACATTTTCATAATGCAAGCATATTTGACCTTTCTTATGTTGTTAAAAGTATTAAGAACATGAAAAAATACATTAAGGTACATTTAGAACAGAAAAAAATGTGGCAAAAAAATTGCGATTAATTTGCGATTAATCGCGAGTTAACTATGGACAAAATGCGATTAATCGCGATTAAAGATATATATATATATATATATCTATATATATATATATATATATATTAATTCCCAGGGGGAACTTGTTTTTGCTCCATATGCTCCATGCAAAGAATGTTCTAAATATAAGAAATACATACTTGATTTGAGAAGATACAGACTACAAACAAGTGAATTTATCTGCCAGTGCAGTCAGATAATTACACTTGGTAAGATCTCTTGAAACAAGAAAAAATATCTAGACTTTAGAAAAGTGATAATCTCTTGAAATAAGTGGTCTAACACTAATTCCAAGCTCTTTATTAAGTAAAATAAACTCAAACTAGCTTGTCAATTCTTCTGTCACTGTTTGTGTCTTGAGTGAAAAGATCTTAAAACTAGAGATACTAACCAGGATCATGTTAGTAGCCCATTTTATTTAAACTTAAGCATTTTATTGTATATAGTACTGTATTGTTTTTATACTGTATATAGTATTAAATTAACTTTATGCATATTTGTCTGATTCTTTTTTCCTGGACTTGTTGCATCTTGAGCCATTGTAACAAGTGAATTTCCGTGTTGTATCTATCTATCTATCTATCTATCTATCTATCTATCTATCTATCTATCTATCTATACATACATACATACATACATACATACATACATACATACATACATACATACATGTTTATATATGTATATGTATACATATATATAAACATACATATATATTACGAACCTTCAAGCTCAATGAATGTGTTTCTGTAAAACTTGGTAACATTTCGTCTTTTATTTTGAAGATCCGGCTCTAAAGTGTCCCGGATGTTCTCATGTTTACTGCAGCGAACTTTACACTTCCGACCAAGATGGCGTCCAGTAGAAATACAGCAGCGGAGTTCGTGTGTGTCCACTGAGCAGCGCTGCTCCACCAGAACCTCTGTGTTCCGATCACCGTGTGTGACTGGACTTTGTGCTGTTCACGTGTGTTCTGGATGGTTCTCCTAATGTCTAAAGTCCAAATGCTGAGCTTGTTGGTGAAGCAGCGGCTGACTGCGGCTGCTGAAGAGATATCTGGGCTGTTTAAAAGAACGATAGCAGAGTACGAGGAGGAACTGTGTCGTTCACAAGAGGAGAACGAGCGACAACGGAAACTACTGGACGCTGTTTTAAAGCCTCGGGTCCAGTTACACAGAGCAGGTTGGTTCTGGTTGGTTCTGTTCACTGCCGTTTCTGCTGCTGTTTGTACTGACGTCACAGCAGCCGCCGGTACAACAGCAGGACGGCTGTATTCTCAACTTTACGGTAACTTCACGGCGCTGACACCTTCAGTGTGTCTGTTGTCTGTGACGTCATTTTCATCCAACGATCAGCTGTTAAAGTAAACAACCTGTCAGTGTTTACTGACTGATACACGCTGTCATCGCTCAGCTGTCCGTGACGTCAGCAGCCTTTAGGAAAAATGACAATGGTTCAGCTTGCACATCCGGTTTTCAAAATAAATGTTGTTAAATCTGATTTTCTTTGTAATTGATTTGTATATTATGTCATATAGAGCAGAAGCCCCGCCCCCTTCCGGTGGAGCCTTTGGGACCTTACAGAAAAAGACTTGTTCTGTTCAGTGAGGAGAGAGAAAGTATACTTAAGATCCTGTTGAACCGGGTCAGAATCTCAAACATGATGTTTGTCGTTTGTTGTAGTTTTGTGTTAAAGCTCAGTGAACTACATCGTCTCATCAACACGGCACCAGATCCAACATGGAGCCAACTGGGTCAGAAAAGGTTCTGAACAAAATGAACATTACAATAAATCTGCTCGTACTGACAACTGCAACTTTCTGGTTCTGGTTCAGTTCTGTGAGCAGTTCTCCAATGTTTAAGTCAGGAGACGACGTCACCGATGACGCTGTCGTCTTTATAATGATGTGTTTTCAGTCTGATGTCAAACTGACAAACATCATGTGTGTGATTGATGACGCAGTTCAAACAGGATCAATACTTTATCTGTCGTTCTTCATCACTACCAGACAGGTTTGATCAATGAGGTCCATGAAGAGAACCGGAAGGGGCGGGGCTTCAGCTCTGTGTGGTCAGAGCCGGTGTTACAGACGTCACACTGACTCTGCAGCGGGTCAAACACAGAACACAAAGTGAGATGAAGGAGACGTGTCAGTGATGATGTTTCTGTGTCCTGCAGACGTCCAGCAGCTGTCGGTGAGTAAAGAAGAGGTTCAACCTGAACAGCAGGAGTGGACCTCCAGTCTGGACCAGGAGGATCCAGAACCCCCACACATTAAAGAGGAAAAGGAGGAGCTCTGGACCAATCAGGAGGAGGATGATGTCACCAGGTTCAACTTCACTGCTGTCTTTGTGAAGAATGAAGATGATGATGAGGAGAAACCTCTGTCCTCACAGATGGAGACAGAAGCTGATGGAGAGGACTGTGGAGGACCAGAACCAGACAGGAATTCTGATCCAGATCCTGAGACTGTAGTCAGTGATGGTGACTGGGAGGAGACACGAGAGCCTCCGGCTGGTTTAAAGTCTCAGATCAATAATGAAGCATTCATATGCTCCGAATGTGGCATCTCGTTCATCAGGATAAAAAATCTCATCAAACACACAAGGATCCACTCGGGGGAGAAACCGTTCAGCTGTTCATTCTGTGGTCAGAGATTTAAACTAAAGGGTCACCTGACGTTTCACCTGACCTGCCACACGGGAGAGAAACGGTTCAGCTGCAGCGTCTGTGACCGACGCTTCAAGTGGCCGTATCAGCTCAAAAGACACAAGTGTGTCCGTCATCCGTCCTCCAGCAGCTCCGCTGAACAGATGAAGTCAGAAGCTGACGAGGCAGCCGGGGACTTAGATCCACACGGACATTTACAACCCGAGACTGAACGCCAGAGTGAAATCCCTGTTAGTCATGTGGGAGGTGACTGTGGATCCAGTCAGAGCTCAGAACTGGAGACTCAGGTGAGGATTCACTCCAGAGACAAAACGTTCTGTTGTCCTGAATGTGGTAAAAGATTCAGCCACCAGATTTTTCTGATCAGACACATGAGGATTCACACCGGAGAGAAACCTTTCAGCTGCTCAGTTTGTGAGAAAAAATTTGCACGAAATGAGAATTTGATGCAACACATGGGACGTCACCGCGGGCAGAAACCGTTCTGTTGTTCTGAATGTGGTAAGCGGTTCTTGTGGAAGGGGAACATGCTGGAACACATGGCAGTGCACCGAGGGGAGAAACCGTTCAGCTGCTCAGTTTGTGGTAAAAGATTCACACGAAAGGCTCATCTGACCCACCACATGGCCCAGCACACTGGGGAGAAACCATTCAGCTGCACTCAGTGTGACAAAAGATTTATACGTAACGCGGACCTGACCCGACACATGGCCACACACACAGGAGAGACGCCGTTCTACTGCTCCATCTGCGGTAAAAGCTTTACTAGGAAGTGTAGTTTAGAGCTCCACATGGCCTGTCACACCGAGGAGAAACCATTCAGCTGCTCTGAATGTGGTAAACAATTCAACCGGAAACAAAGTCTCACCGTCCACATCAGAACTCACACGGGAGAGAAACGGTTCTGTTGCTCAGTTTGTGGTAAAAGATTTGTTCAAAAGGCTCAACTGACCCGACACACGGCCGCGCACACAGGAGGGAAACACCCGAGCTGCAGCGCCGGCGACCAAACGCACGAGTGTGATCGTCCTGATCCGTCACAACTTCACCAGAACCAACACAGTAAAGAGGGACAGGAGGAACTCTGGACCAATCAGGAGTCAGATGATGTCACCAGGTTCACCTTCATTCCTGTCCCTGTTAAGAGTGACGATGATGATGAAGAGAAACCTCAGTCCTCACAGATGGAGACAGAAGCTGATGGAGAGTTCTTTGCAGGACCAGAACCAAGTCCTTAAAAATATTTTTGGATCCAAACTGAAAGTTAGAAAACAGTTCAGAAAGGGTTTGATCCAGATATCATGTGTCTGAACTAGGGATGCACAGATACCGATACTGGTATCTGGAATCGGGCCGATACTGTTCTAATATACTCGTACTCGTTAAAGTTCACCGATACCAAGAACCGATACCAATCAGTGTTCTACCCCAGATGGTGGAATAGCGGCGCTGCGCCGCTATACTGCTAGCTCTGAGCCACTATACTCATTTTCAAATTAAGGGTGTTTATTTCCTATATCTTTAACGATATGCAACGTGACTGCATCCCTAACAGCTGTCCACCGGGACCCTTTCTTCTCATACGGGACACAATGATTACATGATTCTGCTAATGTTCGCTGCTTTATAGCCCGGGTGGGCTGCCGCGGTCTTCTCGTAGTGAACAAGTGTCCCACTCTGATATGTGCGTCTGTTTGAGAGGCTCAGATAAATGTGTCGGTCGCTGTCTTTAGTCACAACAGCCTGTGAACAAACTGTGCAGCGGACCGTGGTTTGTTCGAGGTCCGATGCCACAAAACCAAGCTACTAACGAGACGGTGCCGTTTTAGGAACGAGCTCTTAGCTCGCTGCATGTTGTTGTGTTTGTTTCTCTGTGGAATGCGGGGGCGGAGCCACTATGAACTACGGGAGCCCATGAGGAGCGGCGGAGGAGCAAGAAACAGGCTCACAGCTGATCATGCAGAGATGATTCTTTTCATCAAAAAGAACCTGCCACTCACTTTCCCCAAAAAACTTAGTTCAGAGACCACACCATTGCATGCTGACTGAAGTTTGAGAATTTGTTTGATTCAAATATGGAAACTCTGCAATAGGTTCATCACTGTTGAGTCAATCTGAAAGCTGGAGACAGTGCAAAATAGTTACTTGATATTTTGTTTGATTAAAATGTGGAAACTCTGCAATAATTCTCAGAAAATTTCACAGAAAATGTTTATTTTTCATTTATCATCATTTGTTGTAACAAGCAGAGAAGAAAATAAAACCTGTCTTCTAATTAATTGCATTTTGCCTAATAGTTTTTTGGGGGTTGTTTTGGTGGTCGTAGTATCGGCATCGGTACTCGGTATCGGCAAGTACTCAGATCTAAGTATCGGTATCGTATCGGGTTGAAAAAAAGTGGTATCGGTGCATCCCTAGTCTGAACAGATTCTGATGGTTGTTGTTGTGTTTTGTTCGACTGAAATGTGTTTCAGACCCGTGTGATGTGATCCGATTCAAAGCTGATCAGGAAAGTTCTACAGCACTGAACTCCTGGACTGGATCAACAACAGCTGATGACCCATCAGATATTTGAGGGTTTTTAATAGTTTTGATTGATTTCTCTTAATCAGAATTTCAACATAAATCAAACTGATCGATCGAACCTGCTGCTGTTTATTTTGTTTCTTCATATTAAAGATGAAATAAACTGAAAACATGAAGAACTTCCGAGATGAAGATTCGGGTTCAGACCAGAACAGAACTGAAATAATGTGAAACTTTAAAGAACTTTACTACAAAGAAACGACTCAAACGGCCCAAAGACACAAAACATTTAATACAAACTGTAAAAAGACAAAAGATGTAAAATAAACCAGAGAAGAAGAATAAATGTAGAAACACCTGATGACAACATGCAGGTCCAAGACAGAACATCAGGTCCAATACAGAACATCAGGTCCAATACAGAACATCAGGTCCAACAGTCATCACATGATCATTTACACCAGTTAATGTACCAACACTTTTTTCGACGCAGGGTTCTGATGTTTAAAAGTCCACAGAGTGAGACTGTTGGTTCTGATCCACATGTTGATCAGCAGGTGTCACATGACCCGGTCGGTCCGATCACTGGGATGTTGTGAGTTTTATTTACAGCTGTTGTTTACAGACCTTCACTGTGATGTTTGTTCTGTCGTCTGTAAACACGTCAGAAGTTATAATGATCTTTATGTAAACAAACAAACAGCTGATCTCTGTAAACGTAAACACAGAGGACTTCCTGTGTTGAGGACTGAGAACACCAACACAGCAGCTGTGTTGGTGTTCGAGGACGTTACCGACGTTTGGACCAGAGCCGGTGTTCAGGGACCGTTCTGTTCTGTTGAAGGTACCACTGGTGCAGTGATATGGACGTATGAAGGCACAGTAGTAATTACCTCAACATAGTACTTCAGTGCAGGAGTTAAGAGTACTTAGTTACATTCCATCAGTGTGTCCACAGTTCTCTGTGAACTAAGTATATAGCTTTTAGCTCTTTGATTGTTTTTATTGATTGTATCAGCTCCTGATTCAAAGTTCAATGAACCTTTGAGCTCTGTGCCAACAACTGACTTTTATTTTGAAACTCCGCGACGACGTATTCTGTCCCGGAAGTGATTTATCTCACTTTTGATCAACATGGCGTCCAGAGTCTGTGTGTGTCCACTGAGCAGCGCTGCTCCACCAGAACCTCTGTGTTCCGATCACCGTGTGTGACTGGACTTTGTGCTGTTCACGTGTGTTCTGGATGGTTCTCCTCTGACGAGCCTACAAAGCTACACACGTTAGCTTAGCATGCTAGCTGTGAACAGAGCCAGTGTGTGATGGAGAGCAGACGGTGTTTGTGACGGAGTTCGTGTGGAGACAAAGTTCGTGTGACTGTGTGAAAATGTCTAAAGTCCAAATGCTGAGTTTGTTGTTGAAGCAGCGGCTGACTGCGGGGACCGAACCGGCCGCCGTTGCGACAGCAGTGCGACTCTATTCTCCACTTTACGGTAAGTTAACGTTCAGCGTGTCATTGTAGTTTTACCGGCTGGACTTGTGACGCCAACAGTTATTACGTTTTAAAGACAATATGAATGAAGAGTTAAACGAACAACAACAGGTTCAGCGTGCAGCTGAGAACAGATCAGAGAATCAAACATTGATTGTTGATCAGATTACAGTAAATCTTCTGATATCACAGTAAAGAGATACTGTAGTGACCCGGATGATACAGTGACTTACAGAGTCACTGCAGTCAAAGCAGTAGAAATCCTCCAGCGTGTCAGAGGAAGTCTGATTAATGTCCGTCTGCTGGTTCTGCACATGGTACTAAACCGTTCCACTGTGCGGATCATCAAGAACTGAGTGTCTGAGCAATTAGATCCAGATTTATATATGATATTAATTTTGTTTAAGGCAACATTAAAAACAAAGTTTCAAAGTGTTTTGACAAACGAGCAGAAGCAGACGACGATATTACAGAACAAACAGTGAACAGAGTTACGGGCGAGTCAGAACAAGAACACAGTCAGTACAGGTAAAAAGTAATCTGACTACTCAAATGGATTACTTTGTAAGAAGTTGCCCTCAACACTGTTCAGAGCAGATAACAAGATAAAGAGCAGCAAAACAAAGATTCAAAATAAAAGCACGAGAAGACGAAGACGTCACCTGAGAGACGTGAAAACAGATTCATTCTTGTCTGTTAACCGCTACATGCTCCTCCCCTCGTCTGTTCACCGCTGCACGCTTCTTCTCCCGTCTGTTAACCGCTACATGCTCCTCCCCTCGTCTGTTAACCGCTACATGCTCCTCCCCTCGTCTGTTAACCGCTGCACGCTTCTCCTCCCGTCTGTTAACCGCTACATGCTCCTCTCCTCATCTGTTATCCGCTGCATGTTAAAGCCCATTGATAATAGCAGGTCCATATGGAGAACAGGTATCGGACCATTTGTTCTCACACTGTATGAAAAACAACGCTGCTGCCTCGTCACGACTCACTCAGACAACAGATTCTGAATCTCACTGGAGATTTTCTGAAACATTCAATTTAAACCAGAGAAAATACATAATGAAGAATTAATGAACAGCTGGAGATTTAAATGAGGTTCAGACGGTTGTAATCTGAACTGTCGTTCTGTTTCCTGCAGACGTCCAGCAGCTGTTGGTGAGTAAAGAAGAGGTTCCCCCTGAACAGCAGGAGTGGACATCCAGTCTGGACCAGGCAGAACCAGAACCCACACACATTAAAGAGGAACAGGAGGAACTCTGGACCAATCAGGAGGAGGATGATGTCACCAGGTTTACCTTCACTGCTGTCCCTGTGAAGAGTGAAGATGATGATGAGGAGAAACCTCAGTCCTCACAGTTGGAGACAGAAGCTGATGAAGAGGACTGTGGAGGACCAGAACCAGCCAGGAACCCTGATCCTGATCCTGAGACTGATGACTCCTCTGAGACTGAAGTCAGCGACGACGACTGGACGGAGACCAGAGAACCTCAGGCAGGTTTAAACTCTGTGATCAATAATATAATCAACAAGGACTCGTTCACTTGCTCTGAATGTGGGAAGACTTTTGTCCACAAGACGAACTTGAAGAGACACATGAGGAGTCACAGAGGAGAGAAACCGTTCAGCTGCTCCTTCTGCAGTAAACGCTTCACCCGGAGGGAACACGTGGTTGCTCATATGAGACGTCACTCAGGAGAGAAACCGTTCAGCTGCTCCGTGTGTCACAGCAGCTTCAGCCACGGCTGGTCGCTGGACAAACACATGAGAGTCCACACAGGAGAGAAACCCTTCGGCTGCTCCTCCTGCAGTAAAACATTCAGGCAGCGCTCAGATTTGGTCGCTCACTGTCGAATCCACACGGGAGAAAAACCTTTTTCCTGCTCCGTCTGTGACACGAAGTTCACTCAGCGCCACACTCTGGTTCAGCACATGAGAACTCACACTGGACTCAAACCTTTCGTCTGCTCCGTCTGCAGCAAGAGATTCTCACGGAAGGGTCACATGACGAGACACATGACGGCTCACAGCGGTGAGAAACCGTTCAGCTGCCACGTTTGTAGGAAAAGTTTCACCTGGCAGTCGCAGTTTAAAAGACACAAGTGTGCCGGCGAGAGCGGCGGCAGTCGATGAGGCTGCTCGAGACAAAAACTAAATGATTGTGTCATGATGAAACAGAATAAACTGTCACTGAGAAATTCATTTTATTTTCCAGTTATCTGTTGATCACGTCCGACCAGAGTCAATGCAGGTGTGTTTAACTGGCCGCAGGTAGTTTCTGTCAGTACCGCTGTGACTGTGAACGTCCAGCAGAGGGCGACGCAGCACCTGATGAGGTTATAAACTCTCAGAGCTTCTTTCTGCCAGTTAAAGAAGAAAATACATGAAAACCAAGTTCAACGAATAAAATAGTCCCATCGTAAAGTCACAAGTATCAAATAGAGAAGGTTCCGCTCATTATTTGTCTCTGCGCTGTTGGATCACGTTCATTTATAGAAAACATGTTGGACATCAGCCTGAAGAGTCAGAACATTCTCACGTTACTGTGAGGATTGATTTGGACCGAACCAGAGGAGACTGTGGAGACAAACCAGAACTGTTCTGGTGACTCTGACTCAGTTTGTGTCCAGTTTGTCTGAAGTGAGTTTGACGATGAGTCAACAAGCAAATTAAACTGATCTGAGTTCAGTCAGAGACACAAACTAGAGTTCAGACGATGGACGGTTGTATTTTTCTGTTTAGAAGGAAAATATTAGTCAAAATATTTCCTTTCTTCACATTTATGTGTCAATGTTCTTGACGTATTAGACTTAATAGTGAACTGGTGGTCAGAAGTGTTGGAGGTATAATCAGAGCTTTGTGGAGTCTTTTCATGAACCGACTGTAACCGAGCAGGGCAAGATAGAAACAGAACTAACGGCGGTTCAGAGACAAAGACTGTTACTGAGTGACCCGATCATAAGTGGACCGCTTCAAGCCCGTCAGTTCACACCTGACCTTAAACGTGTCTAGACAAGTGACCACCTGTGATGTGATGTAACTTCCTGCTCTGTATGTGACAAACAGACTCCACGTTTCTACTCAAAGACGGAAAGAAGTTCATGTAGAACATTTGCTGAATTAACAAGAAGGTCCAAATAATGCAGAATGAGTCAGAGACAGAGTTTCACAGAGTTTATAAAGTGTCTCCAACTCAACAACTCACTAAACTGACACATTTGTTAAGGGAGTCTGGGGACTTTCTCCACGGGGACAAAGAAGGAGCCTATATTGTTCCTGTTTAGTGTCTTTGTAACATGTGACATGTTTAGATCAATAACATGTTTCTTCTTTCAGAAATGGAGTGTAAATGGTGACATCAGTGTAAACAGTGTTGTAACCCAGCTGACAGGTTCTTCCTCTCTCTGTCAGTCAGTTTAAAATCTCGCGGGGTTAGACCCGGTTCTGGCGTGGTCCATCTGGGTCAATCACGGTGACGCTGTTCTGTGACGTCAAGTGGTCACGTGGGGTGGCGCGACCAACCGCGTTAAAGTATAGAGCCGCGGTGTTCAGTCTCGGTAAGAGCGGTGGGGAAGCTGCGGGAGAGACGAGCTACAGGTCGGGTACAACTATATTTTCCCGCTGCTTTCTCATTGTTATGATGGTCGAATGTTAAGCGATCTGTAACTTATAGGAACCTCTTGCCGGGCCGAGATTTGCCGTGCGGAAATCTGCAACGAGTGAGCGTGTAACTTGCACGGAGACTGGTGAGTTCAATTGTTTGTAGCATTAGCATTAGCCTAGCCAACGCCATTCATTTCAATAGACGTGGTTAGCGCTTGGTTGCTAAACATGCCGGGGTTCTGCAAAATCAAAGCTGAGGGTCCTGCAATGAATGAATTGTGCAGAAGCACATTGCTGCAACGGAAGTGAATGTATTTTGAATCATAGCATTTGTAACGTGATGGATGTATTTTTTTAAGCTTTTGAATCATGACATTTGTATTTGTATTGATATTATGTGGTTGAATCATGATTGCTAAATGATATTGTAAATGTTGTTTATGATTAACAAAAGATGTTTATTTATTTTTCTATTGCTGAATCATGAATATTTGGAGGGATTTACTCTGGTGCTATTAGTGCTTTAGTTAAATTATGTGCGCACTGGAATAGTATTTATTGATGTATAGTGTGAATTATGGAACTATGGTCCTGCTCTCCAGGCCAGGTTCTGGATTGATGGCGAGCTAAGGAGCAGGCCAAGAGCCTACAGCTGGACAAGACCGCGACGGATCACCCCCCCTCCTGCCAGGCCGGTAGGGGGCTCCCTGTAGCCCACAACGAACTCTCACCCCACTTGCTGCCCATTGCCCACCACACACACACCCCCTCTCCCTCATATACTTCCCCCTGGACTCAATTTTAACCCAGACGTGGGTTCTCCATGAACTGTGGGTGGGCAGCCGGGTTGTGAACTGTGTTCAGTGAGCAGAACATCTGGGTTTTTTGTCATGTCTGAATTATCATTGACCACATATGATTGAACGAGTAGCTACATGAGTCATTTGGACTGGCCATCCAAAATTAGTGTTCACACATTTCCACTGTACAAATTTAACTGTTGTTTGGTTTGTTGTTGGTGTCAATACATTTTCCTAAAAGCAAACCTCAGTCTCTCGTTTACTCCCTCCCTGCTCGTAGCCTGGTCTTCTTGTCATGGGTCTATTTAGATGCAAGGAGACAAACAACTTCAGCTGAAAGATTTAATGCTGAAGTTACAACAAGGACACAATGAGTTACGATCTGTCAGTGACAGAGTTTCACTACGTTAGAAAGTTTGTTTTAACCCAACAACTCTTAAAATCACTACATTTGTTAATGAAGTCTGGTGCTGTTGTGGATGAAAGTTGGCTTCATGTATAATATTTAATGTTGAATTTACAAGAAGGCTCATTTAGAATTTGTCGTAGATAGTGAATCACAACATTTATTAAATTTCTTCTCATGCAGCAACACTCAAAATTGTGAGACTCCTTAAGGGAGTCTGGTGACTTTGTGGTGACTTGTGACTTCACTCAGTCCATGACTTTCTGTCTCTCTCTCACACTCACTCACACACACACACACACACACACACACACACACACACACACACACAGCAGCCCACTTCTCACAACAGTCACTTCATTTAAATATGAATGTTATGACATCACACAGCTCAGAGAGAATCTGGTTTATGGATGCAGGATTATTTATTTATTTGTGTCTCTTCACGACATTATTCTGTAAAACATTTACAGCTGCGACATCATGAAACACGTCAACGTGTTTATTGTCACTGTGGTTGTACAAGAACACTCGTCCAAATGTTTCATTCTGCCGTCCAGAGGCTGCGTGAGGTTCACAGGTGTTACTGATGATGATGATGATGATGTCATCGTCAGGTGTAGTGAGAGGACACGTCTGCTCAGGTGATTAATAAACAGAAGAGATCGATCCATGAAAGGCATCACAGCTGGTCTGTAGCGTCAAACTGAACTGAAGACTGAACATTTGGATCAATGAGGCTGATCACATTTAAATCAATCAGATCAGCTAAAATTCGAAAACAGCAGAAGGCAGTTTGAGCCATTGTTTCTGCTGTCAGCTCGTTAAATGTGAATATTATTATTAACTGAGGATCTTTGAGATGTTTGAGGACGAAACACTGATCAACGTTCTATAAATCAATCAACTGATCAATTCATCATCAGCCTTGATAGACGTCATATTTCAGCTCTACTTCAGATGAAAACTGATCAATATCTCAGCTGAGTTGTTTGTTCTTTATTCCAGGTTAATCTCCTGAGCTCACTGTCGTCCAATCACACGGCAGCCCGACGTCATTAAAGAGTTACAAACTGGAAAAGCTAAATTACATCCTAACATGAACCAAACTTTGGTTGTAGTGTAATTTAATAACACACCTGCAGGAAGAGGTGAGGTCGCCCCTGCTGGATTGGATCAGAACCAATACATTTAATAAACATTAGAAACGTGAATCGATTAGTCAGTCATTATTCTGATAATCAATAAATGGGTCTGAAAGAGTATAAAGAGTCAGCTCACAGACACTTTATTGACCAATCAACTGATCGATTAATGGAGACAATGATTGACGGATAATCAGAAGAATTAAAATTATATTTACCCCTGAAGAGTTTAAATAAAAGACTGGAATCATCAAATCAGATCAAAACTGCTTTTGTACCAGAAAGTCCGATTGAAACAGAATCCAGACCTGCTTACTGAGTGTGACGGGTTCGGGTTCAGGTTCAGGAGTTCGGTTTAAGTCTGTCCATTGAGCTGACTGTGTTTAAACAACATACTGTGTGATAATGAATGTTATTAACAGCTTCGTTTAACTTTATAGTTTTATTATCATGCAGGAGGAGATCCTGATTCAACAACATATAAAATAATGTGATGATACAATATTTAAGATAAAACACACGGATGATCAAGTCCACACAGCTGTGAGTCCAACAGGAACATCATCAATATCTAAAACACATCCAGAACATGGACTGAACAAGAGTCTGGGTTTAAAGTCTCTTCACTGCCATCAAAAACTACTAAAGAAACTCTAAAGAAATAAAATGAAAATCTGCAGTTTCAGTCGTGGGAACAAAGACAACAAAAACATTTGCTGCTTGATTCTGACATAAATTACAGTAAACAGAAGTTCTTTGGATTCTGACTGTTGTTTCAGGTCTGAACTCATTGTGATTTTACAAAATCAGCACATGAAGAAAACACACACAAGGTTTCTGTCTTTGATACCGGAAATTTGCAAGTTACAGTGTTTGTTGTTTTGGTTTGTTGCAGATTAGATGATGTAGTCAATGAGGTCTAGAATAAAAACCAACAACAAACCACAGAAACAATAAATTTAGCTCTGAGGGCCGAACTTCTAAAAACACTATCAGATGGTTTACGGTAATTTCTTCAAGATAATCAAGAGGTGAGCCGGGAGGTGACGGTGAGCCGGGAGGTGACGGTGAGCCGGGAGGTGACGGTGAGCCGGGAGGTGACGGTGAGCCGGGAGGTGACGGTGAGCTGGTGTACAATGAATCCTTCTGTGTGCAGCTATGTGGTTTCTCTGCAGTCAGACAGGCCGACACATTGATGGTATTTAAGTTCTGTATACCAACCAAAGCCTTTGTTGCAGGCTTGGCAGGTGTATTGTTTGTTCGCAGTGTGGACGGACATGTGCGACTGCATACTCGCCTTGTGTGCATATCTTTTCCCGCAGACTGGGCAGGGGAACGGCTTCTCTCCTGTGTGAGTCCTCATGTGGATCTTCAGGTGGGACTTGTAAAGACACTCCTGACCACAGACAGAACAAAAGAACGGAGCTTTCTGTCTAACATGAAACCTCATGTGGTTCTTCAGATGATGAACATGGAGGAACCTTTTACCACATTCGGAGCAGCTGTGTGGTTTCCTGCGAGTTTCCTGAGGTTTTTTGTTGTCTTTCCAAAAGTCACTGTCGACGCTGTCGTCACTCTCAGGTTCAGACTCTAACGCCTTATCATCAGAATCACATCCTGCAACACTTTCACAGATTTCATCATTTCCTAAAGAGGTCAAACCTGCCGGACGTTCTCTGGTCTCCTTCCAGAAATCACTGTCAACACTGTCATCAGTCTCAGGTTTTAAATGTCTCTCTGGATCTGAGTTCTGAGCTGGTTCAGGTCCTCCACTGTCCTCTTCAGTATGTTTTTGAAGCTGTGAGGACTGAGGCTTCTCTTCTTCATCATCGTCGTCACTCTTCACAGGGACAGGAGTGAATGTAAAGCTGGTGATATCATCCTCCTCCTGATTGATCCAGAGTTCCTGTGGTTCCTCTTTAATACCTGGGCTCTTTGAATCTTCCTGCCTTGTCCCTCTGTGGACCCCATCATGGACTGTACAGGTTTGACTTGGACTTCCTCTTTCAGTAAATTGATCGACACACACTGAGCCACTTAACACCTTCTCTTCTGTATGATTTTTTATGTGGATCATCAGAAGGTGACTGTTATAAAAAGTGTTCCCACACTCAGAGCAGCTGAAGAGTTTCTCGTCAGTCGTACCGACTGAATCTCTCTGAGGAACTTCATAATGTTTGAACTGAGGTTCTCTTGTCTGCTTCCAGTTTTCAGTCTCAGACTCAGGAGAGTCTTCATACTTGTCTGCAGTCTCAGGTTGTAAATGTCGCTCTGGATCAGAGTTCCTGGTTGGACCTGGTCTTCCACAGTCCTCTCCATCAGCTTCTGTCTCCATCAGTTCAGTTGGGGTTCTGACTGGAGGTTCTGTCTGTTTGTTCTCAGGGTCTCTGTCATGAATCTGTGATGATTCTCTGTCACACTGGTGGTGATGAAGTTCAGAAATCTGGGTGAATCTTTCGTCACAAACGCTGCACCTGTAGATTTTCTCCTTTGCGTGGACTTCCATATGTTTCGTCAGATATCTTCTCCAAGCGAATTCTTTCCCACAAACCGAGCAACTGAACTGCGTTTGTCTCGTGTGGATTCTCATGTGTTTGACTAAAGATTCACTGTCTATAAAACCTGTGTTACAGACAGAACAGTGGAAAGGCTTTTCCCCTGTGTGACACATCATGTGAAAACTTAAACTTTCACTCCTGGAAAATACTTTTCCACAAACTGAGCAGCCGAATGGTTTCTCTCCGGTGTGAATTCTCATGTGTACCTGTAGATTGTGCTTACGGCTAAATCCTTTCCCGCACTGAGAGCAGATAAATGATTTATTGCCAGAAATGTGCTCTGCAGTCTGGCTCTGATGAAGCTGTGAAGACTCTTCAACACATTCATGGCTTATAAGCGCTGACTCTGAAGTGAATGTTTTCTCACAAACGATGCAACTTAGTCGTTTCTCTCCAACATGGATGGAAATGTGTCTTGTAAGATATCCTCCTGTTGCAAATCCTTTCCCACAAAATAAGCAGCTGAACGAGGCGCTGGATGTTTTCTTGGCAGTATTAAATCCTTTATCACTCACAGAGACGTCCTCATTCTTTAGCTGGTTTAGACCTGACAGATGCTGCCTGGTCTGTTTACAGAGATCTATGTCAACACTGTCATTGGTCTTCAGTACAGTTGCAGCTCTGTCGTCAGAGCAGCCATGGAGTTTCTCTCCAGTGTCACAGCCTCCATTCTCAGATACTTTCTCTCTCTGATTTTTCCTGCAGTAGGTGAAACCTGACTGATGTTGCCGGGTCTCTTTCCAAAAGTCAAGGTCAACACTGTCAGCATTTTCTGAAGACAACTTGTCTTTCTCATCATCTGGTTTTAAACGTCTGTATAGGTTCAAGTATCGGCCTGGTTCTGATCCTCCACAGTTCTTTCCATTAGGATCAGTTTGTCTTTGCTGTGAGGACTTGGCAAGACACTTGTGTTTTTTAATCTGAAATTGCCAAAAGAATTCTCTCCCACAGTCACTGCAGCTGAACGGTTTCACCCCTGAGTGGACAGCCATGTGTTGCGTCATGATTCCTCTTTGTGAAAATCTTTTACCACAGACAGAGCAGCTGTAGGGTTTCTCTCCTGTATGGGTTCTCATGTGGATCTCTAGATGGGAACTGTACTGCCGTGTTGTGCCACAAATTGTGCAAGTAAAAAGTTTCTTGCCTTTATGTGCTCTTATATGTGTCATCAGAACGTAGTTGTTGGGAAACGTTATGTTGCATTCAGAACAGGTCAGTGGTTTAGTGCGTCTGTGGTTTCTGTGGATCGGTGACGACTCATCATCACACTTGTGAATTTTAAGCTGTGACGTCCCCCTGAATCTTTTGCCACAGTCGCTGCAGCTGAACGGTTTCACCCCGGTGTGGCTGGCCATGTGGTAATTCAGAGTTCCTTTGTTTCTGTAAGTGTTGCCACAAACTGAGCAGCTGAATGGTTTCTCTCCTGTGTGAATCCTCAAATGGTAGTCTAGACCTGATTTTTGAGAAAAAGTTTTGCTGCACACAGAGCAACTGAATGGTTTCACTCCTGTGTGAGTTCTCAGATGTGTATTAAGATTTCCTCGATGTTTAAATGTTTTACCACACACAGAGCAGCGACAACGTTTCCTCTCAGGATCCTTCCAGTCTTTATCATCGTTCTCACTATCAGACTCAGAAAAGTCAGAAACCCCATCTTCAGTCCTGTTGTCACACTCAGGTTTTAAACGTTGATCTGGATCGAAGTTCCTGGCTGGTTCTGGTCCCCCACAGTCCTCTCCATCAGCTTCTGTCTCAGTTTGTTTTTGATGAAGCTGTGAAGACTCACCGACACACTTGTGTGATTGGAGTTGATGAGGCCGAGTGAATCTTTGGCCACAGACTCTGCAGCCGAGCGGCTTCTCTCCTGTGTGTGTTCTCACGTGTTTCTGTAAATGTTCAGATTGTGTAAAACATTTATTACAAGACCAACAGCTGTAAGATTTTTCTCCTGTGTGGCATTTCAAATGTTTCTCTAGATGTGAATTCTGACCAAATCTTTTACCACAAACTGAACAACTTAATGTTTTCTTGCCTGTGTGAATTCTCATGTGTCTCTTCATATGTGAGATCTGGTTAAATCCTTTACTGCAGACAGAGCAGCTAAATGGTTTCTCACAAGAATTAAACCCGTTAATTTTCTCAAAGTTTAAACCTAAATGAGCTTCTGTGCTCCTTCTAACATCACCACAGACTTCAGTCCTGTCTTCAGTCTCAAGTTGTAAATGTTGATCTGAGTCAGAGGTCCTGGCTGGTTCTGGTCCTCCACAGTCCTCTCTGTCAGCTTCTGTCTCCATCTGTTCAGTACGACTCTGATGAAGCTGTGAGGACTTAGCAACACACTTGTGTCTTTTGAGTTGATTAGGCCAGATGAATCTTTGGTCACAGACTCTACAGATGTACCGTTTCTCTCCTGTGTGCGTTCTCATGTGTAACTGTAAATGTTCAGACTGAGAAAAACATTTACTACAAACTGAACAACTGTAAGGTTTTTCTCCTGTGTGGCATTTCAAATGTTTCTGCAGATGTTCCTTCTGGCCGAATCTTCTGCCACAACATGAACAACTGAACGGTTTCTCTCCTGTGTGAATCCTCATGTGTCTGTTCAGATGTGAGTTTTTATTAAATACTTTCCCGCACTCAGAGCAGCGTGATGGTTTCTCATGGGAATCATTTTGAGTATTTTTCATAGGGTTTAAACCTAAATGAGGTTCGTTGATGTTGTCATCATCATCACTGACTTCAGTCTCAGAAGAGTCGTCAGTCTTGTCGTCAGTCTCAAGACCTGGATCTGAGTTCCTGGCTGGTTCTGGTCCTACACAGAACTCTTCATCAGCTTCTGTCTCCATCTGTGAGAACTGAGGTTTCTCCTCATCATCATCTTCACTCTTCACAGGGACAGCAGTGAAGATGAACCTGGTGACATCATCCTCCTCCTGATTGGTCCAGAGTTCCTCTTGTTCCTCTTTAATGTATGGAGGTACTGGTTCCTCCTGGTCCAGGATGGAGCTCCACTCCGGCTGCTCAGGAGGATCCTCTTCTTTACTCACCAACAGCTGCGGGATGTCTGTAGAGAACACAAACAGACAAACAGACATGAAATAAAACCATGAATATATGTTGGAGTGAAGCTCGACAGTGATATTGGATTTTTATTTTCTAACAGGAAATAATTTGACAAAAACAAACAGCTTTTAGCTTTTGTTCTTAGAAAATGGAGTGTAGCACGATGTTTCAGTCCAAAGTTTTATATGCCGAGACACATGAAGGATGTCTTCTACAGTATTAAGTCTCACTGTCGAAAGGACAGTGATCGATACACAACACGAAGTCCACAAACAAAAAGAAACTTAGCTAACTGCTCCTCGCAGAGTATAAATAATTCAGCTAACATTAGCTTAGCATCAGCTCCCTGCAACATTGGCAGAGCAGTAAACATGTTTCCAGCAGCAGAAAGGAAACCAACCTGCTCTTCTCAGCTTTATTTCAGGCTTTAAAACCACATCCAGCAGTTTCTGTTGCCGGTCTATCTCCTTTTCATATCCACATACTGTCATCTCAAAATGTCCAATCAGATCTTCTCGAGTCTCAGTGAGCAGTCGCTGTTTGAATAAGTCTTTAAGATCCTGCAATGTGAACCTGATGACATCATCCTCCTCCCGATTGGTCCTCGTGAGTTCCTCCTGTTCCTCTTTAACGTGTGGGAGTTTTGGTTCCTCCTGGTCCAGACTGGAGGTCCACTCCTGTTGCTCAGAGGGAACGTCTTCTTCACCCACCGACAGCTGCTGGGCGTTCTGCAGAACGCTCAGAAACACAAACACACATTATAGAAAATTATGAGTTTATGTTAAAGACTCGACAAGCTCGACATGGTGATAATTAGATTTTTACACGATTAGCTTCAGGTCATAATTTGCTGGATGACCATTAACAGCTTTTCAGTTTAATTCCTATGAAAAGCACTGTAGCATGACATCACAGTATAAAGTTATATCAACTCAGACAAACGAGAAATGAACAAATCTAATTAATTTAACATCAGACAACAGACGAGTATCAGAGGCTTCACACTGAGCCAGCAGCTGTCGCCTCTTTAACTACAACGGGCGGCTGGATTCACATTGGATGCAGCAGTGTGGGAGTGTCAGTCCATGGTCCGTGTGTGTGACGTGTTGGGAACCCCACGGATCAGCTTGCTGATAGACGTAGCCGCTTTGTTGTTGTGGCTGGCATGTTGCGAAGTCTCTGAAGAGGTACGAACATGCAGCATAGAGAGAAGACCACCGTGCTCTCTACCGTCCTCCAGATCATCCTGACTTACATACAACAGAACTGAGGTTACATGTGCTATGATAGTTGTTACTCACGTCTTCCCTGAGGCAGTGACCCTTTGATGTTTAACTGGACTGGAAGTGTCTTCCTAGCTACGTTCCTGTTATCACATTTCATCATACTGTTAATATTTATACTTGTGTCATAGGCTACTTCGGGTATTTCATTTTTTTCCTCTGGTTATAATGCTCTCACACAGCCATCATGAACTCATGAACCCTACATGGGCTTGGAAGGAAGATTCATCTACTATTGTTCAGAAATACTATTTATTATTTGTTTCAAGAGAGGAGTTATCTAAGCCAGAGTCCTGCACCGGTTCGAGTAGGGGACGGGTGAGCCGCACAATTTGGATGAAATGGGTGAAAAATAATGTACTGTGTTGGACACATTCACATTCCATATTTAGACTATGGCGGGCCGCCACAGTCACGTCAATGTATTGGAAAGGCTGAGTCCTGTTTACTTTTTGTTAATTCAAACATAATTAATTTATCAGATTACCAGATTGGGCTACCTGCTGCAGGAAGAATGCCCTCAGAGCACTTTGTCGTATTTGTTTGTTGACTGAATAAAATGTTGAAATATAAACGACATGTTTTAAAAACGTATTTGCAGTAAATTAATTGTAACATTAAATGAAAGATGAAAACATAACAGATCGGTGAAGCCCTTATTAGTCACCGGAGCTAGCTGCGACTAACAGACAGAGAGTGGATGGATTAGCTAACATTAGCTTAGCATCAGCTCCCTGTAACATTGGCAGAGCAGTAAACGTGTCTCCAGCAGCAGAAAGGAAACCAACCTGCTCTTCTCAGCTTTATTTCAGGCTTCAAAACCACATCCAGCAGTTTCTGTTGCCGGTCGATCTCCTTTTCATATCCATATACTGTCGTCTCGAAATGTCCAATCAGATCTTCTCGAGTCTCAGTGAGCAGTCGCTGTTTGAATAAGTCTTTAAGATCCTGCAATGTGAACCTGGTGGCATCATGCTCCTCCCGATTGGTCCAGAGCTCCTCCTGTTCCTCTTTAACGTGTGGGAGTTCTGGTTCCTCCCGGTCCAGACTGGAGGTCCACTCCTGCTGCTCAGGTTGAACCTCTTCTTCACTCACCAACAGCTGCTGGACGTCTGCAGGCCGCTCTGAAACACAAACAAACATTATAGAAAACTATGAGCGATAATGAGAGAAGTGTTCTGATCGGCCTCGACGGTCTGAAGGCGTCAAACGATAAAACTCCTGAAACTGTTTCAAATCAAACTGAAAACCTTTGATGCTGTCGGATGTCAGTAATCTTGCTGATCAGCTGTTCTCAGTCACAGTCTGCGCTGCTCATCGACAACATGATTTAGTTATCTGTTCTGTCCTTCTTTTATTTCCCACTGATGTTACTCAAAAATCACTATTTGACAGATTATACAGGATTGTAAATGAGATTTTAAAAGATGGAGCGCTGATGGAACGCAGTGACGCCT
Organism: Diplodus puntazzo; assembly: GCA_963678695.2. NCBI lineage: Eukaryota > Metazoa > Chordata > Actinopteri > Spariformes > Sparidae > Diplodus > Diplodus puntazzo. The sequence continues at coordinate 402,417 of OZ023169.1, read as the reverse complement.
GCAGACAGATTCATGATGAGAGTTTTGTGCTTTCTGGCAGGTGAAGGGACATTCAAGGATAGAGACAGAGTGACCGACCTTCATCAGCCCCCCTGCTGATCCTGACTGATAATTGATCACTCTGATCAATAAATGTCAATAAATAATGCTCAGTTTGCTCCAGACACCGTGGACCCACCGGAGCAGCAGCGCTGTGTTCCCGACCTTTGGATTTACAAATTCAGCAGCACATTTTCCTGCATGTTCCTTCATGTTCCTGCATGTTCCTGTATGTTCCTGTGATTCTATGGGAAACACTGATACTGATGATCCTGATGATCCTGGCTGCACCACAGAGGCACGAACACTCTGGTGTGACACGGTGTTCAAGAACATCTACAGAGCAGAATCGTTAGCTGCGTTCAGGAGGAACTTTAATGTGAATGTGTTCAGCCAGCGTTCACTCGCAGGTCAAAGGATGCAGCAGTGGTCACAGAAACACAACATCTGGAGGGACACACTGATCCCCCCAGGTCCACCAGGTGCACCAGGTCCACCAGGTCCACCAGGTGCACCAGGTCCACCAGGTTCACCCGTGTTTAAGCTGCTGTGTTAAAGACGTTTCACTACCTCTGGTGTCTGTCGGCGCTGCTTCTTCAGGGAACGGGCTCATTCTGAATCCTTCCTTCTTCTTTGGCATCTTAAAAAACAACAAAATATACAATTACTATAATTCAGACTTATGATATCTTCCTTTATAACGTACATAGTAAACATGATGTATAACTCAATGACTGTTACCTCAGGAGACGCTGATCCAACGCTGAGGTTCCTTCACAAACACAGAACCAAGTTAGAAACCTTTAAAGACTCAGTCAGATTATTTCATTCATTTTCATTCTCAAAAGACCCGAAGAAATTAAACCCTGAGCTGTTTGATGTGAGTCTTAATATCGGCTGAAGGATCAACATCACATTATGAGTTGAGACCAACAAGACAATTTAAATACAACGAGGAACATTTAAATGCTGAAGGACGAGCAACAATATTTAATCACAGAGACACAGAAACATTTTCATTCTGTGAAACTGTCGAGTCTGATGATCAGCAGAACATTTAATCTGCAGTTCGTCTGATTTCTGTGTTTGATAATTTGATTTATTAAAACAGCATAATTAATGATGAATAATCTAAATCACCTGCAGCTCCAGTCACAGAACTTCTTCTCTGGTTCTGAAGTCCTGACTGGGCCTGTGGTTCTGACAGTCCTGAGACTCTTGACAATCCGAACTAGAACAAACTGATCAGTAACAAAGAACTACATGACACTTTTAGCAGGAGCTAGCTGCGGCTAACGGCAGTGTGGATGGTTTATCTAACGTTAGCTTAGCATAAAGCGTCCTGTGACATCAGCAGAGCAGTGGACGTGTTCCGAGCAGCAGAACTGGACCCAACTGGACCCACCTGCAGCTCTGCAGCCTTTAAACACGTCCAGGACTTCCTGCCGGACTCATCTGCTCTCCATGTCCGACTGTTGTTGTTGTTGTGTTGTTGTTGTCTCCAAACGTCTAATCAGAACGTCTCGAGCCTCCGTTTGAATCCATCTTCATCAATCTGCAGTGAGATGAACATTTCAGGATCCGAACAGGACGAAGATCCGGACACACCAGCTCAGCGCACCGGCTGTAGCACGTTAGCACACATGCTAACTGTGTCCGGCAGGGAAGAGCGGAGACCCGGAAACAAAGACACAACTTCCGCTACGTCCTCCTGCCTTCACAATAAGACGAATGAGCGTAATGATTTTTTTTAAAGATTTATTTTGGCATAGACACCTTTATTAAGCAGTAGATAGGAAACATGGGAGAGAGAGAGGGATGTGACATGCAGCAAAGGACCTCCGGCCGGGATTCGAACCGGGATCGGCTGCGTTTATGTCATGCGCTCTAACCACTGACCACCTGCACGCTGTAATGAGTGTTTTTAGAGAATATAATTAAATGTCTTCAGAATTTAAGTGTGGAACCGGCTACGGCCTGAAACATGTTGTCATTATTCTTATTGTTGTTGTTGTTGTTGTTTTAAGAACCATCCGCACAACATGAACATATAAATACAGTCTGTGTTTATTGTTCTTTATTCATCTGAAGCCTGAATACTCTGATTCACTTTACATGTGTGTGACAGCTTTAGTTACATACTGATTTCACACACACACACGTTGGATGTTTGATATGAGATCACAGCTGAACTTTAAACCTGCGGCGTTGCTAGGAGATGATTTTATTTTGAAATACAGCCCCGGAAGTGTTGACGTCAACCTGCCGTACCATCGCGAGCGTTCAGCGGGTCGAAGCTGCTGTTGATCGATATTTTCACCTGTAATCGATCCGAGATGGACTCAGAGCTCAAACTGCTGCACGTCCAGACAAAAGCTGAAGCGAAGCCTCGAGCTGAAGGTTGGTTCCGGTTCTGCCGTTTACCGCTCTGCTAATGATGCTAAGCTAACGTTAGCTCAGCCGTTCACACACAGCCTGTTAGCTGCAGCAGCTAGCTCCTGTGAGCCAACACGGGAGGCTCCGTGTCTCCTCCACGTCCTGATCTCAGTCCGGGCTCTGGGTCCATTAGAAAAACTTAAAGAGCTGAAAAGACTTCCGGTTCCGTCAGAGTGTCTTCAGGCTGCAGACAGCTGAGAGGCAGACGGGAGGCCTGTTTGGAGCCAGGGTTGCCAGATCTGTCTAAAGAAACAAGTAGCCAGGTGTGAGGAAACTTCACCTGATGTAAGAGAGAGAGGAGCCGTCTGTTCAGTTTAAACTGGACACAGGTGTCATTTTACTGATGCATTATGGGTCAGATGAATCATCTCAGGCACAAGAAAAATGTAGTTTTCTATCAATCATCAGTCACAAGGAGCGACTTATTATCAATTAAAATAAAACCACACCGTCCAAATGCTGAGTCGAAGCCTGAGGAGACAATAAGTTCATGAATAAAAGTATAGAAGTTACAGTAATAAATTACATTTTACAGCAACAAACTACTATAAGTTAATAGTCGTGGGATTTTAATCCACATTATATCTACACGACCTGCTGAAGAGCTCACGTCCAACACGACCGGCTGGTTCTCAGTTCACACCTGAAATCAGCTGAGCAGAACGAGTCGGACCCAATACCACCACCCATTTACATCGCATTACATTACATTATATCACATTACACTCCATCACATTTAGGGCATTTAACAGTCATGTTTGTCCACAACGACTTACAATAAGTACATTTGTCACAAGAGAGAAACCACGACATCACCATCGATGGAGTGAAAAGAAAAAATGGAAACATTCTTCAAACCTTCGTCTGAGCATCGTAGCTGCTATTTATCAAGGAGACCTTCATTATGTAAGTGCTGTGATGTGACTGCAGAGCCTAGTGATCTAGTGCACAGTGTAAACAGAACCGGGCCTAATACTGAGCCTGGAGGGACACCAGTTTCCAGAAAGCAGGGTTTGGACAATGAGCCGTTCCAGGTGACCCATCCTGAGTAATCTGATTACAGAGTTCAGAGTTCTATACCAAACAAACCCGTCCATCAGTGAGACACACAGACTCCATGTTTCTACTCAAAGACAGAAAGAAGTTCATGCAGAACATTTGCTGAATTTACAAGAAGGTCCAAATAATGCAGAATCTGTTAGAGACAGAGTTTCACTACGTTATAGATAGATAGATAGATAGATAGATAGATAGATAGATAGATAGATAGATAGAATTACTTTAATGATCCCAGACAGGGAAATTATTTTGTTACAGCAGTAGTGGGTCTGCAAATAAAACACTTTGTACATAACATAAATAGAAGGCAATTTATACATAGTGTATATATACAATGCACAGTGTGCTATAAACAATAACAATATATACAACAAAACAAAATATGCAAAATATATTATAAACAATAATAATATATACAAACAGTAGAGAGACCAGAGTAAAGTATGTTAAAGTAAAGTTTGTTTTAACTCAACAACTCTTAAATCACTATATTTGTTAATGGAGTCTGGTGATGATGTGTTACTGGCTCAATGGTTGGATCAGCTGCTGCTGACATCGACAGGTTAACAAACATGTCATCTAAATCACAGTGAAGTACCTGAACAGTTCTGTCTTGCTGAGCGGTTCTGTCCTGCTGAGCGGTTCTGACCTGCTGCGTGGAGATCAATGACCCGTCCGCACTCTTTCTCTTTTCTTAAGCTTTTCTTTGGATGGCAGCTGCCAATCAGCTGTCCATGGGTGGGCCATCCAGGCTGAGTCCTGCTTTTTAACACCAATCAGACGCTTCGCTGGCTTTTTTTATTTTTAGGTGGCCTTTTCTGTGCCTGTACCTTTTTTCTATGATTTCCTACTTTTTACAGTTTCCATGGCAACCTGGATGCGAGAGGACGCTGGCGTGAGTATCGCCGCTTCTCCATCCGTGACAATACAGCTTTTTTCTGCTAAAAGAAGATAGCCAAGTTGTTTTTGCGAGTTCTGAGGCTGTGCTACTACCTTTGAAGCCTGCACACCTGGAGAACTGGCTCCATGGACTCATCTTTCATCATTCTCCACTCATCAGCTGTTAGCCCCGTTGGTCCGCTGTTAGCCTCACCAATCAGCAGTTAGCATAGCAACGCTAACTTTTAAGCAGACGTACTCGATGCTCTGTGGGATGTCCATCATTGCTTTGCTGGTCCTCCATCCGCCACAGCCTCAGGGTTGTTCACCACCTGGCTCCGTTCTCGCTGTCCTCTGCTGCTGTGGTCTCCCCCGGCTCGCGGTGATGTTGGATGGTCGATGCTCCGCCGTTGCTGGTGGGGTCTTCAAGTGTTCAGATCGGGAGCTCCTGGACTTCTGCTGTTGCTTCACCCCGGCCTCTGTCACTGGGACTGGATCTCTGGGTCTCCTGTGTCGCCCCCGCTGTGTGCATGGGACCTCCAGACGCAAGTCCGCTTCTGGACGGAGGGTGCTGTTCCCTGCGGTGCTGGTGGTGGTGTTGATGGTGGTGCGGCTGTTCCCTCCGTGCTGACTGACAGGCGCTCCATTTATTCTTATATCTTTGCTTTGTTTGTTTTCATATATGTTTATTCCACTTTGTCAAGTGTCCTGGGTTACCCTGAAAGGCGCTATATAAATTAAATCTATTATTATTATTATTATTATTATTATTATTACTTTTGTGTTTTTTCTACTTTTTGTACTTTGTAAAAAAGAAAAATTGAGTTTTTATACTCAAAAGTATTTTAGAATAAATTTAAATGGATTTTTCAGTGTCTGTATTCTTGTATATTTAATGTCAGTTTATTTTAGTCTTTGTAAAACATCTTGAGTAAGACGGGTTCTGGACCACAGTGATGGTTCTGTTTCTGAATGACAACTAATAAGGATTAAAGCTGAATATTAAGTTTCATATAAAACATGAATCTTTTATCCAGAAGTTTGGACTTGTGCATCGTATGAGTCACAAGTTGTGATGAATCTGATAGAAAAAAATCAAATCGATGAGATCATTGACAGAAGAACAAACTTCCTCTGTGGACCAAAGTCAAATTTGTCGCTGGTGTCACAAGTCGTACCATTAACACGTCTGTCTGTGTTTCAGATTTACCTTCAGGTGTTCGAAAAGTGATTGTTGGTGAAGAAGAGCAGCAGGACTGGAGCTCCAGTCTGGACCAGGAGGAACCAGAACCCCCACACATTAAAGAGGAACAGGAGGAACTCTGGACCAATCAGGAGGAGGATGATGTCACCAGGTTCACCTTCAGTGCTGTCCCTGTGAAGAGTGAAGATGATGATGAGGAGAAACCTCAGTCCTCACAGATGGAGACAGACGCTGATGAAGAGGACTGTGGAGGACCAGAACCAGACAGGAACCCTGATCCAGATCCTGAGACTGACGACTCTTCTGAGACTGAAGTGAGTGAAGGTGACTGGGAGGAAACCAGAGAACCTCAGGCTGGTTCAAACTCTGTGATCAATAATGAAGTGACTGTTGGTGATCTCACAGTCGAGAGGTCGTTCAGCTGCTCTGAATGTGGTCAAAGATTTGGACGCAAGCCGCATCTGAATGCACACATGAGAATTCACACGGGAGAGAAACCGTTCAGTTGCTCCTTCTGCGGCAAAAGATTTTCTCAGAAGGGAAACTCGATTAGTCACATGAGACTTCACACAGGAGAGAAACCGTTCAGCTGCTCCGTCTGTAAGAAACAGTTCAGATACAGCGGAGACGTCAGCAGACACATGAGAATCCACACAGGGAAGAAAAAGAAATCCAACATCAGTGACACGATCAACGGTAACATTCACACGGGACCAGAACCAGCCAGGAAGTCGGATCCAGATCGACATCTACTGCCAGTTACTGATGATAAACCTTCAGAACCAGAGACCGACGACAGAGATGATGGGTGGAAGGACAGCAGGGAACTTGAGCCAGGTGTCAACACTCTGAACACTGATGAAATCTCTGTGAGCGATATGAGATGTAATCCTGAGAAAGAGACGTTCAGCTGCTCCGACTGTGGCAGAACTTTCTGCCGCCGGGATCATCTGATGAGCCACATGAGGACGCACACAGGAGAGAAACCCTTCAGTTGCTCCGTGTGTCAGAAACGTTTCAGCTGCAGCGGAAACATTTTGGCCCACATGAGGATTCACACAGGAGAGAAGCCATTTGAATGTTCATTTTGTGGCAAAAGCTTCAGCCAGAAGGGAACTTTACAGCTTCACGAGAGAATTCACACGGGAGAGAAACCATTCAGCTGCCCGTTCTGTGACAAAAGGTTTGCTCATAAAAGACGCATGACGCTGCACATGTCCGTCCACACGGAGGAGAAACGCTTCAGCTGCAGCGCTTGTGACAAAAGATTCACTTGGTACACGCAGCTCAAAACCCACAAGTGTGTCGGTGAGTCCTCACAGCTCCGTCAAACTGAGAAGAAGGTTCCTAACAAGGAAGCGTTCAGCTGCACTGACTGTGGTAAAAAGTTCAGTCTGAAGGGAAATCTGAAGACACACATGAGGATTCACACAGGAGAGAAACCGTTCAGCTGCTCAGTCTGTGGCAAAAGTTTTAAACAGAATGTTCATCTGACGGAGCACATGACAATTCACACGGGAGAGAAACTCTATAAATGCAGCGTTTGTGGAAAAGGATTCAATAAGAAGTTACTGGTCAGAAACCACACGTGTGTTTAATCCTCATCAGGAGGAGGAGAGTGATGAACCACCTGATGAACAGCAGGTGAGTTCTGGTCCGGCTTTACATCACGTCCCGTGTCGATGTGAATATTGTCCACAAAGAATTGGACCTGATGAGAAACTGAATACTTAATGGAGAGTCTCCAAACAAGACTGAATTTAAAGTGCTGAAATATTGAACTGTGAAAATATTCTGCCAGAGTCCAAGTTTGAATATAAATTTTCAACTTGTATTTAGTTTTTTTCATCAGACCCTTGAACTGAAGTCTGAGTCTGAAAACATCAAGTGTGTTGGAGTTTCATCTCAGACAGATCAGTTCCACTGCAGCTGACTGGGAGCAGAAACCTTCACGACTTTAACAAAGTTAAACAGATTATCTTGAAAGTAGGGAAATAAATTTACAGCTGGAGTGAAAATGTGCAGGAAACAAATCGACACTCAGCTGGAGTCTGATGGGCTCTGAAGTAAAGCAGTCGTGATGTTTTAATGGTTGATGTCGATTATCTGCATTTCAATCAGACAGCTGTGATGACTGCAGGCCGACTGTGTAACAGTTATCACTTGATATTATAATAACAGTTATAAATAATGTAACTAGTAATTTAATCATTAAATTCGTTGAGCAGGACAGGACGGATGTCGCAGGTGAGTCAGACGCTCCTGAGACACTTCATGTTTTTAGAGACGTCGACTGAACTTTACAACAAAGAAATAAAACAAAACTTTGGCTAATTACAACGTAAAATAAGATGGCAGCAGCTGCATTCCAAGTGTTTACAGAACCTACAGTCCTGGGGTGCGTACCAATTATTTTGAACTGCATCCACATTTCCCTAGCTTGCATCTTTTCCTTGTGTCCTAGCTCCTCCCACTGAGAACGCAGAGACACGCAAGGAAACCCGGCAAGGAGAAACACGGAAATGAGACGTAATTTCCTCTGAAGTGTCATCAAACTTCCAGAACAACTTCGTGTTTGAGTGAAGAGTGTCGAAATATTAAATAAGTGACTTAAGATGTGAGGTTCCCACAACGACTTCCTGGAAATGTTTCACAATCAAAGTTGTGTTAAGAAATAAAGGGTTTCTGTCAACTGAAACTGTAGAGGGTTTTTAATTTGAAACTGATACAGGAAGTGAATATGAACAATTTAATGCTGTAACTTTCATTGAAGTGGCTTCAAACTGAAGATTTTCATGTTTCTTAGAACAGTTAGCAGCGTGTTAGCCACACGCTGCTAGCTCTCTCCACCAGTCTGTTGACATTAAAGTGAAACTCTCGCCAAAATGCAACCAAGGCTCTTTTTGTGAATGTATGTGAGTCAAACCTTCATGTAAAAGCATAATTATGATGAAAGTGGCACTTTTAAGATTTACCATTTTTTCATTTTCAGCTCAAACTCATTTTCAATGGGAGTGCTACGGGCACTTTTGCAAGCATCAAAATCTCAATGTTTAAAACACTAAAAGGCTCGACACAACATGAAACTTTGCTCGTAGTATCACCAGGGTCTCTACACATGAACACCAGCACTGAGAACATTGTTTGAGGACACAGAGTTACTAAAAAGAAGGTTTTTGAACAACTCACGTTAGCAGCAGCTTGTTCCTCTAGCCGTCGTCATGGCAGCCCAGACGTACTCGGGATCGACACGTCTGGGTCGAGTGTATGTGGTTCAGTTGAGCGATGTGTAGGGACCCTGGTGATACTACAAGCAAAGTTTCATGTTGTGTCGAGCCTTCTTAGTGTTTTAAAAATAGAGATTTTGATGCTATCGTAAAAGTGCCCGTAGCACTCCCACTGAAAATGAGTTTGAGCCGAAAATGAAAAAATGGTAAATCTTAAAAGTGCCTCTTTCATCGTAATTATGCTTTTACATGAAGGTTTGACTCATATACATTCACAAAAAAAGCCTTGGTTGCATTTTGGCAACAGTTTCACTTTAAAGCTCGTACATCGGACCGACAGAACCAGAAGCTGACCCGGCGCTGCACCAGAGGAGACTGGTTGACTTTATGAACACAAGTTTTCTTCAAGAGAAAACCTGCTCACGTCTCCATGTTTAAAAAGATGTGTTGCTTTGCAAGTTTGTCCTGTCGCGTTGCAGCTCTCACACGTCTGCTCTTTGAATTAATATATGACGGACTGTTTGTCTTTCACTGGTCTTCATCCCACCACCTGCTCTTCTGCACGTAAAGGTTCTGATGATTTCAATAAAACTGCATCACAACACGTCTGCCACCTCTTCATTGTTGTGTGTTCTCACCTGATTGGTCACTCTGAGTGCTGGCCACGTTTTGATTGGCTGTATGGTTTTGATCCCTGACTGATTAAAGACAGACAACAACCGTTCTTCATGAGCTCATTCTGTGGGGAACGTCAGGCAGTGGAGGAAGTAGTGTAACGGAGTTAAGAAGGAGTGTGATTCCACTGGCCATAAAACTCATCACACAACACACAAACTTGTTTGTCCTATGGTAATTAAATGCAGCACCCCTGTGGATTAGGGTCGTGCACCCCGAGGGGGCAGCAGTAGTTGAACCTCGCTGTCTTCCTGGTAGGTGCATGAGCCTTGAGCTCCGCATTGTTTCACAGTAATTACTTTAATTTTAATGCTAAGAAGTGGTTTAAGTTGTATTTTAAAGCATATAGCTCCCAAACAGCCGAGCATGTCCTTTTCCATGAAAAGTTTGCAGTGTTTTTCTTTTATTTGTGTTTACAAAATGGCTAGTGCTACACATGTTAGCTAACCTGAACTTTCTTTTCATTGTACATTTTTCAGACGTGTATGTGTGTGAGTGAGAGGAACCGGGACTGACTGTAGTAATTATTCCTCTGCCAGGCGCTTGGCGAGCACGTCCGAAATAAATGGCGAGATTGCCAACTGTGAAGGTCTTCTTCGTCTTTTAAACTACTACACAACGCAGTGAGAGAGTACAACGCCGCTACAGTAGCATGTTAGCATGATTACTCTGAGAAAGAGGCAATGAAGATGAGGATTTCATCTGTTCACCTCCTTAAACACGATCACGGTCTCAGTGCAGAGGAGCTGTAAGTCTGACATCACAGAAGAGAGAGAGCTTTGTTACCTGATACCATCAGTGTTGATTCCAACGAGCTGCAGACAAGTTTGGATTTCAAGTAGTAGAACTGACAACAAGAGTTGATTTCCAAAGTCACGACTGAATATTAGACTGACTGGAGCTGACAGCAGACTTCAGCTCTGCAGGACGCTTCCTGTGACGTCAGACTGTCAGAGCAACAACATTCAGACTGTCGGAGACTAAAACACGTTCAGTGGACAAAACTGAAGTTCAGACGAGCAAAGAAAATAAAGACATTTCAGGGTTGATGGTGAGTCACATCACCACAGTGGAGGGATAATCTATATTCAACAATCAATAAAATAAATCAAACTGATCTGAGCACGAGTCTGATGATAAGGCAACACCTTTTGGACAAACTTCAGTTGGACAGTTTCTCATCATTGACACAGTTTGTGAGGATCAGTGGACTCAACATCCAGAGAACCACCTGAGTTTACCTGCTTTTGTATTATATTGATTTACATTATATGTTTATATGTTTATATATTATATATTGTTTATTTATATACAGATTTTAAAACTTGTTGAACAATTCCTTCAGTTTATATTCAGACATTCTTATTAATTTTAAAGTTTTATTTCATGTTGTATAATTATTTTATTAGCTGAAGTCTGAACGTGTTTGTTGCTCTTTGTGATTCATTTATGAAACATTTCAATAAAAAACTAACAGATTTCAGATCTTCAGCTGATCTCACTGAGAATATTCTCAGAAATTTATTCACTGAATAAATAATTTACAGAAATAATCCGAGTCTGAGGAGACGCAGTGCATTCTGGGTATGTTTTATACCAGATAGTTTTATAACAAAAGTTAGATTGTTTTATTCTCAAGAAATTGTATTTTATTCAAAAAGTAAATATTGTTACTGATCAGAATCAGTTTTTAATGATCACTGCTGGTTCTTCACTTAAGAATGATTATTATTCACCCAAATTCATGAAGTGGAAACAAAACTCAAGATTGTTTCTACAAGTTTATTTGACTCAACACTCGTTTCAGTCTTTGACGTTGATCCTGAAATATTAAAACACATTTCTGTGAAAGAAAAACATCCATTAAAACAAAATACTAATAATTCAGACTTTTATCTTGTAATTCTGACTCGTAGCAGTTTAGATTTCTTCTCTTGAGCTGCTGGACAAGCTCATAAGATCAACACAATCAGACTGGAAACACGATATTATGTGATAATTAATGAACCTCACTGATGAACACAAACATCAGGACATCAGCTGACAGGCTGATCAACACGTCTACAGGAGAGAGGAAGAAATCAATCGTCAGTCTGTAAATCAAATTAAATACATCCACTGAAACATGTTTGTGCAGCACTGAAGTTCATAACATCAGAGAACAGAGTGATGAAACGTTGATATCACAGCAGATTCACATTTCGTCCACTCGACTTTAAAGGTGTAGATCTGGTCTGAGATCAGGTTGTGCTGTGTTCTCTTCTGCAGACTGTGATCACAGCAGACAAGCTGTATGGAGACATCTGATGTTTTAAATCAAGTCTCAGCTGCTTCACTTGTTTAGCAGAATGCTGCAGCTCTGTTTTATTGTGAAGCTTTTACTGAGGAGAGGACGATAGTTTTGGGTGAACTGTTCCTATAAGTGATGTCTTACAGGAAGATGATGAATGATTGAAACCAACAGCAGCTGCAGCAGCTTCTCTCTTTCAGCTGATACGCTTCTGTCTTCATCTCCAAACAGTTCTGACTGAACAAGTCGGACTTCCTCCTGAACAATGAACCGTCATGAAGCGCTTTTAGTTCGTCTCTCTGACTGTTTCTGTGTGATATTTCATGTGATTGTTGAAACTTTGCCTCCAAGTGAAACTTTTCCCACACACTGAACAGCTGAACGGTTTCTCTCCGGTGTGCGTTCTCATGTGCACCTTCAGATGTCCACTCTCAGTGAATCTGTTCCCGCACACAGAGCAGCTGAACGGTTTCTCTCCTGTGTGGATTCTCAGGTGTTTTCTTAATGATCCACTGCAGGAAAAATATTTCATACACACAGAACAGCCGTACGGTTTCTCTCCTGTGTGGATTCTCAGGTGCTCCTGCAGGTTCTTCTTGCGGCGAAATGTTTTGGCGCACTGCAAGCAGCTGAACGGTCTCTCTGCAGCACCGCCTTCAGTGACGGGGTGTGATGGAGAGTTCAGGCTCGCAGTGACTCTCAGAGTCTCATTATAAGAGTCTGAAGGTTTGGAGCTGCAGGCCGGAGGCTCTCGGTCCTCATCAGTCTGACTCGTCTTGCCGACACATTCATTGTTTTTTAGATTGTAGCACCATGCAAATCTTTTTCCACAGACACAGTAAAGGAACCGTTTCTCCTCCATGTGGACCGTCCCGTGGCTCATCAGGTAGTGTCTTTGTGGAAACCCCTTCTCGCAGTATGAGCAGCTGAATGGTTTTTCTCCCGCGTGAGTTCCCATGTGAGTCTTCAGATTCTCCTCACCACTAAATGTTTTGCCGCACTCAGAGCAGATGAAGGATTTCTTCTCAGTGCTGCTGTTGCTCACGGGGATGTCGGTGTCCGTCGCAGAGATGAAACCTGGCTGAGGTTCCCTCCAGTTGTCATCTCTGACCTCAGCTTCAGAGGAGTCTGAAGTCTTGTCATCAGAGTCTGATCCTGAGCAGTCGTCTCCATCAGGTCGAGGTTCTGCCTCCTGATGAAGATCTGATGACTCACCGACACACTTGTGGCTCTTGAGCTCATGACGCCAGGCAAATCTTTTGTCACAAACGCAGCAGCGGAATCGGACGTTGCCTGTGTGCCGCGCCATGTGCTGCGTCAGATATCCTCGCTGTGTGAACTTTCTTCCACAGACGGAGCAGCTGAACAGACTTTCCTCTGAGAGAGCGTCTTTCTTCAGATGGTGACTGTAGCAGAGTCTCCTGTCACACTCAGTCTTATCACACTGACGGCCTCTTCTCTCCACGTTGTGCACGGCCATGTGTCGCAGCAGGTATCTGTAGATTATGTATTTCTTTCCACACACGGAGCAACTCAGTGGTCTCTCTCCTGCATGAGTCCTCATGTGTGTCTCCAGAAGTCCAGTTCTGGTGAATGTTTTACCACATTCAGAGCAGCTGAAAGGTTTCTGATACCTCCGATCTTCATGCAAGTTTAAACCTGACCAAAGTTCTCTGGTCTCGTCCCAGTCATCACAACTGACCTCAACCTCAGCCACAGAAAACTCTGTCGTCCTGTCGTCAGTCTCAAGATCTGGATCAGAGGTCATGTCTGGTTCTGGTCCACCACAGTCCTCTCCATCACCCTCTGTCTCCATCTGTATGGACCGAGGTTTCCCTTCATCATCTTCACTCTTTACAGGGACAGCACTGAAGGTGAACTTGGTGAGGTCAGCCTCCTCCTGATTGGTCCAGAGTTCCTCCTGTTCCTCTTTAATGTGTGGGGGTTCTGGTTCCTTCTGGTCTAGACTGGAGGTCCACTCCTGCAGCTCAGGGTGAACCTCTTCTTTTCTCACGGACCGCTGGACGTCTGCAGGACAGTGAAGTAAAAAACAGACATGATGTGAAACTGTGACGTCTCCGTTCATCAAATCTTGAATCTTAACGTGTCATTTAGTTTTATTTAAGTGAACTGTGAACTTATTAAAGGTGTAATCTGTAAAATATGGGCAGAGTTTGAAGGTGGCAGCAGAACTTCACCATAGTTATAGTTACTCCTTCCAAAAAGCAACTGAGTTAGTAACTGAATTACTCCACTATAAAAGTAACTAGTTACCAGGAAAAGTAACTATTGTGTTACCTTTTAAAAAAAGTTGTAATATGTCTAAGAATTTGGATTTTTTTCTAAGCAGGTTTCATGAGTAAAACTGCACCGACTGGTACCGACACAGAACCTTCAGTTCAGTCTTTGTCACAAGTTTTTGTGAAGCTGGAGCAGAACCATCCAGCTGTAGCTGCTCGGACGGCTCCCTGTCCTTCTTTGTTAGCGGAGCTCACGTTAGCCACACCTGCTATCATCATCATCAGTGTCAACAATGGTGTTTTTGGCCACTAGTGTTGTAGAAGCGTTCAGAGACGCTTCATTAGATCAGAGTTGCTTACAGTGGACGTGGACAAACACTTCACATGTACGTTCTTGTCTTTTACCTCAAACAGATTAAAGTCGTGTCTGTACTTCCACTTTGTAAACGCTAACTTTCCCTCCGGACTCGCCATTGCCGCAACTTACCTCTGCTAGTGTGTGTGGTATGTGTGTAAACTGAGCACTGCTTCTGATTGGCTTACAAACTCTTACTCTACCTTAGCCAATCATCATCACTTATGCGGTTGTCCCGCCCCTCCCTCCTCCCTCTGGTGGCTGAAAGCCGAGTTGGATGACAACAGCTTCAATGAGCAGCTTCAGTTTATAACGCGCCACTTGAATTGTCGCTAACGGTAACGGCGCTGCAACGATGGAAATAGTAATTAGTTAGATTACCTGTTACTGAAACAAATAACGCCGTTTATTTTAACGCTGTGATTCCATCACTGGAGAAGACGCGCAGGAGAGGACAGAGAGTCCAGTGGACATCTGGGACAGAACATCACACTCAGCTGGTCCACCACAGCAGACTGAGACATCAGGCCTCAACTTCATGTCCATCATCAATTTTCACTTTGTTTCATTTCAGTTTCTGTTGATCAACCAATCACAGCTGTTAAAACACTGTGTCACCTAGCAACAGGCTCAGCCACGCCTCCTCACGGAGACCCAGTTTCTGTCTCTTCCTGCTCAGAGCTGAAAGTTTCTGGACCCTCAGCTGGTTGGTTCTGATGTCTGGACCATCAGGAGGGACGTCCAGACACCAAATCTGAAATGTTTGATTTTTATTCAAAGATCAATTAAAGATGTTGCAGCAGAAAGACTTTATATTAAACCTTCAAACAAATACAGTGATGTATTGATGAATTGGTATATTGATATTGATCTGAGAGGATCGATTGACTTTCATCTGATTATTATAAACTTTGCTTCCTGACAAAGTGAACTGAAGCTGTTCGTCTTCATGGTGTTAATGTGTGAAGCCACTCAGTCACATTCACTCGTTCACAATCTGAACCAATCAGAACCAGAAGCTCAACTGAGCTGAAACGAGCAGCTTACCACCTGCTAACATTAAAATCATCCTCCATCCTCATATTTGCTCACATTGCCCTTGACGTCACAGAATGACTGAACATGAGCCGCTAGTAAAAAGTTACCGGCAGCCTCTCTCGGCTCGGCTCGGCTCGGCTCGGCGGGCTCCTCTCCGGGACTGACCTGCTCTGTGCAGCTTCACTTGGGGCTTCAGCACGGCATCGAGCAGCCTCCTCTGGCGGCAGATCTCCCGCTCTGACCGCTCCACTCTGTCTTCGTACTCCGCCACGGTTTCCTCCAGCAGAGCGACGATCTCCTCCGCAGCCGCCGTCAGCCGCTCGGTGAGCTTCGCTCTCAGCGCCGGGATTTCAGCCGCTTCTTCTCCTTTTTCCACCTGCAGCAGAAAGTCTTCAGCGGCGGCGCTCATCCGCTCATGGACCGACACCCGCAGCAGCTGCACGGCCCCGCACATCGTCCTCCTCTGGGCCGAACAAAGAGACCAGCGGGGACGTAAACACACACACGGAGTTCCGCGACGACGACGCTTCGCTGTGAGGAGCGAAGCGGAGCGGCGAACAGCGAACCCTGCTGGACCGGAGGAGCAACGACAACCGGACGTTCCTCACCAAAGTAAAAGCATCCGACTCAAAGACTCTCTCCATGTCAGTCACTGTAGTTACTTTACTGCATCAGCTTTATACTTATCACACTTAGACACAAACATTAATCAGCTGACTCAGTATTTACATGTCGATCAGTTATGTCTGACACAGTTCATATCAGACGCTTTGGGACTTTTACTTGAGTACTTTTCACTTTTACTTAAGTAATATTTTAACAGCGTATCTTTACTTTTACTCGATTTTGACTTGTTGGCACTCTTGACACCACTGATGATGTCACTCTGACCTCCTCGACAGACATCTCCACCTCCTCCTCGTTCCCCTCCGGCATCATGGAGCAGCCTCTGGACTCTGGACTGCACCATGAGCACACAAGGACAAGGACAGGCGACGAGGACAGCAGAGGAGGAGACGAGGAGAGGAGACGAGGAGAGGAGACACAGGTGTGTCCCACCTGACAACTGAAAGCATTAAAATAAAGACACGTTGATCTTCAGCTGAACTTTAATTTCATGAGTCTGATAAAAATCTTTATTCAGTGATGAAGCAGAAGTTCGTCAGCTCGACATCACTTCACTGATTCCTGATCGTTTCTACAGGAGGCAGACAGACGGGCGTCTCTCTGTGAGACGTCTTCAGGTCCGTCCGACCCACTCGTCCACATTCATCACATGATTCTATTAGAACTCAATAAATAACCAAGATACTGTTCAGTCTGATATTAATAATAACCAGAGACATTCATTAACACAAACTGTGTCCATCAAGGAAATGACATTTATGAAAATTTGTTGTGACTCAGTCTAAGATCTGGTTCGGCCCGTTTCCTAGAGTTTGGTTCTGGTCTGATTCAGTGATCGAGCCGTTGAACTTGTGACTGACTTCCTCCTCCACAGGAAGTCATCAGACTCAGCTGTGAGCAGGACGCTGAAGACAAGCTCATGTGTTTGTCACATGAATAACATCCCGTCCTCGGCACCGACCCACCGCGTCTGTGACCGCTGACAGACGTGAAGAATAAATATAATAAATAAGAGAACTTTAGACAAACAGTTTGTTTCTGTCCAAACTTCAGAGTTCAACTGTTTCAGAGCAAAGTGAATCACACGAAGAGCCGAAAACATCCTGAAGCTGCTCCGGGTCAAACCCAAGAGAACCAAAGAGAACCTGCTCAGTCAGATCAGATCACCCTCGACTACAAGCGAGTTCCAGAATTCATTCAGCCCAAACAGCTGATCTGTGACACAGATCAACGTTAACAAAAGACTCAAGATTGTAACAACTTGTTGCGAAGACTTTACTGAACATCGACCATCGTTTAAGCAGTTCTGAATCAGTCGAACTGATTGATGCATTAAAAATGTTTCAGTCACAAAGACTTTTCGTATAGAGAGTCAGAGAGCCTCAGACTTCACTCAGATTTAATAAATCCATCACAGCCGCGCTGAAAAAGAAGAGTGACTCACACAAAGTAAATGTGTTACTGATCTGTCGATCAGCTGCAGGTCAGGAAGCAGAACTACGTTCTCTGACCTCAGATCAGCCAGCAGCATCTGGTTAAACAGCGTTAACATGAAGGAGGTCTGAAGGTGTGAGCAGGCGTGAGCAGGTGTAAAGTAGCCAGTTT
Source organism: Diplodus puntazzo (assembly GCA_963678695.2). Lineage (NCBI taxonomy): Eukaryota > Metazoa > Chordata > Actinopteri > Spariformes > Sparidae > Diplodus > Diplodus puntazzo. The sequence continues at coordinate 384,743 of OZ023169.1, read as the reverse complement.
GTTTTGGTCACAGGTGAGGTGTGATCTGTTTGTGTCATCACTGATTCTTATCCCTCTCTGCTGTGACTTCTACACTGAAATACTTTGAAACATCGTTGACTGTGTCGCCGCCTCGAGTCTCCAGTGACGACAACCAACCAGCTCGTACGCTCTGCACCTGAGAGGGAACACCTCTCCACACCTGCAGGTGGCGTTTGTCTGTATATTCATTGATATGTATATTATATATATATATATATATATATATATATATATATATATATATATATATATATATATATATATATTTTTTTTTTTTTTTTTTTTTACATACATGTGTATCGGATACTTTATCACTTCATCTCTACTGTACATGAGAGTCAGGCTGTAACCATGGTAACACCAACTCAGAGCTTCAGCTGACATTAACTTCATCAGACTTGGTCGGGTTCAGACGGCTTCATGAAGAAGAGCTCTGGAGGAAAGAAGAGCCACAGAACCACAGAACCACAGATACATTCTCATATTCTAGACTATCAATTAACGTAATTCTGATCGCTGACGGCAGTGAATCTGTAACAGTCCAGTAATGAACTGGACGATGAGACATGAGTTTGAGCAGCTGGTTAAACATGGACCCACACAGGCTGACTGATGGAACCATCATGACATGTTCGATGGTTCCACAGGGTTCACTTCCTGCTGTCCTTTGGCTGTAGACTCCGCCCCCGGACTGTCCGCCACGTGCAGCTTCATGTGTCTCTTCAGATGTCCTGTGACAGTGAAGCGTTTGCCGCAGACGGAGCAGCTGAAGGGTTTCTCTCCGGTGTGGACTCTCATGTGGATCTTCAGACTTCCCTTCTGGGCACAACTCTTCCCGCAGATGTTGCAGCTGAAGGGTTTCTCTCCCGTGTGAACTCTCATGTGTTTGGTCAAGTCTCCTTTCTCAGCGCAGCACTTCCCACAGAAGGGACAGCTGAAGGGTTTCTCTCCCGTGTGGACTCTCATATGTTTCTTCAGGTCTGTTTTCTGAGCGCAGCCCTTCCCGCAGATGGAGCAGCTGAAGGGTTTCTCCCCCGTGTGGTACTTCATGTGTCTGTTCAGGTGTTCTTTGACGTGGAAGCTCTTGTTGCAGACGGAGCAGGTGAAGGGTTTCTCTCCTGTGTGGATCCTCATGTGTCTCGTCATGTTTCCTCTCCCGCTGAAGTTCTTCCCACAGAACAAGCAGCTGTACGGCTGCTCGCCAGTGTGACACCTCATGTGTGCCGTCAGCGAGCCGCTGTCTTTAAATGATTTGTCACAACCTGTACAAGGAAACGGCCTCTCGCCTGTGTGGTCTCTGATGTGTCTGTTCAGGTTTCCCTTCAGACTGAATCTTTTCCCGCAGTACGAGCAGGGAAACGGTCGCTCCTTCACTGAAGTTCCAACATCAGGAGCTTCGCTGCTCTGACCTTCTGAGACAGACGGCTGTTTGTCTGTTTCTGTCCAATCACAATCACTGTCATCAGTTTCAGTCGACTCCAGAGAATTATCCTCACTGACAGGTTGTAAATGTCGATCTGGATCAGAGGTCCTGGCAGGTTCTGGTCCTCCACAGTCCTCTGCATTAGCGTCTGCCTCCATATGTTCAGTTGAGCTGCTGGCTTGAGCTTCAGTCTCTCTGAACTCTTCAGGCTGACTCTGACGATACTCTTCATCATCTTCGTCTTCACTCTTCACAGTGAAGGTGAACCTGGTGATGTCATCCTCCTCCTGATTGGTCCAGAGCTCCTCCTGTTCCTCTTTAATGTGTGTGGGTTCTGGTTCCTCCCGGTCCAGATTGGAGGTCCACTCCTGCTGCTCAGGGGGAACCTCTTCTTTACTCACCGACAGCTGCTGGACATCTACAGGACACTCTGAAACACAAACACAAATTATTTATTACTAAACATTTGTTCGTTACCCGGAGCTTCAACAACCATCGTAACGCTGCAAATCAACATATAAGGATCTCTGAAGAAGAAAATTAAAACATTAACGATGATGTCATGATTTAAACTATGAATCAAAAATCAATCAAAATGACTTTTCAATTTCCATCATCGAGATCAAAATCTGGATTATAGATTCTTCCGGTATTTCCTCCTCTGCACCCGCCTGCTTCACAAAAAAAACAACATATCTATCTTAGCGTTAGCCTGCAGCTAGCTTAGCATTAGCCTGTACTGTTACTTCTAGAATCTACTCCTGTATGATGAACATCATGTGTCGTATTCTCGTTAAATGTCGATATTTCCTGGTTTGTTTCCTCGTCTGTGACAGCAAATTGAAGCTTTTTGAGACGAAACACTAATCAACACGTTTCAACACTTTATCACAGACCAGGAAACAAAAATCAACTGAAGTGCAAGAACCTCACATTTCTACTGGATACAGTACCTGAGTAAATGTACTTAGTTACATCCCTCCACTGGTAACCAGATACAACAGCTGTTGAAGTAACTGAAAGGTGATCAGCTGTGTCCGTCTGATGCAGATTATCAGTTTGTGTTTGTCATTAACATCCTGTCATGTCTTATTGTGAAACTCTTTTGTTTCATCACTTCCTGTTTGTCTCCGTAAGTTCTCCTTCCAGACGTCACCATGGTGACAACATATCAATATTTATAAATACAGTTTCTACTTCTTTGACCTCACTGACTCACTGCTGATGCAGTGATACAGCTGCCAATAGCTCTCACATGATGCACCAACACCACAACAACAACAACACCAACAACACCATCACCACCACCAACAACACCACCAACACCACCAACACTATCAGCACCAACAACACCAACACTATCACTACCAACAACAACACCAACACTATCACCACCAACAACACCAACACCACAACAACAACAACACCAACACCAACACCAACACCACCATCACCACCAACAACAACACCAACACTATCACTACCAACAACAACACCAACACTATCACCACCAACAACACCAACAACACCACCAACACCATCACCACCACCAACAACACCACCAACACTATCAGCACCAACAACACCACCAACACTATCACCACCAACAACACCACCAACACTATCACCACCAACAACAACACCAACACTATCACCACCAACAACAACACCAACACTATCACCACCAACAACAACACCAACACTATCACCACCAACAACAACACCAACACTATCACCACCAACAACACCAACAACACCAACAACACCATCACCACCACCAACAACACCACCAACACTATCAGCACCAACAACACCACCATCAGCAACAACAACAACAACAACAACACCAACAGCAACAGCAACAGCAACAACACCAACAACACCACCAGCACCAACACCATAACCAACAACACCAACAACACCGTCAGCTACAACAACACCACCAACACCATCAGCAACAACAACAACACCACCAACACCATCAGCAACAACAACACCAACAACACCATCAGCACCAACACCATAACCAACAACACCAACACCGTCAGCACCAACACTGTCAGCTACAACAACAACACCAACACCAGGGTTCTCCCCAGACGGTGGAATAAGGGCGCTGCGCCGCTATACTAATTTTCAATGTTACCTGCATTATAGCGGGTGTTTGTGGGCTGCCGCGGTCTTCTCATAGTGAACAACAAGTGTCCGACGAGGTCAGACAGTGCCATTTTATGAACTCGGGGGGAACATGAGGAGCGATCTCCACCCTGATGACGGCGAGGAGCAATCTCTCCACCAACAACAACACCAACACTGTCAGCACCAACACCACCAACAACAACACCAACACCACCAACACCGTCAGCACTATTACCACCAACACCGTCAGCACCAACACCACCACCACCACCAGAACGTCAGCACCAACACCATAACCACCAACACCGTCAGCACCTTCAGCACCAACACCATCAGCACCACCAACAAAGTCAGCGCCAACACCAACCAACAACACCAACACCACCAACACCGTCAGCACCAACACTATCAACACCATCAACACCAACACTATCAACACCAACACCATCAACACCGTCAGCATCGACAACAACACCGTCAGCACCTTCAGCACCTACACCATCAGCACCACCAACACAGTCAGCGCCAACACCAACCAACAACACCAACACCACCAACACCGTCAGCACCAGCACTATCAACACTATCAACACCAACACCATCAACACCATCAGCACCACACCATCAGCACCAACACCAACACCAACACCATCAACACCATCAACACCAACACTATCAACACCACCAACACTATCAACACCACCAGTAAAGTGTCAGACTGTTGGTGTCTCAGTTAAACATTGATTATTAAAGTATTTCCGACAATTGTGATGAACAGTGACACACGTCTATAACTGATGAACGTCAGACTTTGATTGTTTCTGTGATTCAAATCATTTCACTGTTGTTTATTGATCTTTAGATGTTTATTAGTTATCAGCAGTTATACTTTATATTTCCTGTCCTGTGAATATGAAAGAAGGTTCATCAGTGAGCAGATATTTAATGAGAGTTGCAATAAATCAGGTTATTACAAACGCAAGGATAACAGCTGTAACCCGATGACTGCTGATGACGTGTAAACACTACAGCTCCCATCAGGCTTTGCTGGCGCTGCTCAGTCTACGACTCGCGGGAGTTGTAGTTGTTTCTCGCCAACACAATATTTGTGGTTTTCTCAGTTTAAATTAATATATATGAATATTTTATAGGCTGACAGTGTGGTGGGCATCAGTTTCTGTCACACTGAAGACCGAAAACTTCAGAAAATGTTTCACGTCAGTGAAAACGTTGATGTTTGTGTCCGCTGCTAGCATTAGCATTAGCATGTGCGCTTTGCTCCGGGTGCTCCGGGCTCCTCTCCGGGACTGACCTGCTCTGTGCAGCTTCACTTGGGGCTTCAGCACGGCATCGAGCAGCCTCCTCTGGCGGCAGATCTCCCGCTCTGACCGCTCCACTCTGTCTTCGTACTCCGCCACGGTTTCCTCCAGCAGAGCGACGATCTCCTCCGCAGCCGCCGTCAGCCGCTCGGTGAGCTTCGCTCTCAGCGCCGCTTCTTCTCCTTTTTCCACCTGCAGCAGAAAGTCTTCAGCGGCGGCGCTCATCCGCTCATGGACCGACACCCGCAGCAGCTGCACGGCCCCGCACATCGTCCTCCTCTGGGCCGAACAAAGAGACCAGCGGGGACGTAAACACACACACGGAGTTCCGCGACGACGACGCTTCGCTGTGAGGAGCGAAGCGGAGCGGCGAACAGCGAACCCTGCTGGACCGGAGGGAGAACAGCTGATCGGAGTCATGATGATCAATAACACGACAATCATCTTCAGTGTAATGACAGAAACGACACGAGTCAGAGGCTGTTTGTTCACTACGTCATTTATTATTTAAATACATTTAAGTAATAAATACATTTTACTTCCACGATTTGGAGACGAATATTGTTCTTTTTACTCATGTCATTAAGTGTATACCTGTAGTTACTCGTTACTTTACAGATTACCTGCTGCATCAGATCCAAAGTATTACAGTTTGATATCAAAAGTTGTTTTTTTTTAATCATCAATCAGATAAAAACAGACTGTGATGATCAACTGACTCACAGTTAATACATTAATATATAACACATATTACTATATAACACATATTAATATATAACACATAATAGTATATAACACATATTAATATATAACACATAATAGTATATAACACATATTAATATATAACACATAATAGTATATAACACATATTAATATATAACACATATTAATATATAACACATAATAGTATATAACACATATTAATATATAACACATATTAATATATAACACATTAATATATAACACATAATAGTATATAACACATATTACTATATAACACATATTACTATATAACACATATTACTATATAATATTGATACTTTATTTAACATCAGATACTTTAAGACTTTTACTCGAGTACCATTCATATGGGTGACTTTAACTGTTAACAAAGTAATATTTTAACAGCATATCTTTACTTCTACAATAGTATAGTATAAAAGTACAAAAAGCTACTTTGGCTCTGATGCAGCATGTAATCTGTAAAGTAACGAGTAACTAAAGTTATGTAATTAATGTAGTGGAGTGGAAGAATTAAGCAGCAGAAAATGGAAATACTCAAGTGTGCAAATACCTCAGATTTGTACTCGAGTACAGTAACTGAGTAAACATACTTAGTTACGTTTCATCTCTGCAGTAACTTTTACTTCATTTTTTTCTTTTCGTACAATAAAGTTTATCGAAAAGAAGAAAAAACTCGCTGTTGCCATGAGACCGTTGCTAGGTAACAGCAAACTGCGCCGCCATTTCAACGGGTCAAAGTAAGACTGAGAGACAATCTGAGAGACAGAAAGTCAGGTAGAGAGACAGAAAGTCAGGTAGAGAGATAGAAAGTCAGAGAGACAGAAAGTCAGACAGGCAGAAAGTCAGACAGGCAGAAAGTCAGGTAGAGAGACAGAAAGTCAGACAGGCAGAGAGTCAGACGGACCCGCTGATGGAGATCGTCCATGTGTACACGAAGCTCCGCAGTGAGTTCGGCCGGGAGTGTCTCTTCTCGGACCGGCCCGCTGAGCTGCTGGTGGACGTACCTCCGGACCCAAGTCTGGCTCTGCAGTTCATCCAGAGAACCCACCGGGACCAGGCGGTGCAGGCCTGCAGGGACATGTCCGAGCACCAGGTGAGCTGCCCCGTCTCACCTGCACGTTACCGTTTCAAACGAATTCTTTAACGTTACTGCCATGAAACGTTACTTTGAGAATACTGGGAAGGTTCAAACTTCCTGACCTGTGGTGGAAGATCGTTACTACAGTAGAAGTACTCTTACCACACTGTAATACTCTGAAATACTCTGTTACAACCAGAAGTCCTGTAAAGAACAGATGGAGATTAGACCAATAACACCAGACTCCATTAACAAATGTGTCAGTTTAGTGAGTTGTTGAGTTGGAGACACTTTATAAACTCTGTGAAACTCTGTCTCTGACTCATTCTGCATTATTTGGACCTTCTTGTTAATTCAGCAAATGTTCCACATGAACTTCTTTCTGTCTCTGAGTAGAAACATGGAGTCTGTGTGTCTCAGTGATGGACGGGTTTGTATCAGATAGAGCAGGAAGTGACATCACAGGTGGTCAGGAACAACTCAAACTGCCCTTCATTTCAATAAAGGTGAAGCCCTCAGATGTGACTGATGTCGCCTGGTCACTGGTGTCCCTGTGTGTTTGCAGGTGAACACAGAGCGCTTTGAGTCTGACAGCTGTGGAATAAACCACGTAGAGGGGGGGTGGCCCAAAGACATCAACCCTCAGGAGATGGAACAAACAATCCGTTTCAGGAAGAAGGTGGAGAAAGACGAGAGCTACATCAACAGCATCCTGCAGCTGGGAAGCGTAAGATCCACAATCCAAATCAGAGCACTTCAGACCACATGGATCCACTTCAGACCACCTCAGACCACAATGATCCACTTCAGACCACATTGATCCACTTCAGACCACAATGATCCACTTCAGACCACATTAATCCACCTCAGACCACATTGATCCACTTCAGACCACATTAATCCACCTCAGACCACATTGATCCACTTCAGACCACATTGATCCACTTCAGACCACATTAATCCACCTCAGACCACATTGATCCACCTCAGACCACATTGATCCACCTCAGACCACATTGATCCACTTCAGACCACATTGATCCACCTCAGACCACATTAATCCACCTCAGACCACATTGATCCACTTCAGACCACATTGATCCACCTCAGACCACATTAATCCACCTCAGACCACATTGATCCACTTCAGACCACATTAACCCACCTCAGACCACATTGATCCACTTCAGACCACATTAATCCACCTCAGACCACATTGATCCACCTCAGACCACATTGATCCACTTCAGACCACATTGATCCACCTCAGACCACATTAATCCACCTCAGACCACATTGATCCACTTCAGACCACATTAATCCACCTCAGACCACATTAATCCACCTCAGACCACATTGATCCACCTCAGACCACATTGATCCACTTCAGACCACATTGATCCACCTCAGACCACATTAATCCACCTCAGACCACATTGATCCACTTCAGACCACATTGATCCACCTCAGACCACATTAATCCACCTCAGACCACATTGATCCACTTCAGACCACATTGATCCACCTCAGACCACATTAATCCACCTCAGACCACATTGATCCACTTCAGACCACATTAACCCACCTCAGACCACATTGATCCACTTCAGACCACATTGATCCACCTCAGACCACATTGATCCACCTCAGACCACATTGATCCACTTCAGACCACATTGATCCACCTCAGACCACATTAATCCACCTCAGACCACATTGATCCACTTCAGACCACATTAATCCACCTCAGACCACATTAATCCACCTCAGACCACATTGATCCACTTCAGACCACATTGATCCACCTCAGACCACATTAATCCACCTCAGACCACATTGATCCACCTCAGACCACATTAATCCACCTCAGACCACATTAATCCACCTCAGACCACATTACAGTTTTTCTCAATTGCTAAAACACAATTTCTGAAACCGTGCTCCATTTTCTGAAAACATTAAACACAAAATCTCAGCTTCAAGCTATTTACAAAACCTCTGACTCCTCGTGCAAAATGAAACTTTCGGCTCAAAACAGATTTACCTGCTCCAAACCAAACGCTGCTCTCAGTTCATGAACAAAGCGATCACAATGATATACACTCTCAAGCAGTCAGTAAACAATACACCAAAAAATAGAAAACATGTTGTTCAAAACAAATAGTTCTCAGGGAGAAACACATTTTTAATCTCAAAACAAATTTCATATTTTTCCGTCGTTGTCTTTTGATGAATGAAAACATCATCGTAGCTCAAAATTGATCAGAAATTATACTCTGCTTTGCTCTCAGCATTTTTTTTGTTCCTCCTCCTTGTACCTTTATTTTTACAGCACTGTACTCTGCATCTCACAGACTTGTCCTTTGTTCCTGTGATACTGTAATTCTTGTTCTTTGTTGATATGAACCTGCAACCAGTCAAAATCTATTGAGCAGTCAGTACTGTAACCAAATGGAAAGCACAATGTTCAGGGCCAGACAATGTGTTTAGTTTACAGTATACAGCCTCCAATGCACTGTACTACAGTATATATAATACTTTGGGCTGGGTCTGGCCAGAGCACTTCGTCAACATCACAAGCAACATTTTCCCTCCTGAGGCAACAGGGGAAGAAGCCTCTTGTGTGCCGTATCAGCCCTGACATGGTTCCTCACCTATATCACCACAGGCTAAATCCATGGCTGCAGAAGATTTACCTGTTTGCTCTCTGAACTGGCTTATATTGGTTGTTTCACATGATTTGAAACAAGTGAAATCAATTTTGAGTGGTTGTGTTTAATCAATGACATGTGTTCTCTTTTTGACATGTGCATTAGATTGCAGAATGTGTTTTGAGAATGAGAATGTGTTTAGAGTTCTGCTGAAAAGTCTAAGTGAGTCCACGATAACAGCCTTGCCAGTAGTTGTGATGTCACTCTGCGCTGTGTGATGTCATCATGTGTTTGTCACTCAGGCGATGGAGCACTGCATCAGACAGAACAACGCCGTGGACATCTACCAGGAGTACTTCGAGGACGAGGAGGAAGTGGAGGAGAGTCAGGAGCCGCCGTCCGCCAAGACCATCAACGTCTTCAGGTATCAGCTGACATCACAGAGTGTCAGACAGGTAACAGCTGTCATCACAGAGTGTCAGACAGGTAACAGCTGTCATCACAGAGTGTCAGACAGTTATCAGCTGACATCACAGAGTGTCAGACAGCTATCAGCTGACATCACAGAGTGTCAGACAGGTAACAGCTGTCATCACAGAGCGTCAGACAGGTATCAGCTGACATCACAGAGTGTCAGACAGCTATCAGCTGACATCACAGAGTGTCAGACAGGTAACAGCTGTCATCACAGAGCGTCAGACAGGTATCAGCTGACATCACAGAGCATCAGACAGGTATCAGCTGACATCACAGAGTGTCAGACAGGTAACAGCTGACATCACAGAGTGTCAGACAGGTAACAGCTGTCATCACAGAGCGTCAGACAGGTATCGGCTGACATCACAGAGTGTCAGACAGCTATCAGCTGACATCACAGAGTGTCAGACAGGTAACAGCTGACATCACAGAGCGTCAGACAGGTAACAGCTGACATCACAGAGTGTCAGACAGGTATCAGCTGACATCACAGAGCATCAGACAGGTATCAGCTGACATCACAGAGTGTCAGACAGGTATCAGCTGTCATCACAGAGTGTCAGACAGGTAACAGCTGTCATCACAGAGTGTCAGACAGGTATCAGCTGACATCACAGAGTGTCAGACAGGTAACAGCTGTCATCACAGAGTGTCAGACAGGTATCAGCTGACATCACAGAGTGTCAGACAGGTATCAGCTGACATCACAGAGCATCAGACAGGTATCAGCTGACATCACAGAGCGTCAGACAGGTAACAGCTGACATCACAGAGCGTCAGACAGCTATCAGCTGACATCACAGAGCGTCAGACAGCTATCAGCTGACATCACAGAGCGTCAGACAGGTATCAGCTGACATCACAGAGCGTCAGACAGGTAACAGCTGACATCACAGAGCGTCAGACAGGTATCAGCTGACATCACAGAGCGTCAGACAGGTAACAGCTGACATCACAGAGTGTCAGACAGGTAACAGCTGACATCACAGAGCGTCAGACAGCTATCAGCTGACATCACAGAGTGTCAGACAGCTATCAGCTGACATCACATTTCTTCTTACCTGTGTGTCTGCAGAGATCCTAACGAGCTGAAGCGGACCGTCACCGGTCTGTCGTGGCATCCTGACGGCGGCAGGAAGTTGGCGGCGGCCTATTCCTGCCTGGAGTTCCAGAAGACCTCAAGAGAGACGAGCCTGGACTCGTACATCTGGGACGTCGGTGAGACAGGCAGCAGCTGGATTAGACCTCCTCAGAGTTCTCAGGGTTCTTAGAGTTCTCAGGGTTCTTAGAGTCCTCAGGTTCTTCAAAGTCCTCAGAGTTCTCTGGGTCCTCAGAGTCCGCCCAATCACACCTGGATTTGTCTGTGTTGCAGAGAACCCAAACAGACCTGAGATGACCCTGAAGCCGGCCTCTCCTCTTGTCTGTCTCGACTACAACCCCAAAGACTCCCACACTCTGGTGGGAGGCTGCTACAATGGACAGATTGGTGGGTTCAGGTCCAGGCTGATGGACAGGTGAATCTCCAGCTGACTAGGTTTACTCACCTGTGGGCGTACTTGTTTCAGCATACTGGGACACCCGGAGAGGCAGCCAGCCGGTGGAGGTGTCCTCTGTGGAACACAGCCACAGAGACCCCGTCTACAAGATCATCTGGCTGCAGTCCAAGACCGGGACAGACGCCTTTTCTGCCTCCACAGACGGACAGGTAGATGGATGTTGGACAGGTAGATGGATGTTGGACAGGTAGGACAGGTGAAGGACTGGTATGCAGGTGAAGGACAGGTATGCAGGTGAAGGACTGGTATGCAGGTGAAGGACAGGTATGCAGGTGAAGGACAGGTATGCAGGTGAAGGACTGGTATGCAGGTGAAGGACAGGTATGCAGGTGAAGGACAGGTATGCAGGTGAAGGACTGGTATACAGGTGAAGGACAGGTATGCAGGTGAAGGACAGGTATGCAGGTGAAGGACAGGTATGCAGGTGAAGGACTGGTATACAGGTGAAGGACAGGTATGCAGGTGAAGGACTGGTATACAGGTGAAGGACAGGTATGCAGGTGAAGGACTGGTATGCAGGTGAAGGACAGGTATGCAGGTGAAGGACAGGTATGCAGGTGAAGGACTGGTATGCAGGTGAAGGACAGGTGTTTAAAACTGTCTCTGTTCCTATCAGGTCCTGTGGTGGGACGTCCGCAGGCTGAGTGAGCCAACAGAGTGTCTGGTTCTGGACCCAAGCAGAGAGGGACACTTGGACCGAGCTTTAGGGGGTGTGTCTCTGGAGTTTGAGTCCACCATGGTGAGGGTCACTTGTTTGAAACACATTAGAGAAGGTATACACTCGTCTTCAGGGGAGGACAGCTGCTTGTAGTTCTGTCTCCATCTCAGTGTGTCTCTGTCCTCATTGTCTTTCCAGCCCACTAAGTTCATGGTGGGTACGGAACAGGGCGTGGTGTTGTCCTGTAACAGGAAGGCGAAGACGCCGGCGGAGAAGATCGTGTGTACGTACGACGGTCACCACGGACCCGTCTACGCCCTGCAGAGGAACCCCTTCTTCCCCAAGAACTTCCTCACTGTGGGGGACTGGACTGCTCGCATCTGGTCTGAGGACATCAAGGAGTCGTCCATCATGTGGACCAGGTAGGACTCAGACGGGATGTTACATCATCACCTCTGATCGGTGTTCAACCAATCAGAAATAACTGTAGAGACGATTTCTTTAAAGTCTTCTGTCTCTGCTGTCTTCATGATGCATCTGTCTCTTCAGCCTGTCCTGTCCCATTCCGTCTGTTCTGTCTCATGTCCTCCTCATCCTTCGCCTCCAGGTTAATCTTGTTCCATCTCATCTCGTCTTTTTCTCTTTCTGTCTTGTGTCCAGTCGTCTTGGACTACCCGGCCCAGCTTCTTTCGTCTGATTTTATCTCTGCATACGGTTATCTGGTCTCTCCCTGTCCTGTCTCATGTCACCTGAGTCTGTGTCAGACAGAACGAGATGACTTGAGTCATCTCGTTCTGTTTGTCCCGACCTATCTCCATTTCTTCATCCTGCTCAAACAGACTTAAATTCTGTCTGTCTCTGTCCTCTTTGTGTCTCAGGTATCAGATGTCCTACCTGACGGACGCCTGCTGGAGTCCAGTCAGACCTGCCGTCTTCTTCACTGTGAAGATGGACGGCGTGCTTGACATCTGGGACATCTTGTTCAAACAGAACGACCCCACGCTGAGTCTCAAGGTGCGTCCGTCTCACCTGTGAACTGAGACTCGTCTTTCAATCAGTTTTGATCTGACTCACTTGCAGGTTTTTGTTCTTGTGTGTGTTGGTGCTCAGGTGTGTGACGAGGCCCTGTACAGCCTGCGGCTTCAGGATAACGGCCGTCTGGTGGCTTGCGGCTCTCAGCAGGGTGGAGCCACGCTGCTGGAGATTTGCTCCGGACTGTCGACGCTCCAGAAGAATGAGAAGAGTCTCCTTGCTGCTGTAAGAGACACCCAGACACCTGCTGGTCTCAGATCTGATTCAGGGTCAAGACGCACAGGAAGTCTCACACATCTGTTAAACAGAAAAGTCTTTATTTTGGAGATGACAGGAAACCAGAGACGGACAGGACCTGAGTCTTCAGTCAGACCAGAGTCCTCAGTCAGACCTGAGACCAGAGTCAGACCAGAGTCCTCAGTCAGACCTGAGACCAGCAGGCCTTCTTGAGCTCCTGTTCGCTCGTTGTGCAGATTAAAGTGACATGAACAGAATCAGACCATTTAAAGGAAAATAAAGCCCATATGAGGCCCGAGAAGATCAAAACATTACAAACACATTGATACAGAACATGACGTGATCCTCAGGCTCTGTACAGAGAGTTTCTAAGTAAAACTTTATTGATAAAGAAGCAGAATGTCAAAGCAAAGATGATAAAAATCAGAATTAATCTGTGACGCTTCAGTTTGTTCTCACTGATGATCAGTCGATCCGTCTGCAGATGTTTGAACGAGAGACGAAGCGAGAGAAGATCCTGGAGGCCCGACAGAGGGAACTCCGCCTGAAGGAGAGGAGTCGCTCTGAGCAGAGCAGAGAGGAGGACACTGGACGAGACGACGGAGACGACCCTCCTGATCAGCTGATCAGCAGAGCAGAGACAGACTTCTACAGCGTGGTGGAGACGGAGACCAGGAGGAGGAGGGACAGGGAGGAGCAGAGCAACCGGGTCAGAGTCTGGCTGCACCTCCTGCTTTTACTGCTGCTGTCCTCCTGTACCCCTTTACTTCTGTCCTCCTGTACCTCTTTACTTCTGTCCTCCTGTACCCTTTTACTTCTGTCCTCCTGTACCCCTTTACTTCTGTCCTCCTGTACCTCTTTACTTCTGTCCTCCTGTACCCCTTTACTTCTGTCCTCCTGTACCTCTTTACTTCTGTCCTCCTGTACCTCTTTACTTCTGTCCTCCTGTACCCCTTTACTTCTGTCCTCCTGTACCTCTTTACCTCTGTCCTCCTGTACCCCTTTACTTCTGTCCTCCTGTACCCCTTTACTTCTGTCCTCCTGTACCCCTTTACTTCTGTCCTCCTGTACCTCTTTACTTCTGTCCTCCTGTACCCCTTTACTTCTGTCCTCCTGTACCTTTTTACTTCTGTCCTCCTGTACCCCTTTACTTCTGTCCTCCTGTACCTTTTTACTTCTGTCCTCCTGTACCTCTTTACTGCTGTCCTCCTGTACCTCTTTACTTCTGTCCTCCTGTACCTCTTTACTGCTGTCCTCCTGTACCCCTTTACTTCTGTCCTCCTGTACCCCTTTACTGCTGTCCTCCTGTAACTCTTTACTTCTGTCCTCCTGTACCCCTTTACTTCTGTCCTCCTGTACCCCTTTACTGCTGTCCTCCTGTAACTCTTTACTTCTGTCCTCCTGTACCCCTTTACTTCTGTCCTCCTGTACCCCTTTACTTCTGTCCTCCTGTACCTCTTTATTTCTGTCCTCCTGTACCTCTTTACTTCTGTCCTCCTGTACCTCTTTACTTCTGTCCTCCTGTACCTCTTTACTTCTGTCCTCCTGTACCTCTTTACTTCTGTCCTCCTGTACCCCTTTACTTCTGTCCTCCTGTACCTTTTTACTTCTGTCCTCCTGTACCTCTTTACTTCTGTCCTCCTGTACCTCTTTACTTCTGTCCTCCTGTACCTCTTTACTTCTGTCCTCCTGTACCTCTTTACTTCTGTCCTCCTGTACCCCTTTACTTCTGTCCTCCTGTACCTCTTTACTTCTGTCCTCCTGTACCTCTTTACTTCTGTCCTCCTGTACCTCTTTACTTCTGTCCTCCTGTACCTCTTTACTTCTGTCCTCCTGTACCTCTTTACTTCTGTCCTCCTGTACCTCTTTACTTCTGTCCTCCTGTACCTCTTTACTTCTGTCCTCCTGTACCCCTTTACTTCTGTCCTCCTGTACCTCTTTACTTCTGTCCTCCTGTACCCCTTTACGTCTGTCCTCCTGTACCTCTTTACTTCTGTCCTCCTGTACCCCTTTACTTCTGTCCTCCTGTACCTCTTTACTTCTGTCCTCCTGTACCTCTTTACTTCTGTCCTCCTGTACCTCTTTACTTCTGTCCTCCTGTACCCCTTTACTTCTGTCCTCCTGTACCCCTTTACTTCTGTCCTCCTGTACCCCTTTACTTCTGTCCTCCTGTACCTTTTTACTTCTGTCCTCCTGTACCCCTTTACTTCTGTCCTCCTGTACCGCTTTACTTCTGTCCTCCTGTACCTCTTTACTTCTGTCCTCCTGTACCCCTTTACTTCTGTCCTCCTGTACCCCTTTACTTCTGTCCTCCTGTACCTTTTTACTTCTGTCCTCCTGTACCCCTTTACTTCTGTCCTCCTGTACCCCTTTACCTCTGTCCTCCTGTACCCCTTTACTTCTGTCCTCCTGTACCCCTTTACTTCTGTCCTCCTGTAACTCTTTACTTCTGTCCTCCTGTACCTCTTTACTTCTGTCCTCCTCTTTACTTCTGTCCTCCTGTAACTCTTTACTTCTGTCCTCCTCTTTACTTCTGTCCTCCTGTACCTCTTTACTTCTGTCCTTTTGTACCTCTTTACTTCTGTAATCATCAAGAATGAAACTAAAAATGACAACAGATAACAAAATAATGGGTAACTGCTAGCTTAGCTTAGCATAAAGACTATAAACATGGGGAATAGTTAGCTTAGCTTGGCTTAGCATTAAGGGATGAACTGAGGTCTCTCAGAAGATCAGAGAAGATCAAACCAGCTGGACACTTTGAGTTTCTCCTGTTTCTGTTTCTGTTTCTGAGTTTTAACTGAATGTGAAAATGTTTTCTTTCGTCAGGAGAAAGACGTCTGTGAGGAGAAAGAAGTGAAAGATGAAGAGACGTCAGAAACTGAACCATCACAGTGAATTAAATCTATATATTTGTTCTTTATTGTTTGACAGTTTTAATGACACAAACACAAACTGAAACTTTATTTAAATATTAAAGAAGTAAAGAGAAAGATGTCATTAGGTGTTGGACACCTGAACATGTTGACCTGATGATGATGAGACGTGGATCAGTTCATCCTGACGGGACCTTAAACGTCTCACAGCTGCTCACATGATTAATGATCCATCAAATCCTGACTCTGATTTAATGAAGCTACATGTTGAAGATCAAACTGACATTGTTTAGAAATTTACTTTAAATTACAAGTCTCATTAATAAATAATATTCATCATAAGTTTATCATTATTACACTAAAGTGTAATAGAAATGCAATAACTATCCATCCGTCACTGACACAACTGTTTTCATCGTGCTTTACTTTTTATTCACTGTCACCTCTCTCTATAAAAGCAAGGAATCTCTGTCTGTGTGTGTGTGTGTGTGTGTGTGTGTGTGTGTGTCTGTGTGTCTGTGTGTGTGTGTCTGTGTGTGTGTGCCTCAAATATCTCTGCAGATCAGGATCAGACTGACCTGAGAGTTTCAACATGGCTGCTGCTTGGTTCAAGGGTGTGCCACGTCGCATTTGTTTAAACTGCAATGATACCGTGAATAAATTTATTTCATAAATGCTTTACAAATTCCGCTAGCATCGTCTACCGGAGCCACCACAGTCACGTGCACACCAGAGCCAATCGCAGCAGAGCTCAAGCCCAAGACACACCTTAAGAAACAAGCAGATTTATACCTGCGGCGGCGCGAGCTGGACCGGGATTTTGCCGGCGGTTCGGTCCCGTTCTGTTCTGTGCATCTAAACTGAGTGTTGTGGATAAATGAGACTAAGCGAGTCCGGACCGAGTCTGTTCGGGTCAGAGGGGATCCTGTTACGCCAGGACAACAAAGTGGAATCGGAATCTGGATGTTCGTGTGTAGCTAGCTGCTAGACCCTAACCCTGAGCCTGAGGCGTTGCCTGCATTTAAATGTAAATAGTTACATATAACTTTGTAAATTTCAAAAACTCACGCACAAATTTAGCAAACAACTATTTATATTTGCATTATAAGTAATAAAATTGGTTCGTTAAACATATTTGTGGTTTTCACAGTAAAAAATTAACTTTTTCCAACTTGGATTTGATGTTTTTTGTGATTTTAGGTCCATTGTGTTACTGCAGTATGTCAAAATGAAAAAATAACTGTACAGTCACCCATGTGAGGTTGTGCTGAAAATAATGACACCAAACAAGGCAAGGTAAATAGTTTTTAAGGTGAAATATAATGGTAAAATCAAAAGTAGCCAAAAACGACAATTTATATCCCTGATGTTCAACCTTCAAACACAGCCTCATTTGGCCATCCGTGAAAAAGCTACTTAACCTCCGACTTTTATACAGGAACACATGCTTCCTACTGGCAATGCACTAGTTTGTTTTAATCTACAGACATAACTGAGTCAGTCACACCATGCTTTTATTGTGAAGGACTCCGGAAGCGGTCCTGCAGGAACAACCGCTTCTTCAGCCGTTAGCCCAGTGGACAATTAGCAGCAGTCAGTAGCAGCAGCAGTTAGCAGGTAGCAGCAGTGTGCGGACATGTCTCGGCTCCAGGATCTCCGCGTGTTCGTCGGTAAGCGGCTCGATGCGGCGCTCGAGGAGATTCTGAGAGTTTTTGAGAAAACGCTCGTGAGGTACGAACAGGAAGCGGCTCTGAATCAGCAGGTCATTTCCCGCCAGCACGCGCTGCTCTGCGCGCTGCACAAGCCACTCATGGAGCTTCCGTCCGCAGGTGAGTCTCTCACCTGTTTGTTACAAGTAACGGGTCACCGGGACGGTCCTGAGACCTGGTTCTGGTCTAGTTGTCACAGGGGACTGAGCTCAGGTGAGATGCAAGTGCAGCCGTGGGGACTGGACAGGTGTTCAGGTGAGATCGGTCCTACAGGAGATCAGATCAACTGTGACGTGAACAGGAAGCGATCGGAGCGAATCAATCGATGATTAAAATCATCAATCAGTGAACTCAACAGAATCATCCGAGCATTTAATCTGGTTTTAATAACTTATCAGTTCATTAATGAATCTGTTCATGAAGCAGAGCTGCAGTCCGTCCCTCTAACTGTTCCCCTGATGCGGTCCGTCCCTCTAACTGTTCCCCTGAGGCGGTCCGTCCTTCTAACTGTTCCCCTGAGGCGGTCCGTCCTTCTAACTGTTCCCCTGAGGCGGTCCGTCCCTCTAACTGTTCCCCTGATGC
>OZ023169.1:276241-361241 GCA_963678695.2 Diplodus puntazzo | reverse complement strand
GTCTGCGGCAAGAAGTTCACCATGAGCCAGCATCTGGATGTGCACAAGAGGATCCACACAGGAGAGAAACCGTACACCTGCAGGGTCTGCGGGAAAAACTTCAGACAGATCGGCAACCTGGACTCCCACATGAGGATCCACACAGGCGAGAAGCCGTTCATCTGCAGCCTCTGTGGGAAGAGGTTTCGCCAGAAGATCTCGCTAGAGACGCATGAGAGGTTCCACAAGAAAGAGAAACCGTTCAGCTGCCAGCTCTGCACCAAGGGCTTCGTCCAGAAGATCGACCTGAAGAGACACATGCTGACGCACACTGGAGAGAAACCCTACAGCTGCCGCATCTGTGGGAAGAGGTATCAGGAGAAACGCTCAGTGGACTCGCACATGAAGGTTCACACTGGAGAACGAGCTGCCAAAGATCCGCCGGTGACACCGAAACATCAGGAAGGAGTTCACACAGACTTCATCCAGCTGTGACCTGCAGAGACACAGAGACTTCGGTCTGTCTCACCGGCTGAGATATCAGGAGTCACAGTCTGAACCCACATCAGCCCCCCAGAGAGTCTCAGGTCAACAGAAGCAGACTTTATTGTTTTACTGAAGACCCCTTTGGGAAACAGTCTGCAGGAGCAGACGAAGACATTGAGCAGCTCTGTGGTCAGCTATCAAGGTGGAGGCTGCAGTGCTGAACACTGATTGGTCAAACACAAACTGTATCAGGAGTGTCCTGGACCTGAAGGTCACAGACTGTGTCTCTCAGACTGTCTGTCTGTCTGTGTTAATGAAGGGAACATGTGACTTTCATATCCGATCAGATCCAGCAGACCCACAGTGCCCAACGAGGAGTTAAAGGGACACTTCACCGATTTGCATTGAGCTTTGTATCTTCAGGAAAACAGTCATGTTTTTGAATGGTCGTGCATCATTCCCTCAGTTTGCCCTGAGACAGGAGAACTAGAGATTTCAGTGTTGGACTTCCTGCTTTCAATGATGTAAAAATCGTCATTTTACGTCATTGAAAGCAGGAAGTCCTATATCTGTGTTGAGAGGGAAGACTACAAACGCTTCGCTCATTTTTCCAAGGGTGGGGGCTAGAGGTGGGACCCACTCACGCTACAGACCTATCACAGACCAATGGGCGGGACTTCACTTGCAGAACGAAAATACATAGCTGCCATCTTTGTTGGCCGCTAAGCGAACAGACGCTGTGGAGCCAGGTTTGACCCACGATGGCAGATGATATGCAATATGATATTTCAGACAACGAAGAGAGTGATTTCGAGAGCGTGATGCTCGAGTCAGATGTTCGCGGCTACCTGTACGAGCCACAATACAGCGACGAGCAGCTGAGGGAGATGGAGGCGGCAGGTCTTCTGCCTCGGCTGCGGCGGCTGCTGCAGCCGCGGCAGAAGACCTGCCTGTCCCGGACGAGGAGCCCGGACTGGCTCGAGCAGGGGCGGACTGGCGGTGCCACCGGTGCTCTCGCTGTGCGCCTATGGACACCGAACTGGACTCTGTCTGCTGCAGTGAATCCCAGAGATGCCAGTTTCTTCGCGACGAAATATCTACAGCGGACGGAGATATGTGTGGTGTGCCGGATTAGTGGGAGTGGCTTGCAGAGCTGTGCATTGTGGTGCATTGTGGGAGTTGTTGTCTTTCATACAAATGCGCCCTAAAGTCACTTTCTGCCTTTTCTCAGTCAAATAAGCACAAAATTCAAAAATGATGTTACATTTTGACTACAAATATGACCCTCTTTCAATAAAGATCAATGTTCCCACCGGTGAAATGCTTCTTTAAAGGAACAGTTGAGCCATAAATTATAAACTCTGTCCTCCTGATGATATAAAGATGTCTCCATACAGCAGGTCTGCTGTGATCACAGTCTGCAGGAAAGAACACATCACTACCTGATCTCAGACCAGATTTAACCCTTTTTTTAACACGAAGGCTTCATGTAGCTCCTGAGCTAACAGTGTTAGCAGTGTATGAGCTTGACCGACGTTGAGGGTGTAAATAACGTAAACCCGACTGAACTGTTCCAAAAAGACAGTTTTGTCTGGTTCACTGGTTCACTGGTGGATGTGTTGATGACAGTCAGACGTTGACGGACGCTCGCTGTGTCTCCGTCTGTGAGCAACATCAAATCTGTCTGATGACAAAACGTCGTCACTAGCAGATGAATTCTGGTTCTGGTCTCACATGTTGGTTAATGAAACAGTCTGAACCTTCTGTCGCTTCCTGAAGACTGAAATCATTTTGTTAATTAATGATCTCTTCATGGTTTCATTGTTTCAACATTTAATATTAATAAAGTAGAAATAATCAGACGAGATGTTTCAACTGCAGCTCAGCGACTACATTAAAACACAAAGAGCTGAAGAATAAATTCTTTAAACTGGAAAACAAAAGTCTTCATAGACGAACTCTTCAGGGACGTAACATGACGCAGTTTTAGATTTTGCGTCTGAAAATGTTTCTGTCGATAGATTAAACAGAAATGTTTGAATCTTTCTGTTGATGTAAGAAATTAATAAAAAAAAATGTTTCACACTTCCTGTCTGACTTTCTGTCTGACTTCCTGTTGTTCATCTGACAAACAGCTGCAGAAGAAATGTCGACTTTGTTAATGATTCAGTTGAAACGATGATGTTCCTCCACCACCACCTGTGGACTCCATGTGAGTCCAGATGTTCAGTCCAGATGTTCAGTCCAGATGTTCAGTCCAGATGTTCACCTCTCTGTAGGTGTGAAGAGATGATGTCATGATATCCTGTGGACCAACTCCTCAAATTCAGCACGAGAGGTTTCAGGATGGTTTTGGTTTTAGATTTGAACATTTTATGACTGATAATTAAAATTAATAATAACTCTGAGTCCAGTCCCTGTTATTAGACAGGGATGTGGTTCTGTTGTGGTTCTGTTGACCATTGTTGGTGTTAAATGTGATTATATGTGTCTGTGACAGAAATGGAGCCGCGAGTGACAAAAAGAGGATTCAATCACATTTAAACTGATAAACTCAACAAAACAAATGATCTGATTTAAAAACAGGATATACGTGTTAAATATTTAATACATTTCATATACATTCTATTTAATATTTATTACACAAATTGTATTTATTATATATTATTTACATTACATTTCATATATAATATACATTATATTTATTATATACATTCTATTTGATATATTATATACATTCTATTTAATATGGATTATATACATTATATTTATCATATATTGTTTACGTTATATTTAATATATACTTTACGTAATATTCATTGTATACATTATATTTAATATGTAGTATATACGTTGTATTTATTATAAACATTATATTTAATACATACATTATATTTTGTTATACACATTATATTTATCATATACATTGTATTTGTTATATGTTATTTGCATTATAGTTAATATATTATATACATTATTATTATATACGTTATACAAACCCCAATTCCAAAGAATTTGGGACATTGTGTAAAACGTAAATAAAAACAGAATGCAATGATTTGCAAAATCCTTTTCAACTTACATTCAATTAAATACACTACAGAGGCGAGATATTTAATGTTCAAACTGATGAACTTTATTGTTTTTGTGCAGATATTCACTCATTTTGAATTGGATGCCTGCAACACATTCCGAAGGAGCTGGGACAGCGGCAACAAAAGATTGGGAAAGTTAAGGAATGCTTAAAAAACACCTTTTTGGAACATTGCACAGGTGAACAGGTTAATTGGAAACAGGTGAGTGCCATGATTGGGTATAAAAGGAGCATCCCCGAAAGGCAAGGGCAAGGCTCACCACTTTGTTATAGTTTAAGAACAACGTTTGTCAACATACAATTGCAAGAAATTTAGGGATTTCATCATCTACAGTCCATAAAATCATCACAAGATTAAGAGAATCTGAAGAAATCTCTGCAAGTGTCAAGGCTGAAAACCAACACTGAATGCCCGTGACCTTCGACCCCTCAGGCGGCACTGCTTTAAAAACCAACATCATTCTGTGAAGGATATTACCATATGGGCTCAGGAACACTTCAGAAAACCACTGTCAGTGAACACAGTTCATCGCTACAAGTGCCAGTTAAAACTCTACCATGCAAAGTGAAAGCCTTATATCGACAACACCCAGAATCAGAGCCGGCCTCTCTGGGCCCGAGCTCATCTGAGATGGACTGACGAACTGTGGAAAAGTGTGCTGTTGTCTGACCAGTCCACATTTCAAATTGTTTTTGGAAATCATGGATGTCCTGTCTTCTGGTCCAATGAGAAATACGACCATCCAGACTGTGATCAGAGCAAAGTTCAAAAGCCAGCATCTGTGATGGTACGGGGCATGTTAGTGCCCATGGCATCATGGGTAACTTGCACATCTGTGAAGGCACCAGGTGTTGGAACAACATATGCTGCCATCCAACCAACACCTTTTTCAGGGACGTGAGGACACACTCTCTGTATGTGGGACACACTCTCTGTATGTGAGGACACACTCTCTGTATGTGAGGACACACTCTCTGTATGTGGGACACACTCTCTGTATGTGAGGACACACTCTCTGTATGTGGGACACACTCTCTGTATGTGAGGACACACTCTCTGTATGTGAGGACACACTCTCTGTATGTGGGACACACTCTCTGTATGTGGGACACACTCTCTGTATGTGGGACACACTCTCTGTATGTGGGACACACTCTCTGTATGTGGGACACACTCTCTGTATGTGAGGACACACTCTCTGTATGTGAGGACACACTCTCTGTATGTGGGACACACTCTCTGTATGTGAGGACACACTCTCTGTATGTGGGACACACTCTCTGTATGTGAGGACACACTCTCTGTATGTGGGACACACTCTCTGTATGTGAGGACACACTCTCTATATGTGAGGACACACTCTCTGTATGTGGGACACACTCTCTGTATGTGGGACACTCTCTGTATGTGAGGACACACTCTGTATGTGGGACACACTCTCTGTATGTGGGACACACTCTCTGTATGTGGGACACACTCTCTGTATGTGGGACACACTCTCTGTATGTGAGGACACACTCTGTATGTGAGGACATACTCTCTGTATGTGCGACACACTCTCTGTATGTGAGGACACACTCTCTGTATGTGAGGACACACTCTCTGTATGTGAGGACACACTCTCTGTATGTGGGACACACTCTCTGTATGTGGGACACACTCTCTGTATGTGAGGACACACTCTCTGTATGTGAGGACACACTCTCTGTATGTGGGACACACTCTGTATGTGAGGACACACTCTCTGTATGTGAGGACACACTCTCTGTATGTGGGACACACTCTCTGTATGTGGGACACACTCTCTGTATGTGAGGACACACTCTCTGTATGTGAGGACACACTCTCTGTATGTGGGACACACTCTGTATGTGAGGACACACTCTCTGTATGTGAGGACACACTCTCTGTATGTGGGACACACTCTCTGTATGTGGGACACACTCTCTGTATGTGAGGACACACTCTCTGTATGTGGGACACACTCTGTATGTGAGGACACACTCTCTGTATGTGAGGACACACTCTCTGTATGTGAGGACACACTCTCTGTATGTGGGACACACTCTGTATGTGAGGACACACTCTCTGTATGTGAGGACACACTCTCTGTATGTGGGACACACTCTCTGTATGTGAGGACACACTCTCTGTATGTGAGGACACACTCTCTGTATGTGGGACACACTCTCTGTATGTGAGGACACACTCTCTGTATGTGGGACACACTCTCTGTATGTGGGACACACTCTCTGTATGTGAGGACACACTCTCTGTATGTGAGGACACACTCTCTGTATGTGGGACACACTCTCTGTATGTGGGACACACTCTCTGTATGTGAGGACACACTCTCTGTATGTGAGGACACACTCTCTGTATGTGGGACACACTCTCTGTATGTGAGGACACACTCTGTATGTGAGGACACACACTCTGTATGTGGGACACACTCTCTGTATGTGAGGACACTCTCTGTATGTGGGACACACTCTCTGTATGTGGGACACACTCTCTGTATGTGAGGACACTCTCTGTATGTGAGGACACACTCTCTGTATGTGGGACACACTCTCTGTATGTGAGGACACACTCTCTGTATGTGGGACACACTCTCTGTATGTGGGACACACTCTCTGTATGTGGGACACACTCTCTGTATGTGAGGACACACTCTCTGTATGTGAGGACACACTCTCTGTATGTGGGACACACTCTCTGTATGTGGGACACACTCTCTGTATGTGGGACACACTCTCTGTATGTGAGGACACACTCTCTGTATGTGGGACACACTCTCTGTATGTGGGACACACTCTCTGTATGTGAGGACACACTCTCTGTATGTGGGACACACTCTCTGTATGTGGGACACACTCTCTGTATGTGAGGACACACTCTCTGTATGTGAGGACACACTCTCTGTATGTGGGACACACTCTCTGTATGTGAGGACACACTCTCTGTATGTGGGACACACTCTCTGTATGTGGGACACACTCTCTGTATGTGGGACACACTCTCTGTATGTGAGGACACTCTCTGTATGTGAGGACACACTCTCTGTATGTGGGACACACTCTCTGTATGTGGGACACACTCTCTGTATGTGGGACACACTCTCTGTATGTGAGGACACACTCTGTATGTGAGGACACACTCTCTGTATGTGGGACACACTCTCTGTATGTGAGGACACACTCTCTGTATGTGGGACACACTCTCTGTATGTGAGGACACACTCTCTGTATGTGGGACACACTCTCTGTATGTGAGGACACACTCTCTGTATGTGGGACACACTCTCTGTATGTGGGACACACTCTCTGTATGTGGGACACACTCTCTGTATGTGAGGACACACTCTCTGTATGTGAGGACACACTCTCTGTATGTGGGACACACTCTCTGTATGTGGGACACACTCTCTGTATGTGAGGACACACTCTCTGTATGTGGGACACACTCTCTGTATGTGAGGACACACTCTCTGTATGTGAGGACACACTCTCTGTATGTGGGACACACTCTCTGTATGTGAGGACACACTCTCTGTATGTGAGGACACACTCTCTGTATGTGGGACACACTCTCTGTATGTGAGGACACACTCTCTGTATGTGAGGACACACTCTCTGTATGTGGGACACACTCTCTGTATGTGGGACACACTCTCTGTATGTGGGACACACTCTCTGTATGTGAGGACACACTCTGTATGTGAGGACACACTCTCTGTATGTGGGACACACTCTCTGTATGTGGGACACACTCTCTGTATGTGAGGACACACTCTCTGTATGTGAGGACACACTCTCTGTATGTGGGACACACTCTCTGTATGTGAGGACACACTCTCTGTATGTGAGGACACACTCTGTATGTGAGGACACACTCTCTGTATGTGGGACACACTCTCTGTATGTGAGGACACACTCTCTGTATGTGGGACACACTCTCTGTATGTGGGACACACTCTCTGTATGTGAGGACACACTCTCTGTATGTGGGACACACTCTCTGTATGTGGGACACACTCTCTGTATGTGAGGACACACTCTCTGTATGTGGGACACACTCTCCACCAGCTGAGCTCCTGGAGCGACCTGCAGGAAGTTTAATGATATTAATGATCTGCAGACAAACAGCTCAGACAGAAACTGTCCTCCAGCTGATGTGATGAGACAGAAACTGTCCTCCAGCTGATGTGATGAGACAGAAACTGTCCTCCAGCTGATGTGATGAGACAGACGGTGATATTTAAATAATAAATGACGTAGTGAACAAACAGCCTCTGACTCGTGTCGTTTCTGTCATTACACTGAAGATGATTGTCGTGTTATTGATCATCATGACTCAGATCAGCTGTTCTCCCTCCGGTCCAGCAGGGTTCGCTGTTCGCCGCTCCGCTTCGCTCCTCACAGCGAAGCGTCGTCGTCGCGGAACTCCGTGTGTGTGTTTACGTCCCCGCTGGTCTCTTTGTTCGGCCCAGAGGAGGACGATGTGCGGGGCCGTGCAGCTGCTGCGGGTGTCGGTCCATGAGCGGATGAGCGCCGCCGCTGAAGACTTTCTGCTGCAGGTGGAAAAAGGAGAAGAAGCGGCTGAAATCCCGGCGCTGAGAGCGAAGCTCACCGAGCGGCTGACGGCGGCTGCGGAGGAGATCGTCGCTCTGCTGGAGGAAACCGTGGCGGAGTACGAAGACAGAGTGGAGCGGTCAGAGCGGGAGATCTGCCGCCAGAGGAGGCTGCTCGATGCCGTGCTGAAGCCCCAAGTGAAGCTGCACAGAGCAGGTCAGTCCCGGAGAGGAGCCCGGAGCACCCGGAGCAAAGCGCACATGCACCGACTCACACTTCCGCTCTACTTCAAAATAAAAGCCCTGTCCGCACAGGCACAGACGGACAGTGACCGGATGGAAGTCAGATTACTCCTTGTTGTTATATTTACTGTAGCAAATAAAATAAACGGCTAAGTTTTTTAAATCACGTCCTGTGAGAATAAATGCAGGTCCAGGGTTTGAGTGAGGTGTGTGTGTTGATCAGGAGTCCGTTTCACAAAGCAGGTTTAGTGAAAACTCTGAGTCTGGTAACCCTGAAATGAGGGAAACTCTGAGTGTTCCGTTTCACAAAGGGAGGTAACTCAAACCAGAGAAAGAGGGGTAACTCCAGCCTGTTTCACAGAGAGAGGTAACTTAAGCTTTCGGTCAGTTACCATGGTAACATACTCTGTGAACCTAACCTGGTCGGGACCAGGTTTTTCTCAACAAACCTCGAGTTTCTCTCTGTCTCCGCCCTCTTTCAGCCACACACGGTATTTGATTTCCTCATTCATTCAGTCAGCAGGCGAGTTTTGGCGTAGCATAGTTCTGCCGTCTGGTTTTTGAGAAAGTCATTGCAAAAATCAGTCAGTAGTTCTACATTAGAAGTTATATAAGGTGGCGACTATTTTCACTACCATGGCATGTCCTTTTGATAATGATCCTGTGGATGAAGGTGCAGCATTACTGCGCAGAGAATTAAATATTCGTCGGGAGATGATTATCAGACCGCGCATAGATGTTCTTGCATTTCCAGACAATTATCTTTTTGAGCGGTACCGTTTCACGTCACAGTCCATCATTTACATACACAACCTAATCCGTCCTTACATTTCCAACATTACCAACCGAAGTCATGCTCTCACATCCCAGCAGATATTGTGTATTGCGCTGCGTTTTTCTTTGCAAATGGGAGTTTTTTATACAACGTCGGAGATGCAGAGCACTTGAGCAAAGCAACTGTACGCAGAGCGGTCAGAGACACCATGTGCCATCATCACTTTAGTGATTGAGTCACCATCATCACCACCACAGCAGTCAAATAAAGACATAATACACATTTCATTTGGTCTTCTTTATTTCTTGCAAATACAAGAGCTAGTTTAGTTAATGTTCCAATAGTTAACATAATTAACATAATTTACCTGTGACCATGCACCTACCTCTAACTTGTGCTCCAGTATTTCAATTTCTAGGTCTGCCCTCCTAATCCGGGGTTAGGGTTAGATGAGCTCCCTCCAGGGATTCCCTCAGCCACTGGCCTTCCTAAATTCTGGCTTAGGGCCAGCTCCTCTGCCTCCGTTAGAGGTGGCGGTGCTGGGCCACCACCCGTTTTACGGGCATCTGCTTTCTTTCTGTTGGCTGAGTAGAAGTCTGTGTTAGTTTAAATAGGCTTAATTATTTAACAGAACATGATATAGATGAGAAGACATTTATGTGTGTGAAAACAGCATTATGTTGGGGATAAAACAACTGTTCAGTCAAACAGCCACTTAATGTTTACAACGTAAAACATGATCAAAATGAGGAACCCCCATGAGATTATGCCGAGGTCTTACCTGTTTGAACAATGTTTCTATGTTTCATCTTAAGTTGCTGCCAAGTGCGCTTCTCCCCCGCGGGATTGCACCTAAATGAAATAAATTAATAGGCTACCAGTGGGGTGAAAAACGTAGCCGCCCTCTTCCCCGTTGCCATGGTGACTCGTCGTGCACGCGCTTAACTCCAGGTGAAACTACTCCGAGTTGATCAAACTAACTCAAATCAGCTGTTCTGGAACCGAAAACTCAGAGTTTCCTATCTCAGAGTAGATCAACTCAGAGTTCAGGGTTAGACTCAGAGTTTGTTGAACCTGCTTTGTGAAACGGACCCCAGGTGTGTCCGTTGATGTGGTGTGTGTGTTGATCAGGTGTGTGTGTTGATGTGGTGTGTGTGTTGATCAGGTGTGTGCGTTTACCAGGTGTGTGTGTGTGTGTTGGTGTGTGTGTGTGTGTTGACCAGGTGTGTGTTGATGTGGTGTGTGTGTTGATCAGGTGTGTGTGTTGATGTGGTGTGTGTGTTGATCAGGTGTGTGTGTTGATGTGGTGTGTGTGTTGATCAGGTGTGTGCGTTTACCAGGTGTGTGTGTGTGTTGATCAGGTGTGTGCGTTTACCAGGTGTGTGTGTGTTGATCAGGTGTGTGCGTTTACCAGGTGTGTGTGTGTTGATCAGGTGTGTGCGTTTACCAGGTGTGTGTGTGTTGATCAGGTGTGTGCGTTTACCAGGTGTGTGCGTTGATGTGGTTTCTGACTCGTCACTCTTTCTTACGTTGCATCACATCCGTTTATTTTGAAATGCACCATGTTCAGTCTTACAAACGTTCTCTGTACAGAACAACAACAGTTTGCCGGGTTGCGTGCGGTCTAAAGACACCGCTCTCCCCTCCTCAGCTTGATTTCCACATGTCTGCTACAACTCAAACATTTAGAGGACTTGGTCGCTCCCATCCTGCTACAACAGATACAGTCATATTAAAGGACAGCAGAGACATTCAACCACACATAACCATTAATAATATCAAAATGATCAAGTAAATTCTCTTACAACTGTCAATGTAATCAATCAAACAATAATATCATCATTTTATAATGAAATTAATCAGAATAGAGTAAAATGGCTCTAACAGTGTTGATCCGGTGTGTGTGTTGATCAGGTGTGTGTGTCTCTCTGACCCCCTCAGACCTCCGACCTCCCGCAGACTTGAACCAGGCCGAGTCTAAACGAGTCGACGACGATGCCTCCTCTCTGCCAGTGCCTCGCTCTCCGCTGACTCCTCGCTCTCCTTCTCCCCCCTCCCACCCCGCCGTCTCTCCGAGCAGCTCAGCCGTCCCCAGTGATCCAGATCCAGACAGTGACTGGACAGAACGGATTCCAACTGTGAGACCTCCAAGGAAGAAGAAGAGAGGACGGCCACCACTTGTTGTCAGAAACAAGCGGAAGCGTTCGACTCCGGCCCAGAGTTTTGTCTGTCAGGTGTGTGGCCGCTCTCTGCAGGGGAAAGGCTTCCTGCTCAAACATGTCTTGCAGGTCTGCTCCAACAACCCAGACTGTCGCTGTGGCTTCTGTGGCGAGCATTTAGACTCTTCTGATGAACTAACGGCTCACCTGAAAACGCACCGGGAGACGAGTAAAACCTGCTCATTCTGCGGGAAAACCTTCCAGTCCATCCTGGCGCAGGAGCTGCACGTGCGCCTGCACACAGGAGAGAAACCATACAGCTGCGACATCTGTGGTAAGAAGTTCAGCCAGAGGGGGAACCTGAACTCCCACATTCGCGTCCACGCCCCTGAGAAGCCCTTTAAATGTAAAGAGTGCAGCCGCACCTTCTGTCACATGACCTCGTTAGAGCGACACATGCAGGAGCACTGTGGGGAGGAAGAGGTGCACACCTGCAGCACCTGCGGTCAGGAGTTCAGCAAGCGACGCAACCTGCAGCGACATATGGTGTCGCATCGGAGGGACGACACTGACAAGCTGAAGAGACGCCGCGGCTCGGCACCGCACCACCGCTGCAAAGTGTGCAGGAATGCCTTCGACAAGAGGAGCCTGCTGGTGAAACACGTGGAGACTCACCTGCAGGACCCAGACTGCTGCTGTGGACTCTGTGGACACCAGTACGAGTCCGCCGACAGCCTCTCCGCTCACCTGCACTCCCACCGCGAGATCGGAAACACCTGCGATGTGTGCGGAAAGAGCTTCCCGGCTCAGGCGGCGCTGCAGATGCACCTGAGGATCCACACCGGAGAGAAACCCTACACATGCAGCTTCTGTGGGAAGGCCTTCAACCAGAGAGGCAACCTGAGGACGCACCTGAAGATTCACACAGGTGAGCGGGCATTCTCCTGCAGCCTCTGTGGAAAGGGTTTCACCCAGAAACAGACGCTGGACACACACGTCCGCTTCCACAACAAGGAGCGACGCTTTCTGTGTCAGTGCTGCGGGAAGGGCTTCATGCAGGACGTGGACCTGAAGAGACACATGCTCATCCACACTGGGGAGAAACCCTACAGCTGCAGGGTGTGCGGGAAGAGCTTCCAGGCCAAACGCTCACTCAACGGACACCTCAAAGGCCACAGCATAGGGGGGGTGGAGCTGGAGCCAGACCAGACCTCAGAGCCACCGCCAGATGGTTTCTACTCGGGCTTCATCCAGCTGTAGAGGTTAGGCCGGTGTTAATGGACACGTGTCAGAGACTGGTAGAGTCGGACTCAAACATTTAGCCGAAGGTTTTCAGTGTCAGTAACAGAACTGAATCTGAAGGCTGAAATTCTGAGAACACAAACAAACATGATTAGGGTCTGTGTGTCTGTTCATCTGTTCTGCACTGCAGCTCAGAAACCACCCCATCAGAATGTAAACTCCAGTAAATGTACTTCCATAAAGATAAAAGTAGTTTTCACCACTTTGAACTTCGTCTGTTCGTCCGTCTGTGGAGTTATTTTGTCACAACAGAAGAAGATGCAGTCATGAAACTTTACAGATTGTAGTTGGGATCAAAATGTAGGCAGAGTACAAAGATGGCTGTGGTCTGACCCACAAGTACTGAGTACTCTCACCTGTTCACCTGTCTGATTCTAACCTGTTCTCATGTATGAAACGTTGCGTCATCAGTATAAAAAACTAACAGGAACCAGTTTAATTGTTTCACTGAACCACAGAAGAAGAAATGAGTCTGATGATCAGAGTCTCAGTGATGAAGATGATGTTGCTGCTACAGGAAATGAGAAGCCTCATCAAAATAAGATGCTCCGGACTCTAAATATATATATATATGTATATATGTATGTATGTATATATGTATGTATATATATGTATATGTATATATATATGTATATGTGTATATATGTATATGCGTATATATATATATGTATATGTGTATATATATGTATGTGTATATATATGTATGTATATATATATGTATGTATATGTATATATATATGTATATGTGTATATATATGTATGTGTATATATGTATGTGTATATATATATGTATGTATATATATGTATATATATGTATATGTATATATATGTATATGTGTATATATGTATATGCGTATATATATGTATATGTGTATATATATGTATGTGTATATATATGTATGTATATATATATGTATGTGTATATATATGTATGTGTATATATATATGTATGTATATATATATGTATATATATGTATATGTGTATATATGTATATGTGTATATATGTATATGCGTATATATATATATGTATATGCGTATATATATGTATATGCGTATATATATATGTATATGTGTATATATATGTATGTGTATATATATATGTATGTATATATATATATGTATATATATGTATATGTATATATGTATATATATATGTATATGTGTATATATATATGTATATGTGTATTTATGTATGTATATATATATGTATATATATGTATATATATATGTATGTATATATATGTATGTATATATATGTATGTATATATATATATGTATATATGTACACGTATAGCATAAAATTGCATCTCTTCTCTCAATTATCAAAAATAAAATCTACAAGGCTTATTAAAAAAAAAGAATCGAATACAAGGCAAAAAAACAAAAAGAACAAAAACAAAAACAAATAAATGCGAGGTTACAAATCAAGGCATTCACTGTAATTGAAACTCCTCTACACCCGACAGCACACAAGCGACAGAGAGACGGAGCCGAAGAATGTTAGAGAGACAGAGGAGCGCCGTGTGCTTATATTTTCAGGCCGAAAATGACACAACGGTGACCTGTATCATTTGTAAGAAGGGAGTAAATTACAGTGGTAACTAGGGGTGCACCGATCCGATATTAAGATCGGATATCGGCCCGATATTGACAAAACGGCTGGATCAGGGATCGGTAAAATGAAACAGATCCACCGGCCGATCCAATTTTTTTTTTTGGCCGTCGCAGCACATCCTACGTTATTCGTCAGCGTCAGTGTGTCGCATGCTGGAAGAGCAAGTTGTTGTTTGACCAACTCTTTATTAGTTTATTCTCAGGTTCAGCTGCTATGTTTTATTTTGTATTCCTGTTTGCAGGACGTTACACGTACTCACGTCACATTTCTCGCTGATTGGCTGTTAGCCCCGCCATCAGTTGTTAGACTTACCGATCAGCTGTTAGCCTAGCAACGCTAACTTTCAAACCGAAGTACTCAATACTCTGTGGGCTGTCCATCGTTGCTCCGTTGGTCCTCCCTTCACCACAACCTCAGGGTTATTCACCGCCGGGCTGCTTTGTCTCCTCCTCTGCTGCTGCGGTCTCCCCGGCTCGCAGCGATGCTGGATGGTCGCCCCGCTGTGTGCACGGAGCCTCCAGACACTAGTTTGTTTACAGACGGTGCTACTGACTTTGGTGCTAGTGTTCCCTCCGTGCTGACTGACAGGCGCTCCATTCATTCTTTGTTTTGTTTGTTCCACTTTGTTACGTGTGTCCTTGGGTACCCTGACAGGCGCTATGTAAATTAAATGTATTATTATTATTATTATTATTATTATTATTAATGTTACACATGTTTACAATGTTCGGTAACTGTTTGATTATTTTGTCTTAGTTAGGAAAGTCTGGTGCCTTTAGTCCCTTTCACATGGTGGAAGGTATACAGTTTATTATTAATTCAACAATGGTATCGGATCGGTATCGGGTATCGGCCGATACGCTCAGTCCAGGTATCGTGATTGGATCGGAAAAAACTGGATCGTTGCATCTCTAGTGGTAACACTACAAATTTTTTTGATTTGATTTGATTTGATTTGAAAATCTTTAATGTCCCCGAAGGGCAATTTGGTTTGCAACAAAAGTTCAGAGTCAACACAGTAGAGCTCACACACATGATACAATAAATACATATAGTCATCACAGATTACAGTACTGTACATCCTTCCCAACAGGTTCGCCTACAGCGTATT
The DNA here is from genome assembly GCA_963678695.2 of Diplodus puntazzo. Lineage (NCBI taxonomy): Eukaryota > Metazoa > Chordata > Actinopteri > Spariformes > Sparidae > Diplodus > Diplodus puntazzo. The sequence continues at coordinate 345,902 of OZ023169.1, read as the reverse complement.
AAGACGAGACGAATTTGTTCAAGCCCATGAAAAATCAAGCAAAAGAAAATGAGGAACTAAATAAATGGAGAGAGACCCAGACCCCCGACCCAGAGGCAGAGACATGACAGGACCTTAGAGGCCTTTCAGTCCAGCAGAGAATATCCAGGTAGATAATAGTGGTGAAAATAATATTTTAGTCATGCTGTATATATATATATATATATATATATATATATATATATATATATACATATATACATATATACATATATAAAGCTAGTCATTCATTCATATTCATTCATAAATCTATCTATCTATCTATCTATCTATCTATCTATCTATCTATCTATCTATCTATCTATCTATCACTTTTACAATTCAGACAGATTAAACCAACTGTTATTTTAGATTCTCACTGAGTGAATAAAACGTGATGTTGTGACATTTATCAAACTTGTAATGACTTAATAATGACTTGATGGTGCCGACCAGCACACCAGGAGCAGTTCGGGGTTCAATATCTTGCCAAATGACCCTTCATCATGAAGACCAGGGGAATCAAACCAGCGACGTTTTGATAAGAAGACACTGGCTGAGTCACAGCAGGTATCAGTACACCTGTCCTGGTACCGTACTGTACAGTACCTCCTCCGGTCCAGCAGGGTTAACTCTCTCTTTGTCTCCCCTCGACGTGAACTCGTTGACCCGGAAGTGTTTCGTGTTGTTTTCCTTCCTGTAGCCGGGAGACGGAGCTCTGGACCGGGATGTCTCTGGTAGAAGCCCCGCCGCGCTGCGGGCTCCGGGCCCTGACGGAGTCGGTGTCGGAACAGCTGGCCCGGGTGGCGGAGGAGGTCCTGGTGCTGCTGGAGAAGCGGAGCGGAGTCTCCGGGGGCCGCCTGCTGCCCCTGGTGCGGCTGCTGCTCACGGAGCGGTTGGCGGCGGCGGCGGGGCGGATCGTCGGGCTGCTGGAACGGGAGGTGGAGGAGTACCGGCGGCAGCTGGAGCGGCAGAGCCGGCTGCTGGAGGCCGTGCTGAGCCCGGTGGTTCGGCTGACCCGCACAGGTGAGCTCCGAGACAACGCCGCCATGTTGGAGACACATCGCTCTGACTGTTGCTGGGCAACTACACGTCAACCAATCACAGGGCAGAGATCGGACTACCAATGTAGTTCAAAAGGGAAACTTTGCGTGCGTGTCAGCCAATCACAGCTGTTAGCTGTCACAGCTGAAGTCGTCATCTCACAGCTGAGTTCGTGATGTCACAGCTGAGGTCGTGATGTCACGGCTGAGCTTGTGATGTCACAGCATGAGTGTGATGAGTAATTTGTAATAACTAATTACTCTTTTTAATTACAAATTAGAGTTACTGTACTCAAGTGTTCTTGTACTCCATTACTTTTAGCTAACAGCTTTAGTTACTGATTACAAAGTTAGTTTGTCTAGTAAACATGAAATAATCAGCAGATCAATCGGTTAATGATCAACTATACTGATATTTTTCCAACCAGTACTTTTATTGTAAACGCTTGAAGCAGGATGTTTACCGAGTATTTGTAGAGTAGCCGAGTACTCCTCCTGCAGTAACAGGGGCAGTGAGGTGATTCAGCTGATGACCGTTTTGAATATTTATTCCAGACTCCATCAGGGCGACCTACGCTGACACAGACGACCCTCCACCATATGAGGCTGACCCCGCCCACTTCCCCTCAGCCCCGCCCAGTAGCACCTCTTCAGATGCCTCATCAGCTGGGAGCGACGATGAGTGGCAGGGCAGCGACAGCTCCTCCTGTCACAAAGAAGCCAATAGGATGAAAGAAGGACGAGGTGGTCGCAGACAGCAGGCGACATCATCGGAGCAGCCGGCAGCTCACCGCTGCATCAGCTGTGGGAGGAGCTTCCGTCAAAGTGGAAACCTGCTGAAACACGTGGAGACGCACTCCGACAAGCTACAGCATCTCTGTGGAGTCTGTGGGGAACGTTGTGAGTCTGCAGACGGTTTCTTCAAACATCTCAGAGCTCACAGAGAAACAGATGCTGGTGGCGGCGGCAGGACGTGTGACATCTGCGGGAAGACGTTTCAGAACATGGAGACGCACATGAGGAGTCACACCGGAGTCAAACCCTTCAGCTGTGACGTCTGCAGCAAGAGCTTCCCCCGACCAGGATCACTGAGGAGACACAAGAAGATCCACAGCCGGAGGACCCCGGATGTGTGTCCGGTCTGTGGACTCACCTTCACCTGCAACCAGCTGCTGCAGGATCACCTGAAGGCGCACGACAAGGATGACGGTGACCAGAGCAAGGACGAGGAGGATGGGCAGTCAGAGAGACCTCAGAGAGTACAGAGACAGAGATCGTCCTCCCTCTGCTGCAGAGTCTGCGGCGACGCCTTCCACAGCCGAGGCTTCCTGAGGAAACACGCTGAGACGCACTGCAGGGACACTCGGAGTGTCTGTGGCGTCTGTGGACAGACGCTGGACTCACCTGACGTCCTGCTGACTCACCTGAGGACTCACAGAGAGACCAGCGGCACTTGCAGCATCTGTGGGAAGAGCTTCCAGAACATGGAGACACACATGAGGAGCCACACAGGGATCAAACCGTACCGGTGCAGCATCTGCAACAAATGCTTCCCCCGACCTGGAGCGCTGCGGCGCCACAGGAAGCTGCACGGTGGCGAGCGGCCTCACGTCTGTCAGCTCTGCGGGAAGAAGTTCATCGAGAGCAGCGCCTTAAAGACTCACAGCAGGAGTCACTCGTCAGGCGTCCATGAGGACGAGGACTCCAAGCGTCTGCCACCTGAGACAGAGAAGATTCAAACTGTCACCAAGGTGACAACGCTGATGTGTCACAGCTGTAAAGTTTGTGGTGAGTCCTTTCAGAATAAAGGTCGTCTGAGGAAACATGCCAAGACACATTCAGCAGAGTCTTCCTGCGGTGTCTGTGGGGAAAGTTTACTGCCGTCAGAGACGCTGATGGACCACCTTCAGGTCCACAGAGACGCTGGGAAGATCTGTCACATCTGTGGTAAAACCTACCAGAACATCGAGACGCACATGAGGAGTCACACCGGCGTTAAACCGTACCGCTGTGGCATCTGCGAGAAGTCTTTCCCTCGACCCGGTGCCCTGCGGCGCCACAAGAGGATCCACAGCGGCGAGCGACCGTACATCTGTGAGTTCTGTGGGAAGACATTCATCGATAACTGCGCTCTTACCACGCACATTAGAAACCACACCGGAGACAAACCGGCCCAGCGCGTCCCCTGTGAGACCTGCGGGAAGAGCCTGGCATCAGTCCATGTCCTCGAGGTCCACAAGAGGATCCACACCGGAGAGAAGCCGTTCCAGTGCCGCATCTGCGGGAAAGCCTTCAGGCAGGTGGGAGGGCTGAACGCCCACATGCTAACCCACACTGGGGAGAAGCCGTTCACCTGCAACCTGTGCAACAAGAGCTTCAGCACCAAAGGTTACCTGGAGACGCACATCCGCTTCCACAAGAAGGAGCGAGCATTCAGCTGCCACCTGTGCTGGAAGGCGTTCGTCACCAAGAACGACCTGAAGAAACACCTGCTGACGCACAGCGGAGAGAAACCTTACAGCTGCCGGCTCTGTGGCAAGAGCTACCAGGAGAAACGCTCCCGAGACGTCCACATGAAAGTCCACATGGACACCTGCGCCACCAAGGAACCAATCAGGAGTCAGGACGCCCTGCGGCAGGACTTCATACAGCTGTAGACACACACACCAGTTCACAGACGCACACACACGCATAGGGCCCTATAAATTCCGTTTTATTTTTTCCCAAATTCCGTTTTATTTTTTCCCAAATTCCGTTTTTTCCCTTTTAATTTTTGGGAATTCCGTTTTTTCCGTTATAATTTTTGGGAATCACGATTTTTTTACCTTTTACTCTTATTATACTAACAACAACAGTGTGTTTTTAATGTAAATGACTAAAATGTACACTAAATAAATAGAAATTACCTTAAATTAATTGAGGTGACAAACATATGTCCTCAATACTGTACCGTACAGTACAGTAAAGTGCATCAAAAACATTTTGACGTCATCATGTCTTCATACAGTAGTTCATTTTGTGTTTTTATGGGTTTCATTTGGGTTTCATTGAATACAAACATGGTCAGCTCTCAGGCAGATCCAGGACATGTTTGCATACCAACATTGTTCTGAAAATGTATGTTGTAAATATTTAAAAAATTAGCAAAGATGACCAACAAAATGAGAAATTATACTCGTAACGTTATGTGAACTTAGCATACTAACCAGCTAGCAGTGAAAACACCCGCTAACCCTCCCGCTGTCCTCTGAGCTCCCAGCCCAGGCAGAGTCAGCTAACAGGGCTGTGGCTAACGGGGCTAACTAGCTAACAGCAGCTACTGTTAGCAGCAGTTAGCAGTCACTCTGGAATTATATGCCGATAATATGAATCGGACAGGTGGCTAACTCTCACGCATTACACCTTTAATTATGATTTCTCAGGTCTGCTTCTTTGCAAAACAACAGTTCAGCTGACACATAAAAGTCGTTCGGGAACTGCTCGGCTCTGTACTGAGGGGTTAATGTCGAGTTTCTCAGTTTTTTCGCCGACGAAGACGGAGCCGTGAGCAGCCGCTCCGCCATGCTGACAATGTTTTGACGGGGGAGCTCAATCTGTGGGGACTGAGGGGGGCGGACGCGACTTGTTGTGCCACCCAGATTTGCTTCCCTCCGTGCAGTTTTCCCCAGACATACGTTCCTCTTCCACATGAAAACAGCATTTCAGTGAAATTATGTCAAATTCCACGATATTTCTCGTTAAAAAGTAGATTCCGTTTTAATCGGCCAATTCCGTGATTCCGTCCGTGATTCCGTGATCGCTGAAATCATAGGGCCCTACATGCATACAGGTTTACAGACAAACATCGAGACTTCAATCGAAACAAACCTAATAAATTAATCTTCAACTTTTCAACAGTTTTACAGGAATATCACTGTTTTTATTTTTCAGTGTCATCTATCTTCGTGATTGATAATCTGATTTCATTGTTTCAGTTTGATTGATTTGTGTATAAAAAGTCACACCGCGAAAATGAGTGAAACAATCATCAGTTGGCGAAGAAATCATTTAATCGATCAGCTGGTGCAGCTCGGTCACTAGAACTTTCTGTTGGGCTGCTGTTCACTTCTCTTTTTCTCACTGAGGTTTTGTGGACAGATGAATAAATCAGCTGGGTGATGTTGTTAAAATCATCATAACGTACAGATGTTTTAATTTGTTACAATGAGGCCAAAAGAATCTGAAAAGGTCGTTTAATCACAATCAGTCTGAGTCGTTTATTGATATATTATCCAGTGTTCACCTTCTTCTTCATGGATAAACTGAGCTCTGCAGCGCCTCCGGCTGGAGGGACTCCAGGGAGTCCTTGAAAGTCATTGAATCGATTCCAGAAGTCCTTCAAGGCTGTTAAAGGATGAGGACCTTTAATTGCTTTTTATGTTCGTGGAAATGTCCTCAGGGCCACAGAGTGTCATGCACACACACACACACACACACACACAGCTGTGTGGGGAAGATAAGATACATTATGATGAAGCTTCTTTTTGGAGAGTAAATGAAGTTAAATTGTACAGAAATACTTAAATTTTTTTATTCTGTAAACTGAAAATGAACTTTATTGACACAGATGTGATCGGGTCCGCGACATGTTCTGTGTGTGATCACAAACACATCAGGAGAACAAAGTGAACACAGAGCCGCTCTTTGATTATGAATCTATAGAATTAATGTTCCTGTCTCAGATTCTGGTGCTGATGACGTCACTGATGGAACAGAGACTAATTCAGAAACTTAACTAGAGTTTAAAACGCAGCAGCAGATCTGAAGGTTAGACATGACACATTTAATATTGATATTATTATAGTTTATCTACCTGCTTCTGTCATACTTTTATTGTGAAGACTTCCGGTCTTCCTCCATCTCAGCGTGTACTGAAACTTGACTGTTTCCGGTCTGCCGACATTAAACCTCCAGCAGCTTCTGGTCTCAGTCCCTCAGTGTCCCAGTCTGTCCCAGTCTGTCCCAGTCTGTCCCTCGGTGTCTCTCAGTGTCTCTCAGTGTCTCGGTCGGGTCAGACATGTCGAAGCTCGACGTGTTGCGGCTGTTTGTGGACCAGCGGCTCTCCGCGCTCACTGACGACATCTTCCGCCGTTTCGCCAGAATGATCGCTGAATACGAGCACGAAGTTTTCCAGTTAAAGCACGAACTGGACCGACAGAGAAGACTGCAGGACCCGACTGGACGAGCCGGGGACCGAGCGGAGGACCGAGCAGCAGGTCAGAGACTCTCTGATGTTTGATAAAGAAAATGTCCGCTCAGTGGATGACGTAGCTGTATTTTCCCGCCAGATGTCGCTGTCGCGTCACGACCTGAACCTGTTGAGACATTATTAGTGTTTTTTTTTGACAAAATATTTTTATTGAAAAAGGTACAATACGATACTTCCGATCGCAGACATACAATTGACCTTTTTTCCTTTTTTTTTTTTTAACAAACAAATATACATGAGTAATAAACAGTGAACACCCCCCCAACACACACATTAGTGGTTATTCATGCAATAGAAAAGGTAACAGTAACAGGCACACATTCAATCAGGTAGTACCTCTAAATTAGTAAAATAGGAAATAAAGAGAGATTATTAGTTGATGATGATTGTGTGAAGCACTTTGAGCTGGAAGGTGGATTAAACCTGTTGGATTGTTCCGAGTGATGAAGAACACACCAGACTGCGGAGAACACCTGTACAGAGCTGAAGCCCCTCCCCTTCCGGTTCTCCTCATGGACCTTATTGATCAAAACTTTGATAAAGTATTGATCCTGTTTGAACGGTGTCATAAATCACATGAAGGGGCGGAGCTTCAGCTCTATATAGACATAAAGGCACCAATGAACGAGATATAAGTGGAATCTTGTAGGAAGTACAAAGGAAATAGATATTTAATAAATGATTATTGATTAAGCTGATACTGCAACCAAACCAGAGCTGGAGCTGTTTGTTCGAACAGTGGAGACATGAACCAGGAAGATTTATGAGAGTTATTTTGTTTTAGTTGATTTATATGAAGTGTTGATGATCACTGATGTTAATACACACATCGTTCACACACAGAGAAGACACACACACACTGTTCACACACAGAAAAGACACACACACACCGTTCACACACAGAAAGACACACACACACACCGTTCACACACAGAGAAGACACACACACACCGTTCACACACAGAAAAGACACACACACACACCGTTCACACACAGAGAACACACCGTTCACACACAGAGAAGACACACACACACCGTCCACACACAGAGAACACACACACACCGTTCACACACAGAAAAGACACACACACACCGTTCACACACAGAGAACACACACACACCGTTCACACACAGAGAAGACACACACACCGTTCACACACGAAGAAGACACACACACACCGTTCACACACGAAGAAGACACACACACACCGTTCACACACAGAGAAGATAAACACCGTTCACACACGGAGAAGACACACACACACCGTTCACACACGAAGAAGACACACACACACCGTTCACACACACTCACACACGGAGAAGACACACACACACCGTTCACACACAGAGAAGACACACACACACCGTTCACACACAGAGAAGACACACACACACACACCGTTCACACACAGAGAAGACACACACACACACACCGTTCACACGCAGAGAAGACACACACACGCACCGTTTACACACAGAGAACACACACACACCGTTCACACACAGAGAAGACACACACACACACACACACACCGTTCACACACAGAGAACACACACACACACACACACCGTTCACACACAGAGAAGATAAACACCGTTCACACACAGAGAAGACACACACACACACCGTTCACACACGGAGAAGACACACACACACCGTTCACACACGAAGAAGACACACACACACACACACTGTTCACACACGGAGAAGACACACATGTCTGAAACCATGATGTCTGTTCTTGTCTGTCAGGTGTTCTGCAGGTTTTAACCACAGAAGGAGAGCAGCTGGTGAGGGGGCGGAGCTTCTGTCCTGACATTAAGCAGGAAGAGGGCGGGACTTTGGGAGAAGAGGAGCCCAACATCATGTTCACACAAAGTCCTGATTGGCTGATGGAGAGACCTGAAAGAGAGCAGAGTTCGTTTTCCAATCAGATCCAGTTCTCTGAGGAAGGGGTGGGGCCTCAACATGCTGTCAACAAACAGGAAGTGCTCAGAGCCAAACAGGAAGTGGATAAGGGTCAGTACAGTAACGGACTGTGTGTGTGTGTGTTTTTATTAAATATCCTAATGGATACAGAAACACTTAATTGTTGTTGTTGTTGTTGTCCTCCAGGTGTCCTCCGTCTGCATGTCAAACAGGAGGAGGGCGGAGCTTCAGGACCAGACGACATTGTCACCGAGTTCACACAGAGTCCTGATTGGCTGATGGACAGCTACGAGGACGAGGGCAGTTCTTCATCCTATCATATCCAGTCCCAGAGAGAGGAGGTGGAGTCTGACCACCACAGGAACCATTTAGATTCAGGTACTGAAGACAGTGATGATGCCCAGCTGGGACCAGGTCTCCAGAGGACTGGGGGATCTGGGACTGACCCTCCTGTAGACCAGAAGCTGCTGGTATGCGGCAGCTGTGGTCGAGAGTTCAGCTCAAGTCGAACTCTGAGGAAACACATCAGAAGAAACACATCTCAGGACCAGGACCTGATGTCCTGCAGCCTCCGCAGGCAGAGGGCCCCCTTCCAGAGTCCTGCCAAGTCCTTCATCTGCAGGATCTGTGGGAGTTCCTTCTACACTCAGGGGATTCTGGTCCGGCATGCAGAGAACCACTGCAAGGAGCCCGAGAGCCGGTGTGGGGCCTGCGGGGATTGTCTGGAGTCCACCGAGGTCCTGAGAGACCACCTGCGGTCCCACAAAGAGCTGGGCAGCACCTGTGATGTGTGTGGAAAGAAGTGCAGCTCCATCAAGAGGATGGAGATCCACAAACGGGTCCACACGGGGGAAAAACCGTACCGCTGCGGGTTCTGTAGCCGGGACTTCAGCCGGAAGGAGAGTCTGGAGAGACACCTGAAGGTCCACAGTGGGGACAGACCGCACCGCTGTGGACTGTGCAGGAGGACCTTCACCAGGAGGGAGTACCTGGTCCACCACCTAAAGATCAGCCACATGGAGAAACCAGGTCCACCTGCAGGGACCGCGTAGAGAGACCAGGTCCGCCAGCAGGGACCGCATAGAGAGACCAGGTCCACCTGCAGGGACCGCGTAGAGAGACCAGGTCCGCCAGCAGGGACTGCATAGAGAGACCAGGTCCACCGGCAGGAACCGCATGAAGAGACCAGGTCCTCCTGCAGGTACCGCATAGAGAGACCAGGTCCACCAGGAGGGACTGAGATGTTCAGCACTGAGACTTAAGCTGTGAAACTATTAAAACCGAAAATTTAAGTTGGACTTCGGGTCAGAAATCAGCTCGAAAGATTCCAGAAAGTCAATGAGACCTGAACCGGATCTGATCTGAACCGGCTCTGAACAGGATCAGCTTCCTAGCAGCTGGACTCAGAACTTTGAAACCGTTGATAATGAATGACTGTTATCTCGAGGACATTTCAGGACAGCATCCTGATTTAAAGAAACATGCACATGAATCTTCTTCTGTGGTCCCAACAGTCACATGACTCAGGTGACGTCAGCGTGTACTCAGGTGACGTCAGCGTGGACTCAGATCTGATTGGATCATCTGAAGGTTTTAGAAGGATGTTCTGTATCAATTAAAGTTTCTAATGTGTACAATTAAAATGTTAATAAAGATTTTTAATATTTCTACCTCAGAAACTCTCAGCAGGTGCAGACTCACCTGGTTCACCTGTTATTAGGGATGCACATTTAAATTTTTTTTTATGACCGATAACCGACGCTCATTAACCGATTAATAACCGTTACTACACGGCTCTTCTTAATGCTGCAGAAAGCTCTATTCACTTGAATGGAGTGGCCTTTTTGCCTCTGATTTGCGTATTTCGTATCACTCCGCGCTCTAAAATCTTTGCTCCGCAAGTAGTCCCGGTCACTTATCACCTCAGCGTCTTCGGTTGCTAAGCGACGTCAGCTGATCTGTTGTCTACTTCATATGGGAAAAAACTACTCCTATGCCACTAGTATGGACGAGTTTCACATTAACTTTAATATTTTTGGTAGATACGGTGATTTTGAGTCTTGGAAAAAGGCTGAGTTGTCGTCAAAGGTCAAGAAAAGACGAAGAGGAAAGCAGCGAAGACGGAGAAGCGAAACGGCGTCGGTTTGGCGAACTATTTCTCTGCTGAAAAACACTGAATGCCTGAACGGTAACAAATTAATTGTAAAAAGACATACTGTGTGACGTTTTTTTTTCGTGTTGGCAAGTAGCCGTGTAATAAACGGGATAATATATAGAACGGCGGTCATTATCGGGAAAATAAGTCCCGACAGGACGAACCGGACCCCGACGTGAAGAGGAGGGGTCTGGACGGATCATGACTGCCGTTCTATACATAATGACCGCCGTTCTATACATAATGACCGCCGTTCTATACATCATCCCTTACTTAACCGAGAAGATTTAAATGCTCTATTGAGTGTCTGTGACCCGTTCTAAAGTACCGTGTGTGATCTCCTCAGACCGCCGCGCGTCGCATCTTCTCCCTGCCATCATGGAGGGCAACGTTTGCTGTGATGGTCCTCCATCATCTGATCCTGGATGTTTGATTCACAAGTGGTACTGCATTGTACTGGAACTGCTTGAATATTTCAGTGTCGTACCGCAAAGTTTGCAAATAACCTCATCTCCTTTTCGGTGGAAATTGTCCCACACAGAACTCCTTTTTGTTCACTTCATTTTGCTGTGAAGTGGGCTGTGGCGGAAAGCACGTAAAGGCACGTGTGGCACGCATCGACACGCTCCCATGAGTTGATTGACAAGTAGCTAAAAAAAAATTTAACCGATAGTATTAATCGGTCAAAGTTGCTGTTATCGGTTAACGGTTAAACGGTTAACCATGTGCATCCCTACCTGTTATCTTGTTTTACATTAAATCAAACTAAATGAATCATCCCATTTGGCATTTGTGTGTTTGTCTCTTCTCAGCAGCTGATTGGCTGTTGGAGGTCAGCTGACTCTTCTCAGCTTCTTCAGATAAAAGAACTCAGAGAGAAACAACTTCTCTTTTGTTTTGTTCGTCTGTTCGGTCACTTCCTGTAACATTCGGCCATGACGGCGCTCAGCTGGAGTCTGCACGGTGTGTTCAAGGGCGACGTTTACCGTTAGGACAAACAAGTGTTTTCATTAACAGGAGAGAGTGGGAGGAAGAGAGGGAGTGTGTGTGACTGTGTGTGTGTGTGTGTGTGGTGGTCATTTCCAGGAAGAGGTGCAAAGAAGTAGACAGTGTGTGTGTGTGTGTGTGTGTGTGTGTGTTACTAAGTGATTTCCTGGTCCACCGGGTGTATCCTGTTAAAACACACACACACTGAGTGGGTCATGGGTGTGTGTTGTTCATTAACTTGATGAACACACACACACACACACACACACACACAAAGTTAAAATCCAACCATTCAAAACTTCATTGAGAAAACCTCAGATTTAACAGCAGCCTGTTGATTGTGACAAGTCGAAGATGATGAAACATGAAGTCTGACTGTTGTTTTAGTGACTCTGCTGATCAACATGTTAAAACATGTTTAGGTATTTGAGTTAAAACAGTTTTGGTTGAATTTCACATCACTTTAGTTCCAGAACTCATCAACAATCATTGAATGAGCACGGCGGCCATTTTCTAAGACCACCTAGTGAACTCAGCGTGAGACCATAAAGCTTCGCCGCCTGAGCAACTCGATTAGAACTGTTCTACATTCATTATTTACAGTGATCATAGAATTAACGTCAGAGTTCAGTCAGGAGTCCTCAGTGAGGCCACAGGATGTAAATACCGTGAAATAATGAATATAATGAATATAATAAATATAACGACATGTCACTGTGAGGACGGTGATGAGTGACAGAAGCCCTCAGCAGGAGGCGCCTCTGCTCTGCTGCTTCAGTCACTCAGCTGCACCAAACCTCAGAGGGTTTTCACTCAATTTAACATGTTGACAGAACAAACATTCTGACACACGAGCTCTGATGACGTCATCACGTTCTGTCTTTACTGGACTGGAAATAAAAACAGTTTATTTCATAGATTCAACTTCATAATAAAACACTTGATGACGTCATTAATGTTTCTAACTTCAGCCATGACTTTAAAACTATTGATTGATAAATGTTTGTAAACATTTCAGTGTTGTTATCTAAAGATAATTCACTATATTTGTCAAGTTTATGAACGACGTGTCTCCAGATTAATATTGATGAGTGTCTGTGACAGCATGTGATCAATAATCAGTAACAGGTCGATTTTTATTGAAACAACAATAACTCAGCTTCAGTTGGGGGCGCGCTGACACACGCGAGCGTGCACGCGGGTCTCTTCAGGGTAATTGAATATCCCCGGCTCGCAGGGGACATAGACGCGCACGCGCACATGCACAGTCAGCACTATCGTGACTGCCCTTGTGCCCTCTACACGCCCCCTCCTCTCTCTGTGCGTGCATGTGTGCGCGTGTCCGCGGTGCCTGTGTGGAGCTGCAGACCGACAGCAGAGCGGGTCGGTACCTCAACGTTACCTGAACGATAACGGGACTTTTGGACTCGTTTGTTTTCCGGACCGGACTGAATCGGAAACGTGTGGCGGGCCTCGAACCTACCGGCGGTCCTCCGTGTGAACAGACTCCGGTGTGTGTGTGTGTGTGTGTGTGTGTGTGTGTGTGTGTGTGTGCGGGAGCTGATTTTCTCTCCGGTTTGTTGCTGTGGAAACATCCGCCCGCTTCTTCTTCTTCTTCTTCTTCTTCTTCCTCTCCTGTGAACATGAGGGACGTGGGACTGAAGCTGTGAGCAGGTAAACTCTAATATTTATAAACTTGTTGTCAGACTGAAGAACAAACAAACATCAGACAGTTTGATTTAAAGATAAATAACTCCTCAATGAGCTGATCAGTTCTCCAGACTCAGTCACCATCTGTCTGAGTGGCAGTCTGTGGTATGTTTGTTTGTTTCTTTGTTGTGTTTGTTTGTTGTGAGGCTGCTGCCGCTGGTGGCAGTAATGATTTTTACAGCTGCAAAGGAGGAATTCAGGTGACGTGAGATTAAAGTGAAACTCTCGCCAAAAAGCAACCAAGGTTTTTTTTTTGTGAATGTATGTGAGTCAAACCTTTGTGTAAAAGCATAATTACAGCAAAAGACGCACTTTTAAGATTTGTTGTATTTTCGTTTTCAGGTCAGACTCATTTTCAATGGGAGTGTTACGGGAACTTTTACGATAGCATCAAAATCTCTATTTTTAAAACACTAAGAAGTCTCGACACACCATGAAACTTTGCTCGTAGTATCACCAGGGTCTCTACACATGAACACGAGCATTGAGAACATTGTTTGTGTACACAGAGTTACTAAAAAGAAGGTTTTTGAACAACTCACGTTAGCAGTAGCTTGTTCCGCTCGCCGCCGTCCTGCCAGTGGAGAAGTGTCGATCTCAGAATGTGACGTAACCTGGAGGACAGTTAAGGTGGAACTACTGTCTTCCAGCAACAACTATCCACGCCAGATCTCACGTGACTTTTCCGGCTTTTGATTTTGGTATTGTTTCTTATATGAGGCTCTTTTTTCAACTTCAAGGTCAATATTGTTTTTCACTAACAACAAAACAACGAACATCCGTGCATTTCTATGGAACTAAGCTTTAGGAGCGTTCCACCTTAACTGTCCTCCAGGTTACGTCACATTCTGAGATCGACACTTCTCCACTGGCAATATAACATCAAGTTATATGTAATCAATATAATGTAGTGTAAATTATTGACTTATAGTTTCTATACTGTCTGTTTCTACGCTGTCTGTTTCTACACTGTAGGTTAAGACCACTCTGTCAGTTCTAGTTCTATGTGTACGACTCTTACATAAGACTGAAGCTGCAGAAGGAACACACACAGTTTCCTCATGTTGGTGTTTGGAGAACAATTCAGCCACAAAGCTGCTAACAGACGATCAGTTCAGGGGATCCATACAGATCAGTTAACAGGGTCTATACAGAGCTGTTTGTGTGGTCCACACTGAGCTGTTTGTGTGGTCCACACTGAGCTGTTCGTGTGGTCCATACAGAGCTGTTCGTGTGGTCCACACTGTGCTGTTCGTGAGGTCCATACAGAGTTATTTGTGGGGTCCATACAGAGTTATTTGTGGGGTCCACACTGAGCTGTATGTTGGGTCCATACAGAGTTATTTGTGGGGTCCATACAGAGTTGTTTGTGGGGTCCATACAGAGCTGTTTGTGTGGTCCATACAGAGCTGTTTGTGGGGTCCATACAGAGCTGTTTGTGTGGTCCATACAGAGCTGTTTGTGGTGTCCATACAGAGTTATTCGTGGGGTCCATACAGAGCTGTTTGTGGGGTCCATACAGAGTTATTCGTGGGGTCCATACAGAGCTGTTTGTGAGGTCCACACTGAGCTGTTTGTGGGGTCCATACAGAGCTGTTTGTGTGGTCCATACAGAGCTGTTCGTGTGGTCCATACAGAGCTGTTCGTGTGGTCCACACTGAGCTGTTTGTGAGGTCCACACTGAGCTGTTTGTGGGGTCCATACAGAGCTGTTTGTGTGGTCCACACTGAGCTGTTTGTGGGGTCCATACAGAGCTGTTTGTGAGGTCCATACAGAGTTATTTGTGGGGTCCACACTGAGCTGTTTGAGTGGTCCACATTGATCTGTTTGTAAGGGCCACACAGAGCTGCTTGTGAGGTCCATACAGAGCTGTTTGTGTGGTCCATACAGAGTTATTTGTGGGGTCCATACAGAGCTGTTTGTGTGGTCCATACAGAGCTGTTTGTGGGGTCCATACAGAGCTGTTTGTGTGGTCCATACAGAGCTGTTTGTGGTGACCATACAGAGTTATTCGTGGGGTCCATACAGAGCTGTTTGTGAGGTCCACACTGAGCTGTTTGTGGGGTCCATACAGAGCTGTTTGTGTGGTCCATACAGAGCTGTTCGTGTGGTCCATACAGAGCTGTTCGTGTGGTCCACACTGAGCTGTTTGTGAGGTCCACACTGAGCTGTTTGTGGGGTCCATACAGAGCTGTTTGTGGGGTCCACACTGAGCTGTTTGTGGGGTCCATACAGAGCTGTTTATGTGGTCCACACTGAGCTGTTTGTGGGGTCCATACAGAGCTGTTTGTGAGGTCCATACAGAGTTATTTGTGGGGTCCACACTGAGCTGTTTGTGTGGTCCACATTGATTTGTTTGTAAGGGCCACACAGAGCTGCTTGTGAGGTCCATACAGAGCTGTTTGTGTGGTCCATACAGAGTTATTTGTGGGGTCCATACAGAGCTGTTTGTGTGGTCCATACAGAGCTGTTTGTGGGGTCCATACAGAGTTATTTGTGTGGTCCATACAGAGCTGTTTGTGTGGTCCATACAGAGCTGTCTGTGGGGTCCATACAGAGTTATTTGTGTGGTCCACACTGATCTGTTTGTAAGGGCCACACAGAGCTGCTTGTGGGGTCCATAAAGAGCTGTTTGTGGGGTCCATACAGAGTTATTTGTGTGGTCCATACAGAGTTATTTGTGTGGTCCATACAGAGCTGTTTGTGGGGTCCATACAGAGTTTTTTGTGTGGTCCATACAGAGCTGTTTGTGTGGTCCATACAGAGCTGTTTGTGGGGTCCATACAGAGTTATTTGTGGGGTCCATACAGAGCTGTTTGTGGGGTCCATACAGAGCTGTTTGTGGGGTCCATACAGAGTTATTTAACATTTGGACAGTAACAGGAAGTATTTTATTGTGAAAGTTTTGCCCTCACTGTGTGTGTTTCTCCCTGCAGCTCGTTTGACAGACATACAGACTCCTCGTCATCATGCTGTCATGTTGGCCCCTCCCCTTCCAGCTCCTCCTCTTCGTCCTAGTCCAATCAACAGAGTTTTCTCTCTTTGCTGACAACGCCACAGAGGATCTTCAGGAGGTGACTCTGGCAGCCATCTTGCCTCTGACTAACACTGACTATGCGTGGGCGTGGCCTCGCGTGGCACCAGCCCTGCAGCAGGCGGTGCGTCGGGTAAACTCTGACCCCTCGCTGCTGCCAGGCCTGAAGCTTCAGCTGGTTCACGGCAGCTCTGAGAACCGCGAAGGCTTCTGCTCCGACTCAATAGCACCACTGGTTGCTGTCGACCTCAAGTTGTCTCATGATCCCTGGGCCTTCATCGGCCCTGGATGCGACTACTCCTCCTCGCCCGTCGCCCGCTTCACCACCCACTGGGACGTTCCCATGGTGACAGCCGGCGCCCGTGCCATCGGCTTCGAGCTCTATGCGGCAGTGACAAACACGGGCCCCACCCACAAGAAGCTGGGTGAGCTGGGTGTGAGGATCCAGGAGACGTTCGGCTGGCGGCAGCACGCCATGCTCATCTTCAGCGACAACAAGGACGCCAACGATGACCGCCCGTGTTACTTTGCCGTGGAAGGGCTGTACACGCAGCTCGGAAAGAACAACATCTCCATCCGGGACCATGTCATCAACGACAACTACAAGTCCGTCATCCAGGAGATCCGCGACAACGGCCGAGGTCAGAGGTCACTCTTCTTCCTTCCTTCCTTCTCTCCTTCTTTTTCTGCCTTCGTTGTTCTTTGTCCTCGTCCTCTCTCTGTCTCTCCTCGTTAAACGAAGGTTAATTATTGTTTGATTTTCTGCTTCAGTAGTTACTGAGTGTGTGTGTGTGTGTGTGTGTGTGTGTTGTACACACCTGTATCTAATCAGTAGCTGGTATTTAGAGCAGAGAAGAAGAAAGAGCTCTTTGTTCAGCCTGTTTGTTCTTTATAACCACGTTTTGTTCTTAATATCTGTATTTGTATCTGACATGTTGTTGACATATAATGGAGAAGAAAATATAAATGTTAAATAAAGTACCTCAATCCATGCAATACTTGAGTAAATATACTTAGTTACATTCCAGCATTGCCATTAACAAGCAGTTGTGACAGAGCTGGGCTGTGATTGGACCAGGACGAGCTCGTAGTGGTCAAACTCTGTAGCTACATCGTCATGTGACACACTTAGGCCCAACACACTTTTTCATAAGCTTACATTTTGAAAGAAGTATCATGAAACGTTTTTTGAGCGTCGGAACCCATGAAATGATGCGTTTGACTGTCAGAATTTGAGCAGTTCGGTCCAGTTACATTTAGAAAGTCTAGAAGAGCCGCACAATTAAATTATTTTATCCTCATTCAAGTTAATCGGATGCTAAATGGAAGTTAGTCGCTCGACGTCTGCAGTGAGCATGCTCTGTGGGAAGATCTCATGAAGCAGAGACGTCTCTGATGTGTGTCCTCGTTCTGGTTCACAGATAGTGAGTGGACATCTCACACACACACACACACACACACACACACTGCTGATTGTCATCTCGTCAGCTTGGGGAGCTCTTACTACCCTCTACAGTAGATGCTGTAGCTGCTGCATATTGAGACTTTTCACAATGAATTGTGAACACACACGCGCGTGCACACACTAATTATTGGTCATGTCTTCTTTTAAGTGAGGCCATCTGTTGCCGTCGGCAACACTAGATGGCACTGACAGTAAGTACCTCTGTGTGTGTGTGGGGGGGGGGGATGTGCGTGTGTTTCTCTCACAGAAACTAATGAAAAACAGACTCAGTTGTAGAACAGAGGAGGAGAACGTAAAGGTTCTGCATGTTCTCTTCATGTTCTCTGGGCTGTTGTAGAACAGAGGAGGCTGTTTATATTTGACAGATCAACTCGTCTGACTGCTCCTCTCTAAATTCACTGTTGCATTATGGACCTGTGAACATTGTACAGTACACAGTACACAGTACTGAGGTGAGGTCATCAGTGAGGGACAGTTGTACTCTGAGGAGGAAACTGGACACTGAGTCACTAGTCACTGAATGCTGACATCACCAACATGTGTTCACAGGTTATCAATACATGTTCTGTGTGTGTGTCAGCGTGTGTAACTTTTTGATGAACAAACAGAGGAAATATCGTTTTGACAGTTTGGGGCTTCCGTACCTGTCTTCTTCTTCTTCTACACTTCCTGTTGTGGCTCTGTTGCTTTGAAGAATCTTTTTATCTCTTCTTCTTCAATCATTAGAAATAAAGCGATGGTTTCTTCTTCTTCAGTGGTGTACCTGTGCTGCTCCTGGGACATCTTCAGGACCCTGATGGTCCATTTCTGGAGGGAGGGGCTGCAGCTGGAGGACTATGTCTTCTTCTTCATTGATCTGTTTGCTGAGGGTCTGGGGGGGCGGGGCCCCGTCAGGCCCTGGTACCGAGGAGACGGGGATGACGCGGCGGCCCGTCGCGCCTTCCGAGTGAGACATTTCTTTAGTTTGTTGGTTCATTTCCTGTTTTAGATCCAATGTCTGTTCAGAACTTCATAAGAGTTTTACTGTTTTTATGAGCAGACGGGTGCAATTCTGACCTGATTGTCTTTGTCTCTGCCTGTCTGTGTCTCTACCTGTCTGTGTCTCTACCTGTCTGTGTGTCAGAGTGTGAAGGTGCTGTCCTACCTGGAGCCTCAGAATCCAGAATATCTTCAGTTTGTTGAAACTCTGAAGATCGATGCAAAGAAAATGTTCAACTTCACCATTGAGGACTCTCTGGTACAAACGGCATGTTTCCGACTGTTTGAGATGAGACTGTATGTCTGTGAGGTGTTAATGCTTCAGGAGGAACCACTGGGCCTCAGACAGGAAGTGGGGCAGTATTCAGGGACAGAGCATCATTCAGTCTGTGTGAACCTGATCTGATCTCTCTCTCTGTCTGTGTCAGTATAATCTGATCGCTGGAGGTTTCCATGACGGCGTGATGATGTACTCTCAGGCTCTGAACGAGACGCTAAGCGAGCAGAGACCGGGACCGGGACCAGGACTGGGGGGAATCCGGCGGCCCAGAGGAGACGTGGTGACCAGGAGGATGTGGAACAGGACCTTTCCAGGTAAGACGGATCCGCTCTCAGTCGTCTGTGGTGGGAAACTCACACTGGAACATGGAGCTCAGTGTTTCAGCCAATCACAGCGCAGAGCTGCATGACAACAGTCAGATTAAAAATAATTTCATTCAACAAAAAACCACAAAGAGCAGAAAATATTCCAACAGCTTCAATAGCAAGAGAGCGAGGAGACGGCCTCTTGTTGACGTTCAGATTAAGATGGCAGCGAATGTTCGTGTGTCACCAGTTGATGTGCTGGTGGGAACGTGATGTCTCAGCTGACCCAGCATCCAATCAGAGAGCTGTCTGTGGGTTTCCTGTCCTGGTTGGTGGTTTGAGTCCCAGACGTCCTGTCTTCATGTTCCCAGAGTCACTGCCATGCTACGCTAACACGCTAACTCCCCGCTGACAGCCGTGAGAGCGCGCGCATGTGTGTGTGTGTATGTGTGTGTGTGTAATGATGGACAGGTTGAGTACAGAAAAAGAAACCGTGTCTGGTTCCCATGGTGACCTCACAGAGTGTGGCGGCTCCTGATTGGTCAGAGAGTGAAGCTGGTTTCATTTCATACAGCTTCAATTAATCCTGATGTCACCCTATTAAAGAGTCGACACGCGTCACATTTTTAATTATACTCAGATGACCTAAAGCTCACGGAGAGGAGGAAGTAACAGAGTGCAAATACTTAGTTACTCTCCTTCAGATGTTTCCTGTCTCTGTACTCTGAGTATCTGTGTGACTTCTCCTCTCTACAGCTGAACTTTCTCCTCCTCACAGCTTCAGAACAGCCTCGTTACTTTAGTTTGATGCCTCTGAGGTGAGAAGCATCTCTCAGAGTGGGAGACTGCTGTGTCTCGTTAGTGTCTCGTATCTGCAGAGAGTTTCTGATTTTCTCTCTTTGTTGCTGCTCGGGACGCTTTACCAACCCAACATGTGTCTGTTTGACGTCCTGGGAATGAGACTCAACAATCAGCTGTCTTTGTGGTGCGTTCAGGAACAGCTGGGACAAATCCTACTGATTCTACCTTTAACTTTAATAGTCTTTGAATTCTATTAATATGACGTGAGCTTCAGTTAGCTTTGACCACAAATGTCCTTCAGAGGGAGACTTTTTACTCTGAGACTCTGAGTACATGTCAGAGCCTGTAATCTATTACTTTACTGGAGGAAACAAGCTGGATCAGAACTTTGAGCAGAAGAAGTGTCTGACCGTCTCCTGGAGGACAGACGGTAGACTCTGGACTCTGGACTCTGGATGGTGGACGCTGGACTCTGGATGGTGGACTCTGGACGGTGAACGGTGGACGGTGGACTCTGGACTCTGGATGGTGGACTCTGGACGGTGAACGGTGGACGGTGGACTCTGGACTCTGGACGGTGGACTCTGGACTCTGGACGGTGAACGGTGGACGCTGGACTCTGGACTCTGGACGGTGGACTCTGGACTCTGGACGCTGGACTCTGGACTCTGGACGGTGGACTCTGGATGCTGGACTCTGGACTCTGGACTCTGGACGGTGGGCTCTGGACTCTGGACGGCTGACTCTGGACTCTGGACGGTGGGCTCTGGACTCTGGACGGCTGACTCTGGACTCTGGACTCTGGACTCTGGACGCTGGACTCTGGACTCTGGACGGTGGACTCTGGACTCTGGACTCTGGACTCTGGACTCTGGACGGTGGACTCTGGACTCTGGACTCTGGACGCTGGACTCTGGACTCTGGACGGTGGACTCTGGACTCTGGACGGTGGACGCTGGACTCTGGATGGTGGACTCTGGACCGCTTCATGTGAAGTAAAGAGTGAACGAGGAGCTGAACGTGTTTCTGGGAGCAGCTGAAGTTCGTCATTGTTTTGAGGTCAGAACAGGAAGTCATGGCTCATCTGTCAGAGACGCTGCAGACAGCTTCAGGAAGACGAACAAACATGTTGGACTTTTGTTTGTGCAGCAGTTTGTAGCTGTGAAGCCGGCAGGATTTCAGCTGCACGGCTTGTTTCTGCGGCTCTCGCGCCTCCAGTGAGTTGATCCCCACCCCAGATCTCTCTTCTCCGGCTTCATCGGATCTGATCCCAGCTGATGTCTGTGAGACGGCCTCGAACCTTCAGTCTGATTATTTAAAGAAGCAAACTGAGAGAAAATAATCAGCCTGTCCTCAGAGCAGCTCACACTGAAGTTTACTGACCATAAAAATGTCTCATTCATCAGACGGACATGTTGTTCAAACATTAAATCACTCTAATATAATAACGGCTGTTGTTTCAGCCTGAGAGACATTTAAAGACAAACACACGAGACGTTTATCATGTGCACGGGAAAACACTGAGACAGCGGACAGGACGAGACAGCGGACAGGACGAGACAGCAGGGAGAGAATGGAGCTTGGCGGAAAAGATGAGAATAGAATCAAATCGTAACTAAAGAATAAAACAGACATTAACTGTTTGTCTGCTGATGAGACGAGACAGACAGTTCCGTCTTATCAGGGACGGCAGTCGCGTGTTGTCCCGCCTCGATTTCTGTCAACAATAAATACTGAACAAAAGACACCTGAAGACAGAGACAGACAAAAGAAGAACAAGAAGAAGGACGTGATGAGGCAGAACAGAGAGAGGACGAGGAGGTGAGCAGGTGTGGTGAACAAACAGGAAGTGACACGCTGACAGACAGCAGGACTCAGCTGGTGACCAGCTAATGTGATCAGTGTGTGTGTGTGTGTGTGTGTGTGTGTGTGTACTTTGATTTATTGATCAGTGAGCTTGTTAAAGTGACCTGACCTCAGTGTGACCTCGTCAGTCAGGTGACCCCTCCACTATCACCAGTGCTCCCAGTGTGTCCACAGACACACAGCAACAGTGTATATATACACACTATACATACATATAACTGTGTATATATAGTGTGTATATATAGTGTGTATATATAGTGTGTATATAGTGTGTATATATAGTGTGTATATAGTGTGTATATAGTGTGTATCCGCTGCTGTCAGAGTTTTATCACAGATGAATTCAGGACCGACTGGACGGGTTCTAGCTGTGTCCTGTTGTTGTCACTGTGTGTATGTGTGTGTGTGTGTGTGTGTCTGTGTGTGTGTGTGTGTGTGTGTGTGTGTGTGTGTCTGTGTGTGTGTGTGTGTGTGTGTTGGACACAGATTAAATGAACAGAGTGAAGTCAGAGACGTGATGGAGGGAGGAGAGACGACAGAGACGGAGAGTGTTGATGGAGCTGATAACAACACACACACACACACACACACACACACACACACTGTAGCATTCAGTGGACATTCATCACTTGGCATGTGCGTCAGAAGCGGGTGGATGACAGGTGTGTGTGTGTGTGTGTGTGTGTGTGTGTGTGTGTGTGTGTGTGTGTGTATGTGTTCACTACTTTAGTTTATGACCACATTACTGCAGAACTGATGACATCATCCTCCGCTGTGTTTGCTGATGATTAGCTAATGTTAGCATGCTAACATGCTAAGTGACAGATGCATATCAGAGCGGGACAGCAGGTGCAGTGCGATGTGCTCAGACACTGATGAAAGTTTACTTCCTGAATTTGTGGCTCATCGAATATATTCAGAAGAGTTTCCTCCCACAGGCTCCGCCCACCAGTTCCTGCTCACTGTGATGACATCATGGATTTAAAATCACTTTCTCATAAACCTCTGTGGATGTAAAGTTGATAAAAGAAGAGTCCTGGAATGTGTAGCAGCAGTACCGCGAGTGGCCACCAGGCAGAACTAGCAGAGAGGCTGAGCGGCATGTTGTCCAGGTCTAGATTAACATGGTCATCATTATACCTGCATGTTAGCTTTATCATCATCAACATGTTAGCATGCTGATGTTAGCATTTAGCTTAGCAGCCTCACAGAGCTGTTTGCACATACACACTCACTCTCTGGTGAGTCCAACATGGCTGCTCCTCCCTCATTACAAATCAATCAATGTGAAAACGATTAGATCACGTTGAAGGGACAAAACAGGAAAATTGATAGTTTTTATTGATTTGCTGTCCATTGAAGCTTCACATGTTGACAGGTCTGAGCGATCTCATTGGCTGATTGAGATGACGCTTCACTGCACACCAGAAAGTAAGATTCAGCTTTAAAAACGCAGAGTGAGTCTGAGGATCGACACGAGACAGACGTCTGTCTTCAGATAACGTCTTAGTGGACCAATCAGACAACTGAGCTCAGTCTGCAGAAACAACAAACTTAAATAAACATGAAATAAAGACACACACATAGAATTGATAACCTGTGTGTGTGTGTGTGTGTGTGTGTGTGCAGGAGTCATGGGTTCACTGGAGATGGACGAGTTCGGGGACAGACAGGTGGACTTTGCTGTGTGGGATATGACAGATATGGAATCTGGAGAGTTTCAGGTAAACACCTCGTCATCACCGTGATGTCATCACATGTTACATTTACCTGTGTCTGATGTGATGTCACTTCCTGCTCTATATGAAATAATGCTTCGTCACTGGACAAACAGACAAACAGACTCCATGTTCATAGTGAACATTTATTGACTCCAGTGATCTAGAATCTGTCAGAGACAAAGTCACAACTAGGGGTGCGCCGATCCGATATTAAGATCGGATATCGGCTCCGATATTGACAAAACGGCTGGATCGGGGATCGGTAAAATGAAACAGATCCACCGGCCGATCCATTTTTTTTTTTTCCGCTGTCGCAGCACATCCTACGTTATTCGTCAGTGTCAGTGTGTCGCATGCTGGAAGAGCGCAAGATGTTGTTTGACCAACTCTTTATTAGTTTATTCTCAGGTTCAGCTGCTATGTTTCATTTTGTATTCCTGTTTGCAAGACGTTACACGTACTCACGTCACATTTCTCGCTGATTAGCTTGTAGCCTCACAAATCAGCTGTTAGCCTAGCAACGCTAACTTTCAAACCGACGTACTCAATACTCTGTGGGCTGTCCATCGTTGCTCCGTTGGTCCTCCCTCCACCACAACCTCGGGGTTAATCACCGCCGGGCTGCTTTGTCTCCTCCTCTGCTGCTGCGGTCTCCCCGGCTCGCAGCGATGCTGGATGGTCGCCCCGCTGTGTGCACGGAGCCTCCAGACGCTAGTTTGTTTACAGACGGTGCTACTGACTTCGGTGCTAGTGTTCCCTCCGTGCTGACTGACAGGCGCTATATTCATTCATTCTTTGTTTTGTTTGTTCTACTTTGTTACGTGTGTCCTTGGGTACCCTGACAGGCGCTATATAAATTAAATGTATTATTATTATTATTATTATTATTATTATTAATATTAATGTTACACATGTTTACAATGTTTGCTAACTGTTTGATTATATTGTCTTAGTTAGGAAAGTCTGGTGCCTTTAGTCCCTTTCACATGGTGGAAGGTATACAGTTTATTATTAATTCAGCAACGGTATCGGATCGGTATCGGGTATCGGCCGATACGCTCAGTCCAGGTATCGGTATCGGATTGGATCGGAAAAAACTGGATCGGTGCATCTCTAGTCACAACAGGTATCAAGTTTGTTTGAACTCAACAACTCTTAAAATTAGCTGATCTGTTAATGGAGTCTGGTATCCTGATGTAATCAATCTTGTGCATCAAGTCTTTCAGTCAGATGACAGGAAGTGAAGTTTCACAGTAAAATGTGGACGGTCTCACAGCAGCAGGTTGACTTTCAGAATAATAAACTGAAGCTAACAGCGGCTGGAGGACAGGAAGTGACCTAACACCTGAAGGAGGAAGTGAACTGATTTGAAGTTGACAATCTGAAACAGTTCCTGTAGCTCCTTCATAATAAAAGCTTAATGCTGCCATTCAACAGCAGCAGGAAATGTTCAGTTTATGTGTGTATGTGTGTGTGTGTGTGTGTGTGTGTGTGTGTGTGTGTGTGTGTATGTTTGTGTGTGTGTGTGTGCAGGTGGTGTGTGTGTATAACAGCAGTATGAAACAGCTGGTCATGCAGAGTGGGCGGAGCTTCCAGTGGCCAGGTGGCTCTCCACCTGCAGATGTCCCAGAGTGTGGCTTCAAGAACGACAAACCAGCCTGCCTCGCACGTACGTGCACACACACACACACACACACGCACGCACACGCACACACACACACACACACACACACACACACACACTTAACACACACACAGTCTAACTTTACCCTCTACTCTGGTGTCCAGGTACAGTGACTATGCATCAGATGGTTGCCATAGTGATCTGCTTCGTCTTTGTCATCATTGTCACTGTGACTATCTTCATCTACAGGTGAGACACACACACACACACACACACACACACACACACACACACAGGCACACACACACACACATACACACACACCTGTCTTCCTGTCTGTTGAACAGGAAGTTGAAGCTGGAGAGCGAGCTGGCAGCTCAGCTGTGGAGAGTTTCTTGGGACGACATCCAGATCAGCAACCTGGATAAAGTCCTGAGGAGAGCCTGCAGCAGACTCACCATGTCTCTGGTATCACACACACACACACACACACACACACACACACACACACACACACACACACACAGTCACAGCTCCATCAGGCCATTTAACTTGCTGTCACTGATTGCTGTCACTGTCCCAGTACACAAGAACCAGAGGTGACAGAAGTGTGTCCGACTGCACCACAGCCGATGGTATTTTGAAAAGGTCGCCACGCTACAGATTTACGCCATGGACAACTTCCAGGTCAATTCCCCGGCGCAGGGACTGTGGTGCATGCGCAGAACACCGAGGCCAGTTCAGGTCAACTAACACGTAGCATGAAAGAGCACATCCCCTTCCAACGGCATTACCTGTCTTTAGTACGATTTCAGTCAGACTGACATGATTAGATGGACTTTTTAAAGTCCAGTTTAAGTCGGCCTGACACAGCAGTCCAGTTTCTGACATCATGTCAACGTAGTGAGTGAGTGGATGGACCTCTGCTTTTCTGCAGAAAGGATCGACCTGTGGCTCTCTGATGACGATGGAGGGAAATTTCCAAATCTACACCAAAACTGGATACTACAAGGTGAGACATGAACACACACACACACACACACAGAGTCGCGTCATCCACCAGGATGATCAGACCAATGACTAGGCTCTAACGTGGAATAAGATGATGAATTTGTCCCCTGCAGGGAAACCTGGCAGCCATCAAGTACATCAACAAGAAACGGATCGAACTGGACCGGAAGGTTCTGTTTGAACTGAAACATGTAAGAACTCAACCTGTCCAACTGATCTACAACTGACCTACAACTGACCCCCAACTGACCGACTGACCGATAGGCCATGCTACCTGCCTGCCTTCCAGTTCATCAACCTGCTCAACAGTCTAATGGCTGTGAATGTTGAGAACTGTGTGATGAGTGTGAACCGTCTGAGTGACTGTTTGTAGGTTCTGGTCCTCCCACCCAACACTGCTAATGTTGGTCCAGTGTCTTGCTTGTAGGAGTCTAGTGGTTCTGATGGGATTTGAACCAGCAGCTTCTGTGTCTTTGCAGATGCGAGATGTTCAGAATGAACACCTGACTCGCTTCATTGGCAGCTGCATCGACCCACCCAACATGTGCATCGTCACAGAGTACTGCCCCCGGGGCAGCCTGCAGGTACCCCTCACCAGTCTTTACCCCGCTACGAAACCCTCTATACACCTTTATACCCATCTGTCAACCCTTTATACCCCTCTATACCCATCTGTCAACCCTCTATACCCCTTTATACCCATCTGTCAACCCTTTATACCCCTCTATACCCATCTGTCAACCCTTTATACTCCTCTATACCCATCTGTCAACCCTCTATACCCCTTTATACCCATCTGTCAACCCTTTATACCCCTCTGTACCCCTCTATACCCATCTGTCAACCCTCTATACCCCTCTGTACCCCTCTATACACATCTGTCAACACTCTATACCCCTCTATACACATCTGTCAACCCTCTATACCCCTCTATACCCATCTGTCAACCCTTTATACCCCTTTATACCCCTCTATACCTATCTGTCAACCCTTTATACCCCTCTATACACATCTGTCAACCCTTTATACCCCTCTATACCCCTCTATACACATCTGTCAACCCTCTATACCCCTTTATACACATCTGTCAACCCTCTATACCCCTTTATACCCATCTGTCAACCCTTTATACCCCTCTATACCCATCTGTCAACCCTTTATACTCCTCTATACCCATCTGTCAACCCTCTATACCCCTCTATACCTATCTGTCAACCCTTTATACCCCTCTATACCCATCTGTCAACCCTCTATACCCCTTTATGCCCATCTGTCAACCCTTTATACCCCTCTATACCCATCTGTCAACCCTTTATACTCCTCTATACCCATCTGTCAACCCTCTATACCCCTTTATACCCATCTGTCAACCCTTTATACCCCTCTGTACCCCTCTATACCCATCTGTCAACCCTCTATACCCCTCTGTACCCCTCTATACACATCTGTCAACACTCTATACCCCTCTATACACATCTGTCAACCCTCTATACCCCTCTATACCCATCTGTCAACCCTTTATACCCCTTTATACCCCTCTATACCTATCTGTCAACCCTTTATACCCCTCTATACACATCTGTCAACCCTTTATACCCCTCTATACCCCTCTATACACATCTGTCAACCCTCTATACCCCTTTATACACATCTGTCAACCCTCTATACCCCTCTATGCCCATCTGTCAACCCTTTATACCCCTCTATACCCCCCTATACCCATCTGTCAACCCTTTATACCCCTCTATACCCCTTTATACCCATCTGTCAACCCTCTATACCCCTTTATACCCATCTGTCAACCCTCTATACCCCTTTATACCCATCTGTCAACCCTTTATACCCCTCTACACCCATGTATTAACACTCTGTTCTCTCCACCAGTTGTCTTCATACATTAGACTTTCTCCTCCTCTCAGTTATAGTTATCATTCAGCCGTAACCTAGCAACAGTAGATCACATGTCAGCTGCTGTAGGTTGACGTGGGCTGTGTGGGTTGATGCCAGATGACCGCTGGATCAGTTTAACAGAGAGTCTATATAGTCGAGTTATTCTGCACTGAGAGGAGGACGACCACAGCTGTGTGTTTATACCCTCTATCAGCCCTTTATACCCTCTATCAGCCCTTTATACCCTCTATCAGCCCTTTATACCCCTCTATCAGCACTTTATACCCCTCTATCAGCCCTTTATGCCCTCTATCAGCCCTTTATACCCCTCTATCAGCACTTTATACCCCTCTATCAGTCCTTTATACCCTCTATCAGCCCTTTATACCCCTCTATCAGCACTTTATACCCCTCTATCAGTCCTTTATACCCCTCTACCAGACCTTTATACCCCTCTATCAGTCCTTTATACCCCTCCATCAGTCCTTTATACCCTATATAAGCCCTTTATACCCCTCTATCAGTCCTTTATACCCCTCCATCAGTCCTTTATACCCTATATCAGCCCTTTATACCCCTCTATCAGTCCTTTATACCCCTCTACCAGCCCTTTATACCCTCTATCAGCCCTTTATACCCTCTATCAGCCCTTTATACCCCTCTATCAGCACTTTATACCCCTCTATCAGCCCTTTATACCCTCTATCAGCCCTTTATACCCCTCTATCAGCACTTTATACCCCTCTATCAGTCCTTTATACCCCTCTACCAGCCCTTTATACCCCTCTATCAGTCCTTTATACCCCTCTATCAGTCCTTTATACCCCTCTACCAGCCCTTTATACCCCTCTATCAGTCCTTTATACCCCTCCATCAGTCCTTTATACCCTATATCAGCCCTTTATACCCCTCTATCAGTCCTTTATACCCCTCCATCAGTCCTTTATACCCTATATCAGCCCTTTATACCCCTCTATCAGTCCTTTACACCCTCTATCATTCCTTTATACCCTCTATCAGTCCTTTATACCCCTCTATCAGCCCTTTATACCCCCTATCAGTCCTTTATACCCCACTATCAGCACTTTATACCCTCTATCAGCCCTTTATACCCCTCTATCAGCCCTTTATACCCTCTATCAGCCCTTTATACCCCACTATCAGCACTTTATACCCTCTATCAGCACTTTATACCCCTCTATCAGCCCTTTATACACTCTGTCAGCCCTTTATACCCCTGTATCAGCACTTTATACCCTCTATCAGCCCTTTATACCCTCGATCAGTCCTTTATACCCTCTATCAGCCCTTTATACCCCTCTATCAGTCCTTTATACCCCTCGATCAGTCCTTTATACCACTATATCAGCCCTTTATACCCCTCTATCAGCCCTTATACCCCTCTATCAGCCCTTATACCCTCTATCAGCCTTTTATACCCTCTATCAGCCCTTTATACCCCTCTATCAGCCCTTATACCCTCTATCAGCCCTTTATACCCTCTATCAGCCCTTTATACCCCTCTATCAGCCCTTATACCCCTCTATCAGCCCTTTATACCCCTCTATCAGTCCTTTATACCCTCTATCAGTCCTCTATCTATTCGTCTCTGGAGTCACTGACTGTGCGTTTGTCTTCCAGGACTTGATGGAGAGTGACAGCATCACTCTGGACTGGATGTTCAGATACTCTCTCATCAATGACATTGTCAAGGTAACGACCTGTCACTGCACCAGGGTGCGGGGTTTGGACAGAGGAAACATACCTCATTAAATAAAGTGTGACTGAACGGTCGGATGTTGATGATCAGCTGAGACTGAACCAGTGGCTTCATCTTAAAACACATCTCTGTTTATTGTTCATCGTTGTTCATGTTTGTTTTTGTCACCAGGGCATGTTGTTCCTCCACAACAGCGTCATCGTCTCCCACGGCAACCTGAAGTCATCTAACTGTGTGGTGGACAGTCGCTTCGTCCTGAAGATCACCGACTACGGTCTGCAGAGTCTGAGGACGAGCAGCTGCCCTGAGGACACTCATGCCTACTACGCACGTAGGGAACACACACACACACACACACACACACACACACACACACACACAGACACACACAGACACACACACACACACAGACACAGACACAGACTAGCCCTTTTCACACAGAGGTGCCGCATTATCGGTTCGCCAATTCTCTGCCGTTGTTTTGTTGTTTCACACAGAAAGCAGCGTGACGGTCCACGTCATGATGACGACGTCTGTGTGTTTCTGTTAATCTAAACATGAACCTGCTAATGGTTCATAATCATATGGATGCTGTTTACACAGTATACACACCTACAGTATATACCTATATGGTAGATGCACTTTACACTTTATCTCCACCTGTGCAGGTAAACTGTGGACAGCCCCAGAGCTGCTGAGGACAGAGTGTCCTCCCCTCTGTGGGACTCAGAAAGGAGATGTCTACAGCTTCAGTATCATCCTGCAGGAACTGGCTCTGCTCAGAGGAGTCTTCTACCTGGACACACACACACTGACTCCTAAAGGTCAGTGTGCACACACACCATTAAATAAACTAAATGTAAACAGTAACAGTGCCTCACATGACTGGAACAAGTCATATACAGTAAATATATACATAATGTCAGCAGGTCACACAACTATCTGATGAAAGCTCAGGATGAACATCTGCTTAAAGGTTGAAGTCAAACTGTGTGTGTGTGTGTGTGTGTGTGTGTGTGTGTGTGTGTGTGTGTGCGTGGTGACAGTGTAGAATGTGTTGTTTACATTGTAGTATGACACTCCGCTGTCATCACGTCGCCTCACATCAACACGTTCCTCCACATGTTCACTTCCTGCTCTGATGCTCTCACACATATCTCACATGTCAAAGTACAAATAAAGTTTTAGCATAAATTTGACTTAAAGTACTAGAAGTCAAAGTGCTCATTAAATACATACACAAATGATAAGAGTATAATTATTTGTGCATTAATGTATTCATCAGTTTGCAAAGATGCTGCTGATTGGTCAGAAGTTTCAGTCCGAAGACTCAGCAGAGTAACGTGAGCTGATCAGAGAACTGATGACATCAGCGCCCCTCACAGAGTATTCAAATACCACAAATACACCTTCTAGCAGCCTATGAGGTTCACCAACAAGGATGGATGTTAACCTGAACAACAGTTTTAAAGACGATGTCCCTGTCCCCCCTCAGACATCCTTCAGATGGTGCTTCAGGGTGGTGCCCCCCCCCTCCGCCCCACCCTCTGCTTCCACAGTCACAGCGAGGAGCTCGGCGTGCTGATGCAGCGCTGCTGGAGCGAAGAGCCGAGCGAGAGGCCCGACTTCAACACCATCAAGATCCTGCTCAGGAAGCAGCACAGGTGGTGCCTTTATATGCAATTAATACATTAATTAATACATGTTGACTTAATTAATTAATTAATTAATTGATACACTCATTAACACACTCACTCATATACTGAAGGTTTCTCCACGTGTTGAACGAGCATCAGAAAGTTGCAGTTTGTTTCATTTCCTGTTGTTTGTTGTTTGTGTATTAAAGCAGTAAAATACAGTAATGTATAGTAAATATTATATAAAATGATATGAAGGGTTTGATATGTCCTCCTGTCTGTCCTCCTGTCTGTCCTCCTGTCTGTCTGTTCAGGGGTTATGGTTCAAACATCCTGGACAACCTTCTGTCTCGGATGGAGCAGTACGCTAACAACCTGGAGGAGCTGGTGGAGGAGAGAACGCAGGCGTACCACGAGGAGAAACGCAAGGCGGAGGCTTTGCTGTACCAGATACTCCCACAGTAAATATACTGCAGTACTGCTGAATCAAATACTGCATAGTGGTACTGTGTTTTATACTGGTACCTGGTGTGTGTTTCAGTTCAGTAGCAGAGCAGCTGAAACGAGGTGAGACGGTTCAGGCCGAAGCTTTCGACTCGGTCACCATCTACTTCAGTGACATCGTTGGCTTCACCGCCCTGTCTGCTGAGAGCACGCCTCTACAGGTGGGTAGAACTGAGTAAAACAACACTACGGGTGGATAGAACTGAGTAGAACAACACTAAGGGTGGATAGAACTGAGTAGAACAACACTAAGGGTGGGTAGAACTGAGTAGAACAATACTACGGGTGGGTAGAACTGAGTAGAACAACACTAAGGGTGGATAGAACTGAGTAGAACAACACTAAGGGTATATAGAACTGAGTAGAACAACACTAAGGGTGGGTAGAACTGAGTAGAACAACACTAAGGGTGGGTAGAACTGAGTAGAACAACACTAAGGGTGGATAGAACTGAGTAGAACAACACTAAGGGTGGATAGAACTGAGTAGAACAACACTAAGGGTGGGTAGAACTGAGTAGAACAACACTACATTACGCACATTACATTACATTACATGGACGCACATTATGACCCTCGGCCCGCCCCGCAGCAGCAGAAACGATCCTCCACAAGCAGAAATGGATAAAGAAAAGAATCTTTTGAATGACAAGTTCTGTTCCAGAAGGTTCTCTCCCCAAGAACAAAGTTACTTACACTTACTGTGGATGTGAGCTGAGTCAGCACCGGTCCAGTCCAGTCTCAGATAACACTTGCTGGCCGAGCACACAGGTGGTGCAGAGCGCCTCCTCCTCCTCTCAGACCTCGCTGATGAACATGTTCATGAACCTTTACGTTGTTCAGTGTGACTCCACATTGTGTTCAGTTCATTCAGCTCCGTGTCCGTCTGCTGGTGTTCTGTTCAGGTTGAATTTTCTGAGCGTGCAGAACCTTTGAGGTTGTTCTGCAGAATATTCTGGACAGTTTCTGTTGTTTTGGGTTGTTGAAATTATAATAAACAGACATTTGACATTTGACAGACATATGTGTGTGTATGTGTATGTGTTTGAAGTAGTATACAGAATATACAGTACACTACCATAAACAGTATAGATAGTATACGTCTGTCAGCACAGTGCTGCCATCTTGTGTTGTAGCTGTTGATAACACACATATGTCTGCATGTAAATGTGTTTATGATCGTATAACATGGTTTATATATTCAACTGTCTGTACCTCCAGGTGGTGACCTTGTTAAACGACCTGTACACCTGCTTTGATGCCATCATCGACAACTTTGATGTTTACAAGGTAAACATTCATCACCATAGCAACTACACACGGTCTGCTGCAGGTCCTGGACCTGTCTGTCTCTGTCCTGATCCCATGAACCTGAAGCTGATACCTGTCCTTGCACCTGAGGACCAGTCAGGCTCAGTTCAGCCTCCACTGCCCCATCAGCACTAGTTTAATAGTTGCGGGCTATGTGTATATGGTGCTTTAGTACGGGGAGGGAATCAAACCACCAACCCTGTGATCAGACAACCTGCTCAGCCAGTTTATATAGAATAAAAGTAATTGCAATATTTAAAATACATAGTTCTCTATCAGCTCACAGGTCAACACTATCATCAGTGCATGCAGTGAACATCTGACTCGTCTCTTCTTGGATCAGATGTACATTTTAGATTTTTCTGAAAAGGTTCTAAAGTTCTTTGTTGCTGTCAAGACAAATTATTGGATCCTCTGACACGTCTCATCTGAGCCAGACTGAAACTCGGGTTAAAGTGTCTTCTGAATGTTGCTGCCCCCAGGTGGAGACCATCGGTGATGCCTACATGGTGGTGTCGGGTCTGCCAGTGAGGAACGGGAAGCTTCACGCTCGCGAGGTGGCCCGGATGTCTCTCGCTTTGCTAGACGCCGTCAAGAGCTTCAGGATCCGACATCGAGCCAACCAGCAGCTGAGGCTACGCATTGGCATACACAGTGGTCAGTGTGTGTGTGTGTTTGTGTTTGTGTGTTTTTGTGTTTGTGTGAGAAAGATGGTGAGTTAATAAAAATAAATTGACTGATGTGTGTGTGTGTGTGTGTAGGTCCAGTGTGTGCAGGAGTGGTCGGGCTGAAGATGCCCAGGTACTGTCTGTTTGGAGACACAGTGAACACAGCGTCACGCATGGAGTCCAACGGAGAGGGTAACACACACACACACACACACACAAACAAACACACACACACATCTGTTGTTTGATTCAAGATTGAAGATTCAAAGTGTTTATTGTCATATGCACAATGGAAGCATGTTTCTCTGTACAATTAAATTCTTCCTTTGCTGTCAGCAGAATGCCAACAATATAAAAGAAATATAACCGAAATGTACTAAATAAAGCCCTTTTCCAAGGCACATGTGATAAATAAGAAAAAACAGTAACAATTTAAATAATATAATAAATAATAAATATAAATATTAATAAAACAGTGCAAATCTGAAAACTGTGCAGTTATCATGTGCAAAAATGTAAACAGTCGAGACATTTGTGAGGTTTAATAAACTCCTATCTGCTGTTTAGGAGTCTGATGGCAGTGGGACAGAAAGAGTTCTTTAGTCTGGTGGTCTTGGACTTAAAGGTTCTGTACCTCCGGCCTGAGGGCAGAAGTAGTCTGTGCTGGGGATGGGTGGAGTCTTTGAGGATGGAGGCAGCTCTCCTGTGGACTCTGTGGTGGTAGATGGTGGGTGGAGTCTTTGAGGATGGAGGCAGCTCGCCTGTGGACTCTGTGGTGGTAGATGGTGGATGGAGTCTTTGAGGATGGAGGCAGCTCTCCTGTGGACTCTGTGGTGGTAGATGGTGGGTGGAGACTTTGAGGATGGAGGCAGCTCTCCTGTGGACTCTGCGGTGGTAGATGGTGGGTGGGGTCTTTGAGGATGGAGGCAGCTCTCCTGTGGACTCTGCGGTGGTAGATGGTGGGTGGAGTCTTTGAGGATGGAGGGAGCTCTCCTGTGGACTCTGTGGTGGTAGATGGTGGGTGGAGTCTTTGAGGATGGAGGCAGCTCTCCTGATGACTCTGGTTGATGCTCTGCAGAGAGGCCAGTGGAGTTCTGGTGGTCTTCAGTCTTTAACACTCTCTGCAGGTGTCTGCGGTCTAAAGCAGAAGTTCTGCTGTACCAGACCGTGATACAGCCGGTCAAGATGCTCTCAACAGTGCAGCTGTAGAAGCTGCTGAGGATCTCAGGCAACATGCAGAACTTCCTCAGCCTCCTCAGAACATACAGCTGGTGTTGGACCTCTTTACCAGCTGTGTGGTGTTGAGTGACCAGGTGAGGTCCTCACTGATGTAGACGTGCCAGTGTTTGTGATGATGCTGGCTGAAGTCCTTTTTTCCAACCCTGACAGACTGGGGCCTGCCCGTCAGAAGGTCTAGGATCCAGTCACAGAGGGTGGGTGGGGTGGTTGATGGTGCAGAACAAGTGTAGACTATTTGTGGGTGAGTTTGTGGGGGATGACTGTGTTGAAAGTGGAGCTGTGGTCCACAAAGAGCATCCTGATGTAGGAGTCTTTATTTTCCAGGTCAGAGAGGGAATAGTGGAGATCAGCAGAGATGGTGTCTGAGGTGGACCTGTTGAGCCGGTAGGCGTATTGCAGGTGGTCCAGGGGGTCCAGTATGCTGCTCTGAATGTGGGTCAGTATCACTCTCTCAAAACACTTCATGATGATAGGAGTGAGTGCTACTGGCCTGTAATCATTCAGGCAGGTGGGTGGGCTCTTCTTGGGGAGGGGGACGATGGTTGTGGCCTTTAAGCAGGAGGGAATGGTGCTGTGTCTGAGGGAACGGTTGAGGATGGATGATTCTCCCTCTGACTCTACCTCTGACTCTACCTCTGACTCTACCTCTGACTCTACCTCTGATTCTACCTCTGATTCTACCTCTGATTCTCCCTCTGACTCCACCTCTGACTCTACCTCTGATTCTCCCTCTGATTCTACCTCTGACTCTACCTCTGATTCTCCCTCTGATTCTCCCTCTGACTCTACCTCTGATTCTCCCTCTGATTCTACCTCTGACTCTCCCTCTGATTCTACCTCTGACTCTACCTCTGACTCTACCTCTGACTCTACCTCTGATTCTACCTCTGATTCTACCTCTGATTCTCCCTCTGACTCCACCTCTGACTCTACCTCTGATTCTCCCTCTGATTCTACCTCTGACTCTACCTCTGATTCTCCCTCTGATTCTCCCTCTGACTCTACCTCTGATTCTCCCTCTGATTCTCCCTCTGACTCTACCTCTGACTCTACCTCTGACTCTACCTCTGACTCTGCCTCTGATTCTACCTCTGACTCTGCCTCTGATTCTACCTCTGACTCTCCCTCTGATTCTCCCTCTGATTCTCCCTCTGATTCTCCCTCTGACTCTACCTCTGACTCTCCCTCTGACTCTACCTCTGATTCTACCTCTGATTCTCCCTCTGACTCTACCTCTGATTCTCCCTCTGACTCTACCTCTGATTCTCCCTCTGACTCTACCTCTGATTCTACCTCTGATTCTCCCTCTGACTCTACCTCTGATTCTACCTCTGATTCTCCCTCTGATTCTCCCTCTGATTCTCCCTCTGACTCTACCTCTGACTCTCCCTCTGACTCTACCTCTGATTCTACCTCTGATTCTCCCTCTGACTCTACCTCTGATTCTCCCTCTGACTCTACCTCTGATTCTCCCTCTGACTCTACCTCTGATTCTACCTCTGATTCTCCCTCTGACTCTACCTCTGATTCTACCTCTGATTCTCCCTCTGACTCTACCTCTGACTCTCCCTCTGATTCTACCTCTGATTCTCCCTCTGATTCTCCCTCTGACTCTACCTCTGACTCTACCTCTGACTCTCCCTCTGATTCTCCCTCTGATTCTACCTCTGATTCTCCCTCTGACTCTACCTCTGATTCTCCCTCTGACTCTACCTCTGATTCTACCTCTGATTCTACCTCTGATTCTACCTCTGACTCTACCTCTGATTCTACCTCTGACTCTACCTCTGATTCTCCCTCTGACTCTCCCTCTGACTCTACCTCTGACTCTACCTCTGATTCTACCTCTGACTCTACCTCTGACTCTACCTCTGATTCTCCCTCTGATTCTCCCTCTGATTCTCCCTCTGACTCTACCTCTGATTCTCCCTCTGATTCTCTGACTTTTTCTACCTCTGACTCTACCTCTGATTCTACCTCTGATTCTCCCTCTGATTCTACCTCTGATTCTCCCTCTGACTCTACCTCTGATTCTACCTCTGATTCTCCCTCTGATTCTCCCTCTGACTCTCCCTCTGATTCTACCTCTGATTCTACCTCTGATTCTACCTCTGACTCTACCTCTGATTCTACCTCTGATTCTACCTCTGATTCTCCCTCTGACTCTACCTCTGACTCTACCTCTGATTCTACCTCTGATTCTCCCTCTGACTCTACCTCTGATTCTACCTCTGATTCTACCTCTGATTCTCCCTCTGACTCTACCTCTGATTCTACCTCTGATTCTCCCTCTGACTCTCCCTCTGATTCTACCTCTGATTCTACCTCTGATTCTACCTCTGACTCTACCTCTGATTCTACCTCTGATTCTACCTCTGATTCTCCCTCTGACTCTACCTCTGACTCTACCTCTGATTCTACCTCTGATTCTCCCTCTGACTCTACCTCTGATTCTACCTCTGATTCTACCTCTGATTCTCCCTCTGACTCTACCTCTGATTCTACCTCTGATTCTCCCTCTGACTCTACCTCTGACTCTACCTCTGATTCTACCTCTGATTCTCCCTCTGACTCTACCTCTGATTCTACCTCTGACTCTACCTCTGATTCTCCCTCTGACTCTACCTCTGATTCTCCCTCTGACTCTACCTCTGATTCTACCTCTGATTCTACCTCTGATTCTACCTCTGATTCTACCTCTGATTCTCCCTCTGACTCTCCCTCTGATTGTCCCTCTGACTCTACCTCTGATTCTACCTCTGATTCTACCTCTGATTCTCCCTCTGACTCTACCTCTGACTCTACCTCTGATTCTACCTCTGATTCTCCCTCTGACTCTACCTCTGATTCTACCTCTGATTCTACCTCTGATTCTCCCTCTGATTCTACCTCTGATTCTCCCTCTGATTCTCCCTCTGACTCTACCTCTGACTCTACCTCTGATTCTACCTCTGATTCTCCCTCTGACTCTACCTCTGATTCTACCTCTGATTCTACCTCTGATTCTACCTCTGACTCTACCTCTGATTCTACCTCTGATTCTCCCTCTGATTCTACCTCTGATTCTCCCTCTGACTCTCCCTCTGACTCTACCTCTGATTCTACCTCTGATTCTCCCTCTGACTCTACCTCTGATTCTACCTCTGATTCTCCCTCTGATTCTCCCTCTGATTCTCCCTCTGACTCTACCTCTGATTCTACCTCTGATTCTCCCTCTGACTCTCCCTCTGATTCTACCTCTGATTCTCCCTCTGATTCTACCTCTGACTCTACCTCTGATTCTACCTCTGATTCTCCCTCTGACTCTACCTCTGACTCTACCTCTGATTCTACCTCTGATTCTCCCTCTGACTCTACCTCTGATTCTACCTCTGATTCTACCTCTGATTCTCCCTCTGACTCTACCTCTGATTCTACCTCTGATTCTCCCTCTGACTCTACCTCTGACTCTACCTCTGATTCTACCTCTGATTCTCCCTCTGACTCTACCTCTGATTCTACCTCTGACTCTACCTCTGATTCTACCTCTGATTCTACCTCTGATTCTCCCTCTGACTCTACCTCTGATTCTCCCTCTGACTCTACCTCTGATTCTACCTCTGATTCTACCTCTGATTCTCCCTCTGACTCTACCTCTGATTCTCCCTCTGACTCTACCTCTGATTCTACCTCTGATTCTACCTCTGATTCTCCCTCTGACTCTACCTCTGACTCTACCTCTGATTCTACCTCTGATTCTCCCTCTGACTCTACCTCTGATTCTACCTCTGATTCTACCTCTGATTCTACCTCTGACTCTACCTCTGATTCTACCTCTGATTCTCCCTCTGATTCTACCTCTGATTCTCCCTCTGATTCTCCCTCTGACTCTCCCTCTGACTCTACCTCTGATTCTACCTCTGATTCTCCCTCTGACTCTACCTCTGATTCTACCTCTGATTCTACCTCTGATTCTACCTCTGACTCTACCTCTGATTCTACCTCTGATTCTCCCTCTGATTCTACCTCTGATTCTCCCTCTGACTCTCCCTCTGACTCTACCTCTGATTCTACCTCTGATTCTCCCTCTGACTCTACCTCTGATTCTACCTCTGATTCTCCCTCTGATTCTCCCTCTGATTCTCCCTCTGACTCTACCTCTGATTCTCCCTCTGACTCTACCTCTGACTCTACCTCTGACTCTACCTCTGATTCTTCCTCTGATTCTACCTCTGATTCTCCCTCTGACTCTACCTCTGATTCTCCCTCTGACTCTACCTCTGATTCTACCTCTGATTCTACCTCTGATTCTCCCTCTGACTCTACCTCTGATTCTCCCTCTGACTCTACCTCTGATTCTACCTCTGATTCTACCTCTGATTCTCCCTCTGACTCTACCTCTGACTCTACCTCTGATTCTACCTCTGATTCTCCCTCTGACTCTACCTCTGATTCTACCTCTGATTCTACCTCTGATTCTACCTCTGACTCTACCTCTGATTCTACCTCTGATTCTCCCTCTGATTCTACCTCTGATTCTCCCTCTGACTCTCCCTCTGACTCTACCTCTGATTCTACCTCTGATTCTACCTCTGTATGTGATGAACATGTGATGAACATGTGATGAACATGTGATGAACATGTGATGATGTTGATGTTTGTCTGTGCAGCTCTGAAGATTCACGTGTCCGAGGCGACCCGTCAGGTCCTGCAGGAGTTCAGTTGCTTCCAGCTGCAGCTCAGAGGAGAGATTGAGATGAAGGGGAAGGGACGCATGAGGACATACTGGCTGCTAGGAGAGGACACCTCCACCTGACAGAGGAAAGGACACCTGAAAGGGGAGAGGAGAGGACGGAGTGATGGACACAAAAAGTTCTCGACTTTTCAGAAAATGTTTTTCATCTTTGTGGCTCATCGGCACTGGACAGACTGACAGACGTCAGAGACAACCTCCTCCTCCTCCTCTGTGATTGGACATTCACCTCTTACATCATGAAAAGGGACAGGATTTGAACTGATGACCTCCAGGTGGATTTTTCATCCAAAACAAACTGACAGATGAATGTTTCACTGTAAAAATGACAAAAACACAAACGAACTGTGTTTGTTTTCTTTGTGTCGTTATTGTTTCATCTGTAAACTTTCACTTTTTATTAGGGATGTCCCGATCAGGGTTTTTCTTACCCCGATCCGATCCAAGTTCTTTAATATTTAGTATCTGCCGATACCGAGTCCCGATCCGATACTCAGCCTTAACTAAGTTTTCATTTTGTTGAAACAAAGTAAATACTTTCATATGGCTCTTTCTTATTCTGCATATGCTATTCCAATATTGGCCTCCACCTTCTTTGTGTTAGCAGGTGAGTGTGTGACGCTGCACTGTGACAGCAGACCCTCGTGTACAGCAGCTGAAATGTGTGAGACGCAGCCCACACTTGGTTCCTCCACATCATCCACTGCTATTTTCATATTCCTTACATTCCTAAAATGATGTAGACGCCTTGCTTGTCTATATCACAGATGTTCACCATCTCCTCGATTATCTGTTTTACATGCTCTGCTGTATGAAACCCACCAAACTACTGCACATACGGAACGTTGTAAATCGAAAGTGGAAGAAATGTAATGTAATGCAGAGATGGTCGGGCATACCAGGGATTCAAAAACTCCAGATGACGAAGAAAACCCTGATCCTCTACTACGGAGATGAGCTGGTTATCCAGAGCGATTCATTTAATTACCTTCTCCGTAATATTTTTGGCCATGTCGCTGTCTCGAGGATATTTCTCTGTCCTTTTGAAAGTATCCACGAGTGTTTGTTGCTTCGGTGTCTTTGCCTGTATTGTTCGAGTGAACTCATTGTATTCTTTGAGTGTTTGTTCTTTATTTGTTGTATCAAATGTGTAGTATTAACTGCACCTCTTCCCCCCCCCCG
Organism: Diplodus puntazzo; assembly: GCA_963678695.2. Taxonomy (NCBI): domain Eukaryota; kingdom Metazoa; phylum Chordata; class Actinopteri; order Spariformes; family Sparidae; genus Diplodus; species Diplodus puntazzo. The sequence continues at coordinate 304,844 of OZ023169.1, read as the reverse complement.
TGAAACGGTCGTATTGTAGATGTTACATGTTGCCATTGGACTACTTTCGCTTTTCTAATTTAAGTTATTTCCACACTGCAGACATTTGATCCACAGGTTTGCCAGAGTAACGTTACGCACTTGTCTGCGTTCTGCCAAAAACTGTGCTCTGGCGTAAAAAAAAAAATCGGGCTTGGGTCCACGTTCAAAATTCAACCAATAGTGTCACTGCAGCAAAGTGATGTCGGACGGTGTGACTCTGTACCACCACATAACGGCAATAAAAAATAATGAGAATAAATATACATATATATATATCCGATCCCTGATCGGGATGTAACGTCCGATTCTAGTCGAGTCTGAAACCCTGTGATTGGCCCCAATTTCCAATCACGTGATCGGATCGGGACATCCCTACTTTTTATAGATTATTGGAAACTTCATCAAGTGTTCAGAGCCTCTGAACCTCACTGACATCTGGGAGATAATCTGTAACATCTGGGAGATAATCTGTAACATCTGGGAGATAATCTGTAACGTCTTGGAGATAATCCGTAACGTCTGGGAGATAATCTGTAACGTCTGGGAGATAATCTGCAACGTCTGGGAGATAATCCGTAACGTCTGGGAGATAATCTGCAACGTCTTGGAGATAATCCGTAACGTCTGGGAGATAATATGTAACGTCTGGGAGATAATCTGTAACATCTGGGAGATAATCTAACATCTGGGAGATAATCTCTAACGTCTGAGAGATAATATGTAACATCTGGGAGATAATCTCTAACGTCTGGGAGATAATCTGTAACATCTGGGAGATAATCTCTAACTTCTGGGAGATAATATGTAACATCTGGGAGATAATATGTAACGTCTGGGAGATAATCTGTAACGTCTGAGAGATAATCTGTAACGTCTGGGAGATAATATGTAACATCTGGGAGATAATCTGTAATGTCTGGGAGATAATATGTAACATCTAGGAGATAATCTCTAACGTCTGGGAGATAATCTGCAACGTCTGGAAGATAATCTGTAATGTCTGGGAGATAATCCGTAATGTCTGGGAGATAATCTGTAACGTCTGGGAGATAATCTGTAACCAGTGTTGGGTATCGTTACTTTGGAAAGTAGTTAATTAGGTTACAACTTTACCATCAATTAAAAGTATCAGTTACGTTACAGCGTTACCTATGAATAAAAGTAACGCGTTAGAGTACTCATGCGGTACCAAAAATTACAAGCCGTTAGCCGTTGCAGTGCCTCACACATGCTGCAACTTAACTGACACACACAGCCTCCTTTAAATGCACCGAGAAGTCGTGACAATGATGAATAACGTCAGTGCGTACTTTCATGATATCAAAAGCTGTCCTGTCTGCCATCTTGCCAGGGTTCGAAAACACTCACACTTACTCACACACTCACACTCACACACACACACAGGTAACGTAGGTCAGCAGCAGGGCACAGACGCATCACCGCGCTGCGCCTCCGCTGACACATCCGCAGGTGGCTCAGTACTGTCTGACAAAAAGCAGGCTGCAGTCGGGATTTTCCTTTCCTTATCCGGAGAAATTCTTAAACTAACGGATTACAGGGCGCCGTGTGGCTCGGTTGGTAGAGCGCGCCCCATGTGCTGAGGCTCTGCAGTGGACCTGGTTCGACTCCCGGCCCGGGTCCCTTTGCTGCGTGTCACTCCCCCCTCTTTCCTGTCATATCTTCAGCTTACCTGTCAATAAGGCCAAAATAAAATAAATAAAAACACAACGGATTACTTTTTGAAAAAAAATAACGAATTTACTGATTCCTTGAAGCACGAAACTAACGCGTTACGTTACACGTTGCACGAAAAAAGTAATTAGAGTACTCTAACGCGTTACTTTGTAACACGTTGCCCACAACACTGTCTGTAACATCTGGGAGATAATCTGTAACATCTAGGAGATAATCTCTAACATCTGGGAGATAATCTGTAACATCTAGGAGATAATCTCTAACATCTGGGAGATAATCTGTAACATCTAGGAGATAATCTCTAACATCTGGGAGATAATCTGTAACATCTAGGAGATAATCTCTAACGTCTGGGAGATAATCTGTAACGTCTAGGAGATAATCTCTAACGTCTGGGAGATAATCTGTAACGTCTGGGAGATAATCTGTAACGTCTAGGAGATAATCTCTAACGTCTGGGAGATAATCTGTAACGTCTAGGAGATAATCTCTAACATCTGGGAGATAATCTGTAATGTCTGGGAGATAATCTCTAACATCTGGGAGATAATCTGTAAATTGTGTAATCTGTAAAAAAAACTCCACCAAATCGAAGCAGCCGAACTGACCCAGAGCCTCCAGTCTGTACAGTACAGAGAGTACACACAAGTACTGCATTAATAAACTGATAAAAGATTAAAAAAAATCACTCAGATGTTGCTTCCATACAAATATTAAATATTGGTGATGTTTGTTATTAATAAACGAGCAGTGATGAAATGTAACTCTGGCTAGGGGTACAGGCAGCATCTTGTTATCAGAAGGTCGCTGGTTCGATTCCCCTAGTCTGCATGTTGAAGTGTCCTTGGGCAAGACACTGAACCCCAGACTGCTCCTGATGTGCTGGTCGGCACTGAGCATGACAACTGCCTCCATCAGTGTGTGAATGTGTGTATGAATTACTCTAAGTCACTTTGGCAAAAGGACTAAAATGTAAATCTGATACAGTAACAGATTATTTTCACCCACTGATTAACTGAATGTGAGAGTACTTATACTGAAGTCACCAGTAACAGAGTAGTTTTACTCTAATCAGAGTGCTTATACTGAAGTCACCAGTAACAGAGTAGTTTTACTCTAATCAGAGTGCTTATACTGAAGTCACCAGTAACAGAGTAGTTTTACTCTGTAATCAGAGTACTTATACTGAAGTCACCAGTAACAGAGTAGTTTTACTCTGTAATCAGAGTACTTATACTGAAGTCACCAGTAACAGAGTAGTTTTACTTTGTAATCAGAGTACTTATACTGAAGTAACGACTGTAAACAAGTTATAAAAGGTTTCTATGCAGATGGTCTCGAGTAGAGCAGGCCGGGGATTGGCTCCAGATTTCCTCTCCTGTCATTGGTCTCTACGGATATCAGTCAGAGCTCTCAGTAAGCTGATTGGTTCGCGGGCGGTGTGACGCCGCCCCCTCCTCCGCTCGCTCGTTGCGGATGTCCGTTATGTTCCTGTGGTCGGACTGTGAGAGCTGTCCCAAAATAAGTTTGAAAAACACCCCGTTACCGAACGAACCGTCCCACCCGGAGGCTCCTGCACCGACTGGAGCTACAAACTCCCCGTTACACCGACAGAAACATCCAGAACTCCCCCAGAACCCGGAGTCCCAGTCCGTCTCAGCTCCGCGGGGCCCGGCGAGGCGCGGCGGGAGCAGATGGAGCCTGCACCGGCGAAGGCGAAGCCGCAGGGCCGGCTACTGGTGTCCACCCAGCTGGACGCTAAAGACGAGCTGGAAGAGGTAGGCTGACCCGGTTTTAGCGGGCCAGAGAAAACATAACCCGGGATTGATCCGGTTAGAGCAGGTTTACAGGCAGATAGCAGCAGTTTAGGAGCAGTTTGGATACAAAGAGACGTGATGGAACCGTTTCTGTGAACCTGCACGTCGGCTAGCAGGCTAGTTAGCATGGCTAGCAGGTGGCTATTAGTGGTAGCACAGCCTGTGTAAACATGGTGCTGGTGTTTTAAACCGCAGGGTGAGACAGGTGAGAGGTGTGAATGGTCTGTGTGTACTCAGAGACTCCACGGTGAGCATAGAGACACACACCGTTGATCGACTGTTAGCCTAGCATGCTAATCCTACGTAAACATATGGATGAGACCTAAAAAGTGGCAAATGCGCATGCGCTGTGCTCGTGTTTTGACATGTAGTATGAGATGCTGACAGAAGTAACAAGAGACAATATAACTTTATCGACACACTGAAGAACAGTTGGCAGGAAGGTAACATTCACACAGCATCAGAGTGACCTCTGACCCGAGCTGCTTCACTTAGCTGACTCCATCCACATGAGTGTGATGATGATGTGTTCACTGTCTGCTGATGAGTGTCTGCAGGTTAGTTCACCTGTGTGTGTGTGTGTGTGTGTGTGTGTGTGTGTGTGTGTGTGTGTGTGTGTGTGTGTGTGTGCGTGCGCGCACAGAGATTGGAGCGGTGTGTTGGGATCGTCCAGTCGTTAACCAATGGGCTGTCAGAGAGAGAAGCCAACGATGCGCTCACCGCTAATGTAAGTTTCACACCACACAGTTCTACAACAGTACTACAGCGACTGCTACAAATACTGCCACTAACTCTAACCGGGATACTGTGAAGAATATAAATACTTATTTATGGTAATTGGTGTAATTCCCTCTACACAGACTGACAGGAGCTCCCTCCTCTCTGTCTGTCCATCTTGTTCTTTGTCATCGTAGTTTCGTTATTGGTCCACTTGCTCTTTTTAACAGTGTCTCCTATCAGACGGACTCACTGTAACCTTCTTCCTGATCCTACTTTGATCCTACTTTGATCCACATCACAGTTGCAACATGTTTTCTGAGCTAAAAACTCAGGAAATGTTCCTTAACATTTCAGGCACAGACTGCATCTCCTCTGAGGGACTTTAAAGTTGTACACTCACTAACTGCTGCTAACACACAGGAAACTGAACCTGATTTTAACCCTTCACACAGTCACTAACAGGGTTTGAAACTCTCACACACTAAAACTTGTGTTCTTAAATACAGTGAAAGTTACATGGAGTTTGGTATAAACAGTAACTGTGTCACTGCCAAATTGATATTCACATTTTTTTTGTTTCTTGGAGATGTAGTGATGACTCACAGGGTTAACTAGTAGACAACAGTACCCTCAAGCGAACCGCTAATGTGGCTGACTGTGCATTAATTGTGTTACTGCAGTACACAAGTGTTGTTGTGTGACTTCCTGTTACCTGTCGTCAGGTGTGTAAAGGTCAGCAGCAGCATGAGGAGGTGTGTCTGGGTCTTTTCACGCTGGTCCTCACAGAGCCCACCCAGGCCCAGAGGGTGAGACAACACTGCATCATCAGTATTACTGTTTGACATCACTGTGACATCACTGTGACATCACTGTGTGTGTGTGTGTGTGTGTGTGTGTGTGTGTGTGTGTGTATGTGACAGTGTTACAGAGACCTGACGCTGGTCAACAGAGATGGGATGAACGTTATCCTGGTGAAGATCAATCAGATCCTGATGGAGAAGTTCCTCAAGCTGCAGGACGTCCCCCGAACACAGGTAGACTGACACACACAGGTGTACACAGGTAGACTGACACACACGGGTGTACACAGGTAGACTGACACACACGGGTGTACACAGGTAGACTGACACACACGGGTGTACACAGGTAGACTGACACACACAGGTGTACACAGGTAGACTGACACACACAGGTGTACACAGGTAGACTGACACACACAGGTGTACACAGGTAGACTGACACACACAGGTGTACACAGGTAGACTGACACACACAGGTGTACACAGCTAGACTGACACACACAGGTGTACACAGGTAGACTGACACACACAGGTAAACATCATATTAATGTCTCTGCAGTTGGTGTGGTTGGTCAGAGAGCTGGTGAAGAGCGGCATGATGGGAGCTGACGGAGTCGTCATGACACTGCTGAAACAGATCGCAGGTCAGACACACACACACACACACACACACACACACGTATGTTGCGCTGTCAGTATCTGGTGTTTTCATGTGTGTTCTTGTTCAGGTGGAGACATTTCCTCTAAGAACCTGTGGCTGGCCGAGAGCGTCCTCGACATCCTCCTGGACCAGAAGTACGTCTGTCACACACACATAACTCAGTGTTTTTCCTCCTCAGTGAAACCTTCATGTTGATCAGCTGACTGTCTCTGTGTTCAGGGAGTGGGTACTGAAGAGCGGGATGCTGATCGCCATGTCGGTCTACACCTACCTGCGTCTCATCGTGGACCACGGAGCACCAAACCTGCTGACTCTGCGCCAGAAGGAGGTTGACTTCTGCATCAGCATGCTGAGGGAAAAGGTAACGAGGGAGGAAGTTGGGGAGGAGGTAAAGAGAAAGTCGGGGAGGAGGTAAAGAGAAAGTCGGGGAGAAGGGAAAGAGGAAGTGAGGGAGAAGGTATAGAGGAAGTGAGGGAGAAGGTATAGAGGAAGTGAGGGAGAAGGTATAGAGGAAGTGAGGGAGAAGGTATAGAGGAAGTGAGGGAAGTGTTGCAGTTGCGTTCTCCCTGCTGCCCCCTCTGATCTCTGTCTCTCTCATCAGTTCATGGAGTGTCTGATCATCGGCAGAGATCTGGTTCGTCTGCTACAGAACGTGGCTCGGATCCCAGAGATGGAGCTGGTGTGGAAAGACCTTCTGCACAACCCACAAGTCCTCAGTCCTCAGTTCACTGGTACGACTACGTTACCCACAATCCTCAGGGTGCAGGCAGTGTTGTGTTTCTGCCGACATGTTGAGGGTGAATTCCTCTGACTCTCTGAGTTCCCTGACGTCTGTGGTGTGTTCCAGGTGTTCTCCAGCTGCTGACAGCCCGGACCTCCAGGAAGTTTCTGGCCTGTCGTCTCACACCTGACATGGAGACCAAGCTGCTGTTCATGACCTCCAGGGTGAGGACCAATCACACACAGAGCTTCTGCAGTGACAGGCGTCTGTTAACAGTTTTGATGCGGTTGGTCCTGTTCACCATGTATCCTGAATGTGCTGTAGGGATTTCTTTAGAGTTGTCACAAATGTCCACTTGGACTCAGAGGTCAAAGCTCTCTGTGACTTCACAAACCATTGCTCAACAACTCGTATGATAATGATGACAACATGTTACATCATCATTTTCTGGCCGTAATTCACGACTCGGCCTTGGTCACAGCAGGTGTGCTCCACCTGTACCTTCATCACACAGATGTTGATGACTCGACTTACCTGGACTAGAACTGCATCTAACTAGAAAAATGTGACACTCTGACCTCTCTGACTGGATGTGTTGCCTGTCACCTGCTCAGGTGCGGTTCGGGCAGCAGAAGCGTTACCAGGACTGGTTTCAGAGACAGTACCTGTCCACAGCGGAGAGCCAATCACTGCGCTGCGATCTCATTCGCTACATTTGTGGAGTGGTCCATCCATCCAATGAGGTGCTGAGCTCTGACATTCTGCCCCGCTGGGCCATCATTGGCTGGCTGCTCACCACCTGCACGGTAAGGGGGCGTGGCTTCATGCTGTGACTCTGATGGTCATCGTCTGATAAAATCACTAACTGATTGATCGATTGATCTGTGTCTCCAGTCGAACGTTGCTGCGTCCAACGCCAAGCTGGCTCTCTTTTATGACTGGCTGTTCTTCAACCCTGAGAAAGACAGCATCATGAACATAGGTGAGACACACACACACACACACACACACACACACACACACACACAGTGACTGAGACAAATACGACATAATAAATGAATGTTAAACGTGACAGGGCATAAAGTTTGAGTGTGGTGTTGTTTCAGAACCTGCCATCCTGGTGATGCATCACTCCATGAAACCTCATCCTGCCATCACCGCCACACTGCTGGACTTCATGTGCAGGGTAACACACACACACACACACACACACACACACACACACACACACACACACACACACGACATGAACCTGGATCTGGTTTCTGGTCTGGATGTGCTCACAGGTATTGGAGCTGTAGAATATTATTGTATCACGGATTAAATCAGACGTTAGGAGACGAACAGGACGACAACATGAATCAGAATAAACCAGTTTAAACTGGAATTCATTCATTACTGATTTTTAACCAGTGTTTACCTTCCTTCCCTCCTTGTTTCCCTCCTTTTTTCCCTCCTTTTTTCCCTCCTTGTTTCCCTCCTTGTTTCCCTCCTTGTTTCCCTCCTTGTTTCCCTCCTTGTTTCCCTCCTTGTTTCCCTCCTTGTGGTCTTCCCTCAGATCATCCCTCACTTCTTTCCTCCTCTGGAGTCTCAGGTCCGTCAGGGCGTCTTTAACTCGCTCACCTTCATCATGGAGAAGAGAGTGCTGGCGTAAGGAACACACACAGACACACAGTCACTGTTCACCCTGTTAGTCCACCACACACTGATTATTGATTATTAATTATTGATTATTAATTATTGATCTGTCTCTCAGTCACCTCGCTCCACTGTTTGATAACCCAAAGTTGGACCGAGAGCTTCGATCGATGCTCAGAGAGAGATTCCCTGAGTTCTGCAGCTCGCCCTCCCCTCCGACTGAGGGTAACACACACACACACACACACACACACACCAACAGTGTTTGTCAGGAGAGATATGTTCACTGTTGGTTTGTGTCTGTAAAAACTGTGTGTGTGTGTGCAGTTAAAATGGAGGAGTCCGTTTCCTTGGACATGGACAACCACATGTTGGACAAGGAGGAGGGTTGCTATGACAACACAGAGGCAGCGTTCAGCGATGACGAGGAGGAAGTCAACAACAAAGGTGACGAGAAAACTGATGCCAAACCAGTTTGAACCAGTTTAACTGCACTGAACCAGTTCAGCCCAGAATGACACAGTTAACAGAACTCAACAGAAACGACTGCCTCGGAGCAAGTCTGACACCATGAGGGATAGTGGACCTTCACTGGCCTGACTGTAAAAGAAGAAACATGAACACGGCTGCTGTGTCTCAGTTCAGGTCTGCATCCTTCAGAGGAGCATCTGAAGGCTGTCCCAGTCTGAAGGCTCCTCCAGATGCTCCTTCTTCTCCTGTTTCTGGAGGATGCACCGCTACGATCCTTCGTGGCCTCACATATCCCAAGATTCATTGCACCGCCTGAAAAGGAAGAAAGAAAGAGAGAAAATGGCAACATCGCGTGGCGTAGATCGTCACTTTTGCGGGCCTGGGCGGCAGAAATTGTGACTTAAGGGTAAAACATCTGGTGACGCAACCAGGAAATGCTCCAAAGGCGAGACCGTCCCATTTAACAACAGCTGACGCGGTTAACAAGGTCTCTCTGAAGGACTCGCCTTCAAAGACTGCAAAGGCCTTCGAAGGATGCAGACCCTGAACTGAGACACAGCAAATGTGTGTGTGTGTGTCAGGCCAGGAGTGAGACCTCTCACTTCCTCTGTTCTCTGTGCAAAGCTGCACATGCTCAGTACAGAGAAGATGGCGGCAGGTAAAAATGTCCATGAGCTGAAGCTGATCCTGCAAACAGGTGATCTGTGTGCAGTCAGAGCAGGAAACTCAGGCAGACTTTCATAATAAAACTAGTTTATGTTACTGATGACGTCACACTGCTGTCTGACCAATCACTGTGCAGGAAAGAAGAGAGAGTTCAGGTTCCATCCAATCAAAGAGGCCGTGATAGAGGAGCCAGCTGACATCACACCCTGGCTCGATCAATTGGACGACACCATGAAAGAGAAAGTGCAGCAGCTGCAGAAAACCAGGTGAGAGGTCAAAGGTCGCATCTGCTTACTGTGGGTTTATTGATCCGATGATGTCTGAAGTCAATAACATGATTCTCAATAATTCTCCTCAGTGACACAGAGACTCAGTGTGAGGTGATGCAGGAGATCGTCGACCTGATCCTGGAGGTCAGTGTGTACTCTACTCTACTCTACTCTACTCTACTCTACTCTACTCTACTCTACTCTACTGTACTCTGATGTACTGTACTCTACTCTACTCTACTGTACTCTACTCTACTCTACTCTACTCTACTCTACTCTACTCTACTGTACTCTGATGTACTGTACTCTACTCTACTGTACTCTACTCTACTCTACTGTACTCTGATGTACTGTACTCTACTCTACTGTACTCTACTCTACTGTACTGTACTCTACTGTACTCTACTCTACTCTACTGTACTCTGATGTACTGTACTCTACTCTACTGTACTCTACTCTACTGTACTGTACTCTACTGTACTCTACTCTACTCTACTGTACTCTGATGTACTGTACTCTACTGTACTCTACTCTACTCTACTGTACTCTACTGTACTCGACTCTACTGTACTCTACTCTACTGTACTCTACTCTACTGTACTCTGATGTACTGTACTCTACTGTACTCTACTGTACTCTGCTGTACTCTACTCTACTGTACTCTACTCTACTCTACTGTACTGTGCTGTACTGTACTCTACTCTACTGTACTCTACTGTACTCTACTCTACTCTACTGTACTCTGATGTACTGTACTCTACTGTACTCTACTGTACTCTACTCTACTGTACTCTGATGTACTGTACTCTACTGTACTCTACTGTACTCTGCTGTACTCTACTCTACTGTACTCTACTCTACTGTACTGTGCTGTACTGTACTCTACTCTACTGTACTCTACTGTACTCTACTCTACTGTACTCTGATGTACTGTACTCTACTGTACTCTACTGTACTCTACTCTACTGTACTCTACTCTATTGTACTCTACTGTACTCTACTCTACTCTACTGTACTGTACTCTACTGTACTCTACTCTACTGTACTCTACTGTACTGTACTCTACTCTACTCTGATGTGCTGTACTCTACTGTACTCTACTCTACCGTACTCTGATGTGCTCTACTCTACTCTACTCTACTGTACTCTACTGTACTCTACTGTACTGTACTCTACTGTACTCTACTGTACTCTACTGTACTGTACTCTACTCTACTGTACTCTACTCTACTCTACTGTACTCTGATGTACTCTACTCTACTGTACTCTACTCTACTGTACTCTACTGTACTCTACTGTACTCTACTGTACTCTGATGTACTGTAATCTATTCTGCTAAACTAACTCTGGTGTGTTGTTCTGCAGGAGGACTTTGACACGGAGCAGATGTCGGCTCTCGCTTCCTGTCTGGCTGAACTGTTTAAAGATCATTTCAGAGGCGACGTCCTGCCAGAAGAGATCACTGAGGAGTAAGACTCACTGTCATCATGACGACCACAGACACATGACCATCTGCTGTTTGGTGTCTTTGTAACATGTGACATGTTTAGATCAATAACATGTTTCTTCTTTCATAAATGGAGTGTAAATGGTGAAATCAGTGTAAACAGTGTGTTCAAACAGCTGATCAATGTTGGCAGGTAAGACTTTAGCACTTTAGACACAGAAGCAGACAGGCTGGTACAGACATGCTGCCACAAACTGACACTTTTTACAAGGAGACAAACAACTGCAGCTGAAAGATTTAATGCTGAATTTACAACAAGGACACAATGAGTTACAATCTGTCAGAGACACAGTTTCACTACGTTAGAAAGTTTGTTTTAACTCAACAACTCTTAAAATCACTACAATTGTTAATGGAGTCTGGTGCTGTTGTGTGACTGGTTCAATGGTTGGATCGGTTCAAACTGATGATGTGTTCATAACCAGCTGCTGTCTGTCTGATCACATGTCTGTCTCTCAGGTCCCTGGAGGAGTCGATCTCTAAGCCGGTGTGTCTGGTGTTCAGGAACCTGGTCACCATGCAGGAGGACAACAGCGGGTTCTCCGTGCTGCTCGACATGTTGGCTGAGTTCTACCAGAAACAGCCGAAGATCGGATATCACCTGCTGTACTACCTCAAAGCCAGGTGAGGCGTCTGCTCGCTGAAAGGATGCTCGTTAGTGTCACAAGTCACATGTTTGATCTCTCTGCTAACTCTGTTGTAAATCTGTGTCTGTGCGTGCGTGCAGTAAAGCAGCGAACGGTAAGATGATGCTGTACGAGTCTTTCGCTCAGGCGACAGCGCTCGGTGATCTGCACACCTGTCTGATGATGGACATGAAGGCATGTCAGGAGGATGACGTCCGGCTGCTCTGCTACCTCACCCCGTCCATTTACACCGAGGTACACACACACACACACACACACACACACACACACACACACACACACTGCTGTCTGTTTGAGGTCACATGATATGACATGATGTGTTTCAGTTTCCTGATGAGACGCTGAGAAGTGGCGAGCTGCTTAACATGATCGTAGCTGTCATTGACTCCACACAGGTAACTGATCAATACCTACAATCATTGATCATCTCCATCTGCAATCTTTTGTAGCTCAGCTCATCTGGGTGTGTGTGTGTGTGTGTGTGTGTGTGTGTGTGTGTGTAGTTACAGGAGCTGATGTGTCATGTGATGATGGGGAACCTGGTGATGTTCAGGAAGGACTCAGTGCTCAACATCCTGAGTGAGACACACACACAGACACACACACACACAGTCTCACACTGCTGTCCATTCAGGAAGGACATTTTACATCAAAATGCTTCACAGTAAAACTGTAGACAACTGAGACTTTTACTGTGAAAGGACTGTAATGTTTGTAACTGCAGTCCAGTTGATGAACAGAAGTTCTGTCCTCCCGTCAGTACACAGCTCTGGATCAGACTGTGACGGTGTCGATTCCTCCAGCCGCTCTGGATCTGCACCGACTCTGGCCCGCTGTGCTCCGTCCGACTCTCCCGACCCATCTTTAGTTTAGTGTTGATAAGAGCCCCCTAGTGGCAGAAGCTACATGCTGTGTACAGTAGGGCTGCACGAAAAATCGTTAAAAAATCGCGATCTCGATTCACACATACACGTGATCTCATTTCTACACACAGCGATTCTGAAGCATTTTTATATCTCGAGCTGCAGCTTAAACAAATGCTCCTATTTTCCTCCCGGATTTTTGGAAGCGCCCTCGAACGCAGCACTGCCGCTGCCTCCTCCCTCAACCTGTGTTAAAGCATCATTACAACACGTGATTCAGTGGAGGAAGCCCGCCTGCAGTTGAGTGTTTGGAAGGAGTGAGTGAGAAGCCGTTTTTATACAGGGCTGCAAGCCGCCAATCTGCCCGTCCGCCTGGCGGCTCGGTCCGTGGTTTTAGACAGAGGGCGGCAAATTGGGGGTCTGTTTTGGTCCGCCGATTTGTCGGCTCGGAAGCTACACTTATTTCCAGTTCGCCTGCTATCTAAATCCGAGCCGTCGATGTGCCGGCCCCTGCGTGAGGTGGGGGGAGGTGTCGATGACCTGCACTGTTTCTTTCACCAAGAAACAGCTGATCACAGCTGCCAGTCCATCACTTCATCCGCGGACATTAAGATGAGCAACTGGACTGAGATTCAGGAGATGCTAGCGTTTTCGGAAGCTACACTTAGCTACACAGGAGATGCTAGCGTCTCCTAGAAGCTACACTTAGCTACACAGGAGATGCTAGCGTCTCCTGGATCTCTAGCTGTTTGGTTGTGTCCGCTTTTAGCAACAAGCTAGGAACGGTCACTACTTTCAAATTAAAAGCCCCCCGCTAAGAACCCAGTTCTAAAATTCAATGTAAAGCTCTTATTTTGAAGACAAATTCGTTGTCACCGTTCACAGCCCAACTTCGAGCTTCACGTCACGTCACATGTTTACGCCTACCTCAGAGGCGGCTTTTGGAAAAGGAGGAATATTACGCCTCCGTTTTAGAAAGCCGATCACAGCAGCTATCACATATCACCTAGCCAAAGATACGACCACAATAAACTCTGTACAACATGAGGTATTAAAGGATGCCCTCTCATCTTGGAGTCTAAATTTTTTTTTTTACTTTTGTAAAAATAATTTCTCATCCAATGATAGAACTTGAACAAAAAAACAAAACAAAACATTGCTTTGGCAGAGGCATAGTAGTATGCCTCTGCCATACTACAATGTTTGTTTTGTTTTGTTTTGTTCAAGTTCATCAGTGCAATAAACATTTTGTGAAAAAAAATCGTGCGAGAGAAACGTGATCTCAATTCTAAGCAAAAAAATCGTGATTCACATCTTTTCCAGAATCGTGCAGCCCTAGTGTACATATTCAACATGGTGTCCTCATGTCCTCTTCCTCCTGTGTGTCCACAGTTCAGTCTCTGGACTGGGAGACCTTTGAGCAGTACAGCACCTGGCAGCTGTTTCTAGCTCACAGTATTCCTCTGGAAACCATCATTCCCATCCTGCAGCACCTCAAGTATAAAGGTGAGGACACATCAGTCAGTGTCCAGGAGACACCCTCTGTCCTCCAGTCTGATCCAGCTGACTCTTCTTCTTATCTTGCCTTTGTGTCTTTAGAACATCCAGAGGCCTTGTCCTGTCTGCTGCTGCAGCTCCGCAGAGAGAAGTAAGACTCACACAGACCAGCATGTTTTCATCACGGTACAGGTCTGTGTCCTCTCTTATGTCTGTCCCTCCGTCTGTCCCAGGCCAAGTGAGGAGATGGTGAAGATGGTCCTGAGTCGTCCCTGTCACCCTGAGGACCAGTTCACCACCAGCATCCTGAGACACTGGGCGTCCAAATATGATGACACGCTGGGAGAACACATCAAGGCCCAGCTGATTAAGAACAACAACCAGCCCCGCAAGAGACAGAGGTGAGGACACTTAGAGACAGAGACAGAGGTGAGGACACTTAGAGACAGAGACAGAGGTGAGGACACTTAGAGACAGAGACAGAGGTGAAGACACTTAGAGAGAGAGACAGAGACAGAGGTGAAGACACTTAGAGAGAGAGACAGAGGTGAGGACACTTAGAGACAGAGACAGAGGTGAAGACACTTAGAGACAGAGACAGAGGTGAAGACACTTAGAGACAGAGACAGAGGTGAGGACACTTAGAGACAGAGACAGAGGTGAGGACACTTAGAGACAGAGACAGAGGTGAAGACACTTAGAGAGAGACAGAGGTGAAGACACTTAGAGACAGAGACAGAGGTGAGGACACTTAGAGACAGAGACAGAGGTGAAGACACTTAGAGACAGGTGAGACACTTAGAGAGAGACAGAGGTGAAGATACTTAGAGACAGAGACAGAGGTGAAGACACTTAGAGACAGAGACAGAGGTGAGGACACTTAGAGACAGAGACAGAGGTGAGGACACTTAGAGACAGAGACAGAGGTGAGGACACTTAGAGACAGAGACAGAGGTGAGGACACTTAGAGACAGAGGTGAGACACTTAGAGACAGAGACAGTGAGGACACTTAGAGACAGAGACAGAGGTGAAGACACTTAGAGACAGAGACAGAGGTGAGGACACTTAGAGACAGAGACAGAGGTGAAGACACTTAGAGACAGAGACAGAGGTGAGGACACTTAGAGACAGAGACAGAGGTGAGGACACTTAGAGACAGAGGTGAAGACACTTAGAGACAGAGACAGAGGTGAGGACACTTAGAGACAGAGACAGAGGTGAGGACACTTAGAGACAGAGACAGAGGTGAGGACACTTAGAGACAGAGGTGAAGACACTTAGAGACAGAGGTGAAGACACTTAGAGACAGAGACAGAGGTGAAGACACTTAGAGACAGAGACAGAGGTGAGGACACTTAGAGAGAGAGACAGAGGTGAGGACACTTAGAGACAGAGACAGAGGTGAAGACACTTAGAGACAGAGACAGAGGTGAGGACACTTAGAGACAGAGACAGAGGTGAGGACACTTAGAGACAGAGACAGAGGTGAGGACACTTAGAGAGAGAGGTGAAGACACTTAGAGACAGAGGTGAAGACACTTAGAGACAGAGACAGAGGTGAAGACACTTAGAGACAGAGACAGAGGTGAAGACACTTAGAGACAGAGACAGAGGTGAAGACACTTAGAGAGACAGAGGTGAAGACACTTAGAGACAGAGACAGAGGTGAAGTCACTTAGAGACAGAGGTGAAGACACTTAGAGAGAGAGACAGAGGTGAAGACACTTAGAGACAGAGACAGAGGTGAAGACACTTAGAGACAGAGGTGAAGACACTTAGAGACAGAGGTGAGGACACTTAGAGACAGAGACAGAGGTGAAGACACTTAGAGAGAGAAGTGAGGACAGGTCATGGTCCAGGTCTGATGTGGTTCAGTCCTCGTGGGGACAGGTTCCTCTCCTCAGTAACAGGACTTGTCTCTGTCTGTCCTCAGTCTCCGGAGCTCCAGCAGTAAACTGGCTCAGCTGACCCTGGAACAGATCCTGGAGCACATGGACAACCTGAGACTGAGTCTGAGCAACACCAAGAACAACTGTGAGACACGCACACACACACACACACCCACACACACACACACACACGCACAGTTATTGACTGGTTATTGATCACTGATCACTGTCTTTTCAGTCTTCACTCAGACTCCGATCCTTCAGGCTCTGCAGCACGTACAGGCCAGCTGTGACGAAGCACACAAGATGAGGTGCACACACACACACGCACACACACGCACACACACACACACACACACTGAGTGACATCATACCAGGTGCTGATGTCACTTCCTCCTGCAGGTTCAGCGACCTGTTCTCTCTGGCTGAGGAGTACGAGGACTCTCAGGCGAAGCCTCCGAAGTCTCGCCGTAAAGCTCCAGCCTCCTCGCCACGGTCACGGAAAGGAGCGGCTCCGCCCACCAACAATGAGGAGGAGAGCGCCTCCAGCAGCGCCTCGGTACGTACGCTTCACGCCACGCTTCACGTCGCGCTTCACGCCACGCTTCACGTCGCGCTTCACGCCCTAACTGTAATAGATTTCCACTTTGATCACCTGTATGATCAGCATCCTCTCTAATGATCAATAACTTGACTGTGTTTCAGGAGGAGGAGGACTCGAAGCCCAAAGCTCCGAAGAGGAAGAGGAAAGGCTCGTCAGCCGTCGGCTCTGACAGCGACTGATGGACCCTCTGACCAATCACGCGCCAGCTGCCGCAGAGACACTCAGCCAACCAGCCACTCTGACCACTGGGAGAGGCCCCGCCCCCTCCCAATGACAGGCACTGACCGCCGCGGGAGGGGCGGGGCTCTGAGACGCCGCAGACTTTAAAACATGTGGTGAACTGACTTCACATGACAAGACTGACACTGAGCAGCGGGTCAAAGGTCACTGCGTTGCTCCCATGATGCACTGGGAGGAGAAACCATGAACTCTGAACCAACAGACTGATTTTAACACAGGGAACACAATGACGATGATGATGATGATGAAGATGATGATGAAGATGAATGAGGGTGTTTGTGGGAACTTCTATTTTTTCCTTTTTTTGAGGGGGAATTTTGGACTCTTATTGTGGAGGATCCTGACTTCCTGCTGTTTTTAGCAGCTCCTTCCTGTTTGTCTTGCTGCAGTAAAGATGTCTGTTCTGAACTCTGCTGGTTTGTTTCAGCTCTTCTGTCTGTTACTGAATCACAAAACATCAAAAGTCTAAATGGAGTTCTGAACAGTTTGTGTTCTCAGCAGCTCGTTTATACAATAAATCTTTTATGAGATTTCAGGAAACTCATCAGAGGAAAAATGACTGAACTCCATGATGTTGTTGTTGTTGTTGTTGTTTTTATTTCCAGGCTGATGATGACGAGAGCTTCTGTCGTCATCACAGGGCAAAAAGAAAAACACAACCAGATTCAGGGTTCCTGTCAAGTCAGTGACGAGCACAATAAACAGTCAGACAGAAAAACGTTTTTTTTTTAAAACTATTATTTCTATTTTTCTTTCTTTTGGGTATTTTTCACCTAAACAAATTTATCAACGTGTCAATCAAGTGAAATTAACAAAATCCAAACAGTTTGTTGTGAATGTTTCTGCTTCAGGTCAGATTCTCAGTTTATCTCTGAACTTCTGTTGAAGAACAGAAATAAATCCCGCAGCTCTGATCGTTGATACTTCTACAGAAACTGATATGAGATCAGTCTTCTTGTTTTCTCAAAGAAACACTTTTTACAGTGGAGACAAAAAGACAAAAGTATTTTGAATTGAACATCTTGTGTTTGCTCCACAGTCGGTGACTCGACAGCTGTTAGCACCGCGCTGACCTCAGATCTGTCTTTAATACATCCACGCTGATATATTGATGATTGATTTTTTTATGACTTTTGAATTTACACTACCAGTCCAAAGTTTGGACACATCTTCTCATTTAATGGTTTTTCTTTATTTTCATGACTATTTACATTGTAGATTCTCACTGCAGGCATCAAAACTATGAATGAACACATGTGGAATTATGTAGTAAACAAGAAAGAGTGAAATATCTCTAAACATGTTTCATATGTTAGATTCCTCACAGTAGCCACCCTGTGCTTTGTTGACAGCGCTGCAAACCCTCAGCCTTCTCTCACTGAGCTTCATGTTGTCGTCACCTGAAATGGTTTTCACTTCACAGGTGAGTCTTGTCAGGGTTCATTTGTGGACTTTCTTGCCTTCTTAATGGGGTTGAGACCATCAGTTGTGTTGTGCAGAAGTCAGGTTGGTACACAGCTGACAGCCCTGTTTAACAGCTGTTAGAATTCATATTATGGCAGCTAAGTAAAGAGAAACAACATCATTACTTGAAGAACTGAAGGTCAGTCAGTCCGGAAAATTGCAAAAACTTACGCAACGAGGAAACTGGCTCACATGAGGACCGGCCCAGGAAAGGAAGACCAGGAGTCGCCTCTGCTGCTGAGGAGAAGTTCATCTGAGTCACCAGCCTCAGAAATCAGGAGTTAACAGCACCTCAGATCAGAGCCCAGATGATTCCACACAGAGTTCTAGTAGCAGACACATCTCTACATCAACTGTTCAGAGGAGACTTTGTGAATCAGGCCTTTATGGTCAAATAGCTGCTAAAAAACCATGACTAAGGAAAAGCAACAAGCAGAAGAGATTTGTTGGGCCAAGAAACACAAGGAATGGACATTAGACCAGTGCTTTGGTCTGTTGAGTCCAAGTTTGAGACCTTTGGTTCCACCCGCCGTGTCTTTGTGCGATCAGAAAAGGTGGACAATCGCCTCTACATGCCTGGTTCCCACCGTGAAGCCTGGAGGAGGAGGTGTGATGGTGTGGGGCTGCTTTGCTGGTGACACTGTTGGGGATTTATTCAAAACTGAAGGCACACTGAACCAGCATGGCGACCACAGCATCCTGCAGCCACATGCCATCCGGTTTATGTTTAGTTGGACCATCATTTACTTTTCAACAGGACAATGACCCCAAACACACCTTCAGGCTGTGTGAGGGCTGTTTGACCAGGAAGGAGAGTGTTGGAGTGCTGCGTCAGATGACCTGGCCTCCACAGTCACCTGGCCTAAACCCAGTCCAGAAAGGGCCAACAAGTGCTCAGCATCTCTGGGAACTCCTTCAAGACTGTTGGAAACCATTTCAGACGACGACCTCATGAAGCTCATCGAGAGAATGCATCAAAGTAAGGGTGGCTATTCTGAAGAATCTAAATATAAAACATGTTTTGAGTTATTTCACACTGTTTTGTTTACTACATAATTCCATATGTGTTCATTCATAGTTTTGATGTCTTCAGTGAGAGAGAAAATAAAGAAAAACCATTAAATGAGAACATGTGTCCAAACTTTTGACTGGTAGTGTATTTTTTTTTTTTAAGGTGTCGTTCAACATTTACCAAACAGCATCAAAACCATCCACAAGTGCTCAGTGTGTCAAAGTGAAAACACAACGAAACCAAGTGGAGTTCAGTGGGAATCAGCTGTTCTCTGCAGTTTGAGTTGATCAACAGAAAATGAATCAAACCACATTGATCATCTGTTGATCATCAGCTGATGATCAGGAACAGAATTCATTAAGTCTTCTTGTTTTCAGTCTTTAATAACTCGGCCCGACTCGTCAGATTTAAAGAAGCTCTTTAAACCATCATAAATCTTCTCCAGAGTCACATGACATCGTTTCATTTCTTCTGCCTCCTCCTGATGCTCTGTGGACTGTGAGATGTTCTGATATTGATCTTTAAATCACTTCTTTCAGGTGAAAACTCAGTTTTGATGATGCATTCAGGTGCTCGTCAGATTGTCCCACTTCCTGAGTTGGGGACTCATTCTGATGACTCAGGTGTGTTCAAGTGTGGTCGTGTCTGAATATGGAGGAACATAGATGCCAAAATTAAGAAGTTTGCATTTGATCTCTCAGAGTGTTTAAACGACACGCTGACGGCTGTTCTCATCATCAGACTGACTTCAGTTCAAGTTTGGAACAGGACCCTGAACTGGACTCTGACTGATGCTGATCAGTCTGATTGGATCCACCTGCTGCTGCTCATATAAACCAGGAGAGCAGAGCACACCTGCTGCAGACCAGGTGAGACTCACTCAGGTATGACTGTTTTTAATGAGCTCAGCAGAAAGACGAACATGTTCTTATTATTTATTTTACATCCATCAACGTTTCTTTGATGTCTTCAGGCTACAAACGAACTGAGTGTTGGTCAACAGAACCAGAACTTAATTGATTGATTTCAGGTGATGTCACATGTTCCGTTCTGTGATGTGGCAGAACATTCGTTCTCCATGTTTCCATCACGTCTGGTTACTTTAAGTGTCTCATCAGACTTTCTGAAGTGTTTTGTGTCTCCAGAGGAAGCTGCATGTCATCTGATAAATGTGACCCAGGTGCATTGTTGGTAATGTAGGCTGCATGTTCTGGTCTATCATCACACTCCTGTAACACTGGACTTATGGACAGTTTGCAAATGAATCAACCAGAGATCACCTTTATATTCCACGTTTATCAAAAGCTGCAGCCTACATTACCCACAATACACCTGGGCCACATTTATCAGATGACATGTAGCTTCCTCTGGAGACACAAGACTTCAGAAGAGTTTTCTGAGTCTCAGGTCTCTAACCCCGCCCCTCTCACCTGCAGCCTCTGTCTCTAGCTCCGCCCCTCTCACCTGCAGCCTCTGTCATCATGTCTGGTGTTAAATCATCTCTGCGGTCTCTGATTCTGACTCCGGAGCGGATTCCTGACTTCTTCATCCCGTCCCGGAGTCCGCTACTCTTCCTGTCTCCACAGCCTAAGCGCACCTCCCCGGACCGAACAAGACTTCTGTCTGACCACGATGACGACAGTCCTGGACGGAGCCCCCCTGTAGCCCCACCCACCCCTGCAACCTCCCGACGCTTCCTGCTCCGCCTGCCATCACCCCGTATCAGACGTCCCCACCGTGCAGCAGAACTTGCGGACGCGGACGCAGACACGGACCTGACGACGCGGGCAGCAATGTCACTGCCACATGTGGGGAAGTTGACCACGCCCTACGGCTTCAGAGCTGTGCTGGCTGCCAGCCCCTGCACCCGCCGCCGGGAGTCCCTGTTTCACCAGAACAAACCAGTGAAGGTGACCGTGACGGACAGCGACCTACAGGAGGATCAGGACCTGGTGGACCCTCCTCCTGGTCCTGGTCCCAGCAGGTCCTTGGCAGTCTGCCTGCAGCCTGCTAGAGGTCTGGGTCTGCAGGTGATGAAGGAACTGAAGAGACCCGTAGCCGCACTGAAGGCTCTGAGTCCTGCCAACCGGAGGACGCGTCCCCATTGACATCCCTCTGACACACCTGTCAGGTGGACCAGAACATCACAAGAGTTTTTATATTTTAATAGTTTTAATAAAGTGTCTCACCTTTGACCTGTGTGGCTTCATTCAGGGACTCGTGCTAGACTCCAAAGTAAATAAAACGAAGTAAAGTTGAGACTGCGGCAGCCGCCTGCTCACATTTCAAAGTAAAGGTCCTCTTCATCTCTGACTTTACAAACACTATCACAGTTTTAATGTTCCAATCAGCTGACGGACAAATAACCGTCTTTAACTGACCGGTCACTTTACTGTTGAAACGCTAACATTAGTAATAACACACCATATTCCAGGATAGATTTTAACCCAAAAACTTTTTGGAAATACACATTTGAAGTTTTACTGTTAAGATTTTCAGAATAAAAGTTTTCTAAATTGAAGGTGTCAACAGAGTTAATGTGAGCACTGTCTACTGAAGTTAGCATGCTAATCAGCTAGCACAGGTCTGAAAATTTCTTTCTCCCAGCACACCGAAGCTCCTGTGGTCCCTGAAACACTCCCCTGGTTGTCGGCTGCTAGCTGCATGGCTAACTAAGCTAACAAGCTAAGAGTAGCTATAGTCACTGATGTATAAAGAGAGTACAGTTAGGGGCAGTGTGTCACCACACAAACTGCTATCTGCTGGGTTCAGCAGGTGCTCACAGGTGACCTGAGGGGCGGAGTCAGTGACACCTGTAATGTTTATATGTCACAAGCCCTTTTTAGATGGAAAAGGCGGCACATTTGCTCCAAGGTAAGGGCGGCAATGTGCCGGCCTGTCTTTCTAAAACCGAGGCGTAATATTCCTCCTTTTCCAAAAGCCGCCTCTGACGTAGGCGTAAACATGTGACATGACGTGAAGCTGGAAGTTGGGCTGTGAACAGTGACATAGAATTTGTCTTCAAAATAAGAGCTTTACATTGCACCCCATTGGAGTTTAGAACTGGGTTCTTAGCGGGGGGCTTTTAATTTGAAAGTAGCGACCATAAGCAGCTTGCTGCTACAACAACAAGCTAACACAACCAAACAGCTACAGAGACCGAGGAGACGCTGCATCTCCTGGATCTCAGCTGCTGTCCAGTTGTTCATCTTAATGTCCGCGGATGAAGTGAAGGACTGACTGCTGTGATCAGCTGTTTCCTGGTTTCAAAACTCCTCGATTGTGGGTCGAACAACAGTGCAGGTCATTGACACCTCCGCCCACCTCACCCACGGGCCGGCACATTTCCGCCTCCGTTTAGGACCAAAGCAGAACCCCAATTTGCCGGCCTCTGTCTAAAACCGCGGACCGAGCCGCCAAAAGGACGGGCGGATTGGCGGCTTGCTGCTCTGTCTAAAAACGGCACAGTGAGATCAGTCCGCAGCAGCGTCACGTCTGTGGACATAAAATCTCTCCGCCTTGTAATATAATCCCGACCTGTGAGGGGCAGCAGCGTGCCGCACGTCACCCAGTCCGCCGAAAACACAGAAGAAGAACCGCGGCGCCAACGTCACAGATACGCCGTGACGTACAGCCGGAAATGTAGTTTTTCTCAGCTGCATCTGATGGTTGTGGCGGGTAAGCGGGTAAGTGAGAGTGTGCAACCTTTTACTGTTAAACCCGATCAAGGAGTCCGTTACCGGGCCGGTACCGACAGTTAGAGCCGGACTGACTAACCAGGACTCTGACTCTGTCTGTAGTCCGGCTGCCGTCAGGCTTATGTTAGCGGTTAGCTCGATTGTTAGCATGCTAGCTGTAGAAGAGCAGACAGCAGCCTGATACCGACCAAGAGGTCCTTTTACCGGCTGAATACTCAGTCACTGACGGCCTGGAGCTAACAGAAGCTAGCTGCGAGCTAACACAAGCTAACTGCGAGCTAACACAAGCTAACTGCGAGCTAACACAAGCTAACTGCGAGCTAACACAAGCTGACTTTTAAACAGAGCATTTCGCGTTGTTTGCGTTCAGTCAGACTTTATATGTAAATGAAATATTACTGCAGCAGAATGTAACGTCACAGTTACTTTACACTACAGTGTGGAGGTGACGTCACAGTTACTTTACACTACAGTGTGGAGGTGACGTCACAGTTACTTTACAGTGTGGAGGTGACGTTTTTTTAACATCAGAGCACAATTTGTGGCAGAACTCAGACGCGTGTGTAATGTCACTCTGCGAACCTGTGGATCAAATGTCTGCAATATGGAAATAACTTGAAGTAGAAAGTGAAAGCAGTCCAACGGCGACATGTAACATCTGCTATAGGACTGTTTCATGAGGGGAAACAAAAGAGCTGCATTAATACTACACATTTGATACGATGAAATAATACAGAGCAGGTAATTAAATGAATCGCTTTGGATAACCAGCTCATCTCTGTCGTAGAGGATCAGGGTTTTCTTCGTCGCCTGTAGTTTTTGAATCCCTGGTGTGCCCGACCATCTCTGCATGACATCACACTGACTCCACTCTGGAGTTACAGGGTGCCGTATGCGCACCAGTTTGGTGGGTTTCATACAGCAGAGCATGTAAAACAGACAGAGGAGATGCTGAACGCTGTGAAATAGACAAAAACGCGTCTGCGCCATTTTACGTGACAACATAAGGAATATGTAAAAAGGAGTGGATGATATGCAAGCGTGGGCTGCGTCTCACACTTCAGCTGCTGAACATGAGGGTCTGCTGTCACAGTGCAGTGTCACACACTCACCTGCTAACACAGAAGGTGGAGGCCAATGTTGGAATAGCATATGCAGAATAAGAAAGAGCCGTATGAAAGTATTTACTTTGTTTCAACAACATAAAAACCTATTAAGGAACAGCTCGGATGCAGGTTCTTTGTTTCTTAATGCAGCTGTATTATGTATCGGATCGGGACTAAATATTAAAGGACTCGGATCGGATTGGGGTAAAAAGAAACCTTATCGGGACATCCCTAATTATGACTTAATATTGTGACTGTTCACTTTACAAACTCATTGTTTTCTTAATTATGATTCAAATCAAATATGAAACTTTAAGCAGTTTTAAGATAACAAACAAACATTTTACTGTTGACATTGAAGAGGGAGTGAAACTATGACCTCATCATATAAATATAAACATCACACACACACACACACACACACACACACACACACACACACACACCTGTGTCTCTGCAGCCTGGTTCACTTCTGTGCTTGATGTAATAAGAATGTAGAAGAAGAAGCTGCATCTGATTGATGATGTGATGATTAGCTGCTGTGACCAGCTGTTAATAATGATGTCACTGTTTCAGAGGTCAGGGGTCATGTTTCTCCAGAATGAACCCAGTCCGCAAACGCCTCAAACTCAGCCCGTCGGGGCCTGCTATAACCGCCAAGGCCACCGCCTGCAGACCTGCACGCCCCGCTCAGTTCCTCTACCATGATGCAGCGCTGCTGCCGCCTCCAGCTGCTCCTGCAGGGGGCGGAGCTGAGCAGCAGCAGCAGGAGGAGGAGGAGGAAGAAGAGGAGGAGGGTTACCTGCTGGTGGAGGAAGACACCACCGACTCCAGCCTCATCATCACCATGGGTATCTCACACACACACACACACACACACACACACACACACACACACACACACACTAACGTCTGTATATTGGCTAACTGCAGCTAACACCTGATACCATTCAGCACTCAACTGACACAAACAGGATCAATTAGTCTGTCTGTCTCTCACCTGCATGTCTATCTGTCTGTCCGTCTCACCTGTCTGTCTGTGTGTCTGTCAGAGGACAGTCAAGTGGAGGTGAAGGCAGCGAGGAGGAGAGCAGTGAGGAAGAGGAACAGGAAGCTGACAGAGGAAGAGGGCGGAGGCTCAGACAGTGATGAGGAGGAGGCTGGGGTGGAGATAGACAGACAGCTGGACCAATCACTGGAGACCAAGTCCAAACAGCACAACCTGACCACAGTGAACGTCAGAAACATCATCCACGTGAGTTCAGAAGACCATCACTGATGATGTCAGTGATGAGGATGTCAGTGATGATGATGTCAGTGAAGATGACGTCAGTGAGCATGACGTGAGTGGGGATGATGTCAGTGATGGTGACGTCAGTGATGGTGACGTCAGTGATGATGACGTCAGTGATGGTGATGTCAGTGATGAGGATGATGTCAGTGATGAGGATGATGTCAGTGATGAGGATGATGTCAGTGATGAGGATGATGTCAGTGATGGTGATGTCAGTGATGAGGATGTCAGTGATGAGGATGTCAGTGATGAGGATGTCAGTGATGAGGATGTCAGTGAAGATGACGTCAGTGAGGATGACGTGAGTGGGGATGATGTCAGTGATGGTGACGTCAGTGATGGTGACGTCAGTGATGATGACGTCAGTGATGGTGATGTCAGTGATGAGGATGATGTCAGTGATGGTGATGTCAGTGATGATGACGTCAGTGATGATGATGTGAGTGTGGATGACATTAATGATGAGGATGTCAGTGATGGTGATGACGTCAGTGATGATGATGTCAGTGATGAGGATGATGTCAGTGATGAGAATGATGTCAGTGATGAGGATGATGTCAGTGATGGTGATGTCAGTGATGAGGATGATGTCAGTGATGGTGACGTCAGTGATGGTGACGTCAGTGGTGATGACGTCAGTGATGGTGATGTCAGTGATGAGGATGATGTCAGTGATGAGAATGATGTCAGTGATGAGAATGATGTCAGTGATGAGAATGATGTCAGTGATGGTGATCTCAGTGATGGTGATGTCAGTGATGATGACGTCAGTGATGATGATGTGAGTGAGGATGACATTAATGATGAGGATGTCAGTGATGGTGATGACGTCAGTGATGGTGATGTCAGTGATGAGGATGATGTCAGTGATGAGGAGGATGTCAGTGATGAGAATGATGTCAGTGATGGTGATGTCAGTGATGGTGATGTCAGTGATGGTGATGTCAGTGATGATGACGTCAGTGATGAGGACGTCACTGATGATGATGTGAGTGAGGATGACATTAATGATGAGGATGTCAGTGATGGTGATGACGTCAGTGATGATGACGTCAGTGATGATGATGACAATGATTACAGACTGTAATCACCCTTACCTACAGGAAGTGATCACCAACGAACACGTTGTGGCCATGATGAAGGCCGCCATCAACGAGACGGAGGCCGTCCCTCCATTTGTGAGTCTGTCGTCCAATCAGACCAGCAGGACCTCATTAAATATGTTAAGGAACCTGCAGAACTCTGATGTTATGCTGTTGTTTTCTGTTCTTCAGGAACCCAAAATGACTCGTTCCAAGTTTAAAGAGGTCGTGGAGAAGGGAGTGGTGAGACCTGTCTGTCTGTCTGTCTGTAAATTAACATTATATATGTATATGCATAAGATTCCTATTTGTCGTTGTTCCACCTGTCCTCACCTGTCCACTGACTTAGGTGATTCCAGCCTGGAACATTTCTCCCATCAAGAAAACCAGTGATGTCAACAAGGTGAATCCCCGACACCTCTCAGTAACATTGAAACCTTTTAGAACCGTTTGTTAATATTTGAATAACTTTCAGGCTCCTCAGTTCGTGGACATCCCTCTGGCTGAGGAAGACTCCTCTGATGAAGAGTACCATCCTGATGAAGAAGACGATGACGAGACAGCTGAAGACGTGAGGCTCCGATTGGCTGATTGATGTCTCTGCGTAGATGCTTGGATTATTGATGTGTGTGTGTGTTTGTGTGTGTGTGTGTAGACGTTCCAGGAGAGTGACATGGAGAGCACCGCCTCGTCTCCCAGAGGCAGTCGACTGAACAGGGTGGAGGACGACAGCTGCAGCCCCTGGCAGGTAATGCCTGTGAGGTGCAGGTAATGCCTGTGAGGTGCAGGTAACGCCTGTGAGGTGCAGGTAATGCCTGTGAGGTGCAGGTAACGCCTGTGAGGTGCAGGTAATGCCTGTGAGGTGCAGGTAACACCTGTGAGGTGCAGGTAACACCTGTGAGGTGCAGGTAACACCTGTGAGGTGCAGGAGAGGATCTCAGGCAGCACTGAGGTCGGTCTACAGTGATCTACAGTTTGTGTTTTCTCTTCAGACTTCTCGAAGCCGCTCCAGACGCCTGAGGCCAGGGCCTGGTTCTATGGGCCCCCCCCCTCCTCCCAAAGCCCCGCCCCCTAAAGCATTTACTGACAGCACCTTCCTGGAGAAGCTTCATGCTGTGGAGGAGGAGCTGGCTGTGTGTATGGAGCCCTACCAGGTAATACACACTCTCAAACAAACATGCTACGCTTTAGAACCAATTGGTAGATCTTTAGAACCAGTTGGTAGATCTTTAGAACCAGTTGGTAGATCTTTAGAACCAGTTGGTAGATCTTTAGGACCAGTTGGTAGATCTTTAGGACTAGTTGGTAGATCTTTAGGACTAGTTGGTAGATCTTTAGGACCAGTTGGTAGATCTTTAGGACCAGTTGGTAGATCTTTAGGACCAGTTGGTAGATCTTTAGGACTAGTTGGTAGATCTTTAGGACTAGTTGGTAGATCTTTAGGACTAGTTGGTAGATCTTTAGGACCAGTTGGTAGATCTTTAGGACTAGTTGGTAGATCTTTAGGACTAGTTGGTAGATCTTTAGGACTAGTTGGTAGATCTTTAGGACTAGTTGGTAGATCTTTAGGACTAGTTGGTAGATCTTTAGGACCAGTTGGTAGATCTTTAGGACTAGTTGGTAGATCTTTAGGACCAGTTGGTAGATCTTTAGGACCAGTTGGTAGATCTTTAGGACTAGTTGGTAGATCTTTAGGACTAGTTGGTAGATCTTTAGGACCAGTTGGTAGATCTTTAGGACCAGTTGGTAGATCTTTAGGACCAGTTGGTAGATCTTTAGGACTAGTTGGTAGATCTTTAGGACTAGTTGGTAGATCTTTAGGACCAGTTGGTAGATCTTTAGGACCAGTTTATTAATTGGAAATGTCTGTCAGCTCGATACACTGTATTGATTATTGATTGTGTCACGCAGCCTCTGTCTGAGTCGGAGGATGAGGTCGGTCTGATGGCTTACCGGACTCGGTCCAAGCGTCCCCTACGTGATGTGCCGATGGGCCGGCTGGAGGCGGAGCTCCGAGCTCCTGACATCACACCTGACATGTATGACTCCAGCTCTGCCCACGAGGACAGAGACTGGACTGATTGGCTGAGAGGGCTGATGACCTCAGACATGGACAATGAAGGTGTGTGTGTGTGTGTAGCTGTCACACAGTATGACTCTCCATCTCTCTCTCTGTCTCTCAATTCAATTCTCTCTCTCTCTCTCTCTCTCTCTCTCTCT
>OZ023169.1:238741-271241 GCA_963678695.2 Diplodus puntazzo | reverse complement strand
AGGTGACCTGCTGCGTCCTGATTGGTCACAGAGTTGATGCGTGTGTGTGTGTGTCTGTGTCTGTGTGGTCGCAGGTGTGTGATGTGGTGCAGGTGTGTCCGGGGCTCTCTGAGCAGCTGCTGCAGGTGTTGGATCAGGTCTCGGGGGCAGAGCTCCTGTACGACAGACTGAGCAGCCTCCTGCGGCCGTGGCCTCAGCTGCTCAAAGACTTTGCCGCCTTCTTGACCCGACGACAGGCTCGCCGCTGTGGATTGGTGAGTGACATCACTCTGACATCACTCAGGTACAGACTGCACCTGTGCAACATTTCTTCTGTGGTTTTTCTGTCAGCTGGAGGAGCAGCAGCTGTTTGAACGCAGCCGGCGGTTTCTATGGCGACTGGGGAGGAGTCTGGGGAAAGGCTCCGCCCTCTATCAGCAGGTGGTGTCAGTGCTGCAGGGAAGCTCCGCCCCCCCTCCTGAGCTCAAGATCAAGGTAGATGATGACCTTTGACCCCTCATTCATTAGTGATTGTCTTTTAATGAATGTTAATTAAATCACAACATGATGTGTGAGTATTTATTAATTATTCATATTTAATGAGTTAATTTGATTTGTGCAGTCTTAATGAAGCCTAAAATATATCTAGTGTAAATAAAGTTTATCTCGTTATAAAATGTTTTCTGTTGTTTTGTTTTTATAAAATAACAGACTGACGTGTCATCAGCTCATTAATTATTAATTATTGATTTCAGATCTCGTCTCTCCTCAAATGCCACCCGGACCTGCAGGAGGAATTCTGGGAGTTTTTCCAGCAGCTTCACGCCCAGCCATCACCCTTAGCAACCAGCTCTTACACCACAGAGGCAGACTACATGTCCCAGAATCCTCCTCATGGGAACAGGAAGAGAGACGAGAGCGAGGCAGGATGTGACAGGGAGGAGGGGGAGGAGTCAGGACGAGCCGTCTGCGCCAAAAACATCTCAGTGACATCGAGCGGAGAGAAAGTGGTCGTCTGGACCCGGTCAGAACCAAAACACACAAGACACACTGTGTCAGGATTATTGATCGATTTATTGGAAAGTGTTAATGGTGTAAAATAACAGCAGGTGGCTGTGTATCACACAGTTATCAATAATCAATATTTGATCAGTTTAAATGGATCTCTGCAGTCAGACTGACCTCTGAGCGCTTCCTGTTTCAGTGAGGCGGACCGCGCCATCCTGACAGCCTGTCAGCAGACAGGAGCCAATCGGAAAACGTTCCGACACGTCTCCGCCCTGCTAGGGAACAAGACCGCCCAACAGGTGAGAGGGAGTGGAGCCTCAGTGTGCAGGTGGTGATGCTCAGTCAGTAAAAGTTGATTCTTTGTTTCCTCCAGGTGAGCCTTCGCTTCCAGCACCTCATCAACCTGTTCCACTTCCAAAAGTCCACTTCCTGTTCCTCAGACAGACGGCCAATCAGCACGCAGGAAGCAGCTGTCAACTGAAGGCGGGGCTGGGGGCAGACAGTTCTGCTGAGGCATTCGACCTGTGACCCGGTTCACATAGCCACTTCCTGTCTGAGAACAAGTCCTCAGACAGACGAACAGACGGGTTCTATCAGCTGTTTCACATCTCACTGATGTTGTTCTAGAGTTCTGTTGTTCAGAGCTGCTGTTCTGGACTCACCTGAAGGTTCTCCAGAAAGTTCATTCCAGAATTAATTCTCAGAACAGTTCTGATACCACACGCTCTACCAGCTTCAGTTCTACAGTTCTCCAGTGGTTTCAGAGCAAAGACTCCAAACAGCAGTGATGGATCCTATCAGTACATGTGACTCAAGAACATGTTCAAGAGGTTCTGTGTCCAGATCTAAGTTCCAGTTCAGTGACAGTTCTAGAGTTAATGTGAATCATCGTGAAGTTTCTCAAGAGTTCTTTAGGGTTCTGCGGACAGTTCCACTGTGTTTTTATCAGCTCTTCTACATTCACTGAAGTTGTTCTGGTTCCCCAGTTCAGACTCACGATCAGACTGATGTCTGAGGTTCTACAATGAAGAATGTTATTGTTGTTCTGTGTTTGAAGGAACCTGCAGCAGTGTAGGAGAATTGACCAATCAGCTGCTCTCACTCGTCTTTATTTATATAATATCATAATTTATTTTTCATTGACCTCCTTTGATGTCACTGAGACCCCGCCCACTGTGGTTGTGTCAGGGGGCGGAGCCTCTGTGAGGTCACATGACAAGAAGGAAACACTAAAACAAATCAATGAAGCCACGAGTCGTCTGTGAAACATTTCAGCCTTCTTCTTTTGTTTTTAATGGTTTATTTATGAGACATTTAGTTGAAGCTCACAGTGTTCCAGTTCTGCTGAGCACCAGAACCAGTCCAGACCAGCGAGGACCATTAAGAACCAGTTAGAATCAGATAGTAGGTATGGATTCTTGTTGGGTGGTTGGGATAAGTATGATGATTGGTGATATTGGCGATAAGTAGGTTTTATAATGTTTTCATTTATTTGTAATTTTTGAATTGTGAGTATGATGGTTGAATTTTAAGTGGTGGATGAGGATTGGAGAGGGTATAGGTGGGTTTTTATTATGGTTGGTTAGGGTTAACAATCGCACTAGGGTTAAAACCGCGGAAATAATTCCAATGGATTAATATAGATGAATTATATGTATGGTGTGAGTGGTGGTTGTAACTGAGTGATGTGAAGGTTTTTAAGTATTTTGAATATGATGGAAGAAAGATATAAAATGGATAATTAATTATTTTGTACTGTTTTTATTATGATTCAATGTTTGTTGGGGGTAGTGATTGTTTTTGTGTGTGTTGGTGATAGGATTATAATATTTATTAGAAAGTATTAAGTATGAGATTTAAGTGGTATGTTGAGTGTTTAATTGGGATTTGTAGTTTGAGAATGATTGTGGTTTAGTTGTGTTTTTTGTTTTTAGTTTTTTTTTGAGTTGGTGGGTTTTTGTTTTTTTTGAAGAGAGTGTGTTGTTGTGTATGTTATGGGGAGGTATGTTATGTATTGTGGTGGATGTTGAGGGATGTGGGGGGTGAGATGGTGTTATGATGTAATGATGGATAAGAAGTAAGTGGATATTGTAGGATTGATTAGGATGTTTTTTATTTTGATGTTAGAGGATGGTAAGGTTAGAAGAGATGGGTGAGTTTGGGTGGGTTGATGAGAGGATGGGGGGGTGGATGGAAGTTATTGATAGGTGGGATTTATGGGGAGGTTGGTGTGTGGGTGGGGTGGGGGGAGGGTGTTTTGAGGGTGGGGGTATAGGGTTTTATTTTTGGTGTTTTAGGTTGGAGTATGTATGGTTGGTGGGTTGAGTATTGGGTTGTGGTGGGAGGGGGGGTGGGTATTATATTTTTATTTAGGAAGGGGGGTGGGGTGGGGGGGGGGTGGGGTTGGGTGGGTTGGTTTTTTGGGGGGGTTGGTGGGTGTGTAGTGTGGGGGATGGTGTGGGTAGTTAAGTGGAATGGGAGGAGGGACACCAGGGGGAAGGGGTAATGAAGGTTATGAAGGGATGGAGATAATAGAGGTGAATATAGAGAGAAAGATAGGATGGAAGAATGAGAAGATTATATGAATATGGTTTGAGGTCTATCTAGTCATGGTGATTAATGAGATGGGTAGGAGGAATGGAAGTGATGTTTTAATATGATGGGTAAAATTTGATGAGGAGGATGGGAGGGGATAGGATATGTTTAGGAAGAAGATAGGGTAGGTGGAAAGGGAAGGGGAAGAATTTAGGAGGTAAATAGGGATGGAAAAGAGGATATAATTATGATAGTGAGGGGAATAGTGATAGGATGTGGGGAAGAGATATATGTATATGGTGAAGGAGGGAAGATATGATGGTATGTATATTAGAAAGTAAGGGGAATTGAAGAGGGATGTAGAATGTGTGGTGGGGTTTGTGTTTTGGGGGTGGGTGAATGTGATTTGAGGAGTAAGTTTAGTGAGGAGGGGGTGTTGTTTGTTTGGGTGGGGTGTGGAGGTTGGTGTGTTTGAGATGGGTGAGGAGGAGGGGGAAGGGGGTTGTTGGGTGTTTGTTGTGGGTGGTTGGGTGGGGTTTGTTGTGGGTGATTGGGTGGGATGGTTGGTGGGTTGGGTTTTGGTGTGTTGTTGGTGGTTTTGAGTTAGGGGTTGTATATAAATTGATTGGAAGAGTATTGGTTGTGATTAGGAAGTGGTAAGGGGGAATGAGGTAGGTTGATTTATTTTAGGGAGATGTGTTGGATTAGTTAGAGGAGTGGGGAGGTAAGATGGGGGGTTAGTTAGAAAGTAATTATATATTATGATGTGGAGAGAGAGGGAGGTTGATTTTGTAGATTGTAGAATGGTGGATGGAGGATGATGGTTAAGATATGTGCTAGTAATAGAAAGTAAAAAGAGTTTTTGTTTTGGATAGGGGATGTTATTTGAGAGTGATATTTTTGATATGATATGGTGTTTTTTTTAGTTCTCCTGATAAATAGCAGACAAGGGCTTGAAAACTGTTTCTATTTTTTCTTTCTTTATTGACGGTGATGTCGTGGTTTCTCTCTTGTGACAAATGTACTTATTATAAGTCACTTTGAACAACAGCGTCTGTTAAATGCCCTAAATGTAAATGTAATGTAAATGTAATGTAATGTGATGTGATGTGATGTAATGTAAATGTAATGTGATGTAATATGATGTAAATGTAAATGTAAATGTAATGTAATGTGATGTAATATGATGTAAATGTAAATGTAAATGTAATGTAATGTGATGTAAACGTAAATGTAATGTAATGTGATGTAAATGTAAAGTAATGTAATGTAAGTGTAAGTGTAAGTGTAATGTAAATGTAAATGTAATGTTAAAGGTGAAATATGGAATATTAGCTGAATGCCGCCATCTAGTGTCTCAAGATCGTAGTCACGACAACAAAAAACCAGCAGAGGAGTTTGACCGACAGGTAACGTTAGCTAAGTTAGCAAGAGAATTAGCTTACCGATCCAGGAGAAAGTTCGCCATTTCCGTGTGTGTTTTGATGCCGTGGAAATCCTTTACCTGAGTCCATCGAGCGTATGCTTCACTGATATTTACTCTGGTTTTTGCTCTTCTCTGGTCACTCAGCTGCTGGGACAGATAACGCGCCGTTCGCTGGGGCTCTGAAGAGCTTGCAGACTCCGCCATTTTACCCAGTGTCAGCCTAGCTGTGCCGAGCTTTGCCGAGCATTGCCGAGGTTGCGAAATTGGCAACCCGCAATGCCGGCCGCTATTTGGCTGGAACGATGTAAACAGGAAGTCATTGTCGAACCCGTCAAAATTTCTTAAATGATTTATTTCAGACTAAATATGATTTTTCAAGGAAACTCATTACTTTTAATCTGCGCACCTCTAAACGCCCCGTGGATGTATTATTTTTGAAAAAATATAGCTTTTAATGAGACATAAGCATATAAGCATATTACATATTCAACCTTTAATGTATCCATCCATCCATCCATCCACTTTCGTCCGCTTATCCGGGGCCGGGTCGCGGGGGCAGCTGCCTGAGCAGGGACACCCAGACTTCCCTCTCCCCGGACACTGCCTCCAGCTCTTCTGGGAGGATCCAAAGGCGTTCCCAGGCCAGCTGAGCGACATAGTCACACCAGCGTGTCCTGGGTCTTCCTCTGGGTCTCCTCCCGGCGGGACATGCCAGGAACTCCTCCCGAGGGAGGCGTCCCGGGGGCATCCGAAACAGATGCCAGAGCCACCTCAGCTGGCTCCTCTCGATGTGGAGGAGCAGCGGCTCTACTCCGAGCTCCTCCCGGGTGACAGAGCTCCTCACCCTATCTCTAAGGGAGCGCCCCGCCACCCTGCGGAGGAAACTCATTTCGGCTGCTTGTATCCGGGATCTTATTCTTTCGGTCATGACCCAAAGTTCATGGCCATAGGTGAGGGTCGGAACGTAGATTGACTGGTAAATCGAGAGCTTCACCTTTCGGCTCAGCTCTCTCTTCACCACGACAGACCGATACAACGACCGCATTACTGCGGCCGCTGCACCGATCCGCCTGTCAATCTCACGCTCCATCCTTCCCTCACTCGTGAACAAGACCCCAAGATACTTAAACTCCTCCACTTGAGGCAGGAACTCTCCTCCCACCTGGAGGGAGCAAGCCACCTTTTTCCGGTAGAGAACCATGGCCTCGGATTTGGAGGTGCTGATTCTCATCCCAGCCGCTTCACACTCGGCTGTAAACCGCCCCAGGACATGCTGTAGGTCCTGGCTCGACGGAGCCAACAAGACCACATCATCCGCGAAAAGCAGAGATGAGATCCAGCGGCTCCCGAACCAGATCCCCTCCAGCCCGAGGCTGCGCCTAGAAATTCTGTCCATAAAAATAATGAACAGAACCGGTGACAAAGGGCAGCCCTGCCGGAGTCCAACATGCACTGGGAACAGGTCTGACTTACTGCCGGCAATGCGAACCAAGCTCCTGCTCCGGTCGTACAGGGACCGTACAGCCCTTAACAGAGGGCCTCCGACCCCGTACTCCCGGAGCACCTCCCACAGAATGCCACGAGGGACACGGTCGAATGCTTTCTCCAAGTCCACAAAACACATGTGGACTGGTTGGGCAAACTCCTATGAACCCTCGAGCACCCTGTGGAGGGTATAAAGCTGGTCCAGTGTTCCACGGCCAGGGCGAAAACCGCATTGTTCCTCCTGAATCCGAGGTTCGACTATCGGCCGATTTCTCCTCTCCAGTACCCTGGAATAGACTTTCCCAGGGAGGCTGAGGAGTGTGATCCCCCGATAGTTGGAACACACCCTCCGGTCCCCCTTTTTAAATAGGGGGACCACCACCCCGGTCTGCCAGTCCAGAGGCACTGTCCCCGACTGCCACGCGATGCTGCAGAGACGTGTCAGCCAGGACAGCCCCACAACATCCAGAGACTTGAGGTACTCAGGGCGGATCTCATCCACCCCCGGTGCTTTGCCACCGAGGAGCTTCCGGACTGCCTCAGTGACTTCGGCTTGGGTGATGGATGGGTCAACCTCTGAGTCCCCAGCCTCTGCTTCCTCTATGGAAGGCGTGTCAGTGGGATTGAGGAGATCCTCGAAGTATTCCTTCCACCGCCTGACGATGTCCCCAGTCGAGGTCAACAGCTCCCCACCCCTATTGTAGACAGTGTTGGTGGAGGACTGCTTCCCCCTCCTGAGGCGCCGGATGGTTTGCCAGACCGGTAGTCCTCCTCCATGGCCTCCCCGAACTCTTCCCAGACCCGAGTTTTTGCTTCCGAGACTGCCCGTGCTGCAGCACGCTTGGCCTGCCGGTACCCGTCAGCTGCCTCAGGAGTCCCCCGGGCCAGCCGGGCCAACCTTTAATGTAATGTAAATGTAATTTAAATCAGTGTTAATTTCGTTAACGAAGACTATGACGAAATATTCGAAAAATTCGTCAACGAACCTTTTTCACGGACGAAAACTAAATGAAAATTAAATAAAAAGTCTGATATGATGACGAAGACTGTGACGAAATATAACTGACACTTTAGTCAACGAATAAAAACGAGACAAAAATGTTTGGGAGGGACGAATGGAGAAGAGATCCAATCAGAGCGAATCTTTTGAGGGTAGGTTGACCTATGCAGATTACAGCAGAGCCACTTTAAAAAACCACGGCAAGCTGAACAGGCAGCAGCATTTACACAGAAGGAGAACAAAGACGAGTTTACAGAACTTCGCACAGTTTCGTGGACGTTTTTACAAGAGTTAAATGATATTTAGTTGCACAGCTTTGGCAGATTTCAGCTGACTTCGCTCGTTAGAAAGACGCTAGCATTAACGGTTTGCAGTGCACCCATAAAAATGTACATCTAAATAAATGTAATTTACATGTACATGTACATCTAAATGTAATTTAGATGTACATGTACATGCAAATGTAAATGTAATTTAGATGTACATGTAAATGTAAATGTAATTTAAATATAATTTAGATGTACATGTAAATGTAAATGTAATTTAGATGTACATGTAAATGTAAATGTAAATGTAATTTAGATGTACATGTACATTTAAATCTAAATGTAATTTAGATGTAAATGTAAATGTAAATGTAATTTAAATATAATTTAGATGTAAATGTAAATGTAAATGTAATTTAGATGTACATGTAAATGTAAATGTAAATGTAAAGTAATGTTTATACATAAAGCAAGAAAGATGATGATGAAATAATGTCCTCAGCACAGACAGTTTAATAACCTGTTTTAATTAGTTTAATCAGATCAGATGTCACAGCAGATGGGCTCTGCACTGACGTCATACAGGGGACGGAACTGGAGTGATTGACATGTTATTGGACCAATGAGATAGCTACACACGTCAGCTCTAGCAGCTGTGGACCAATCAGAGAGCAGTTTTCCGGTATTTTTCTTTTGACGCTCCGCCCCTCCTCTGACAGCTGAACAGAGGAAGTCAAGTTAGTAAATGGCAGTAATCCTGCCTTCACAATAAAAGCCGATATCATACTGTATGTATTATATGAGGTCATTTAGTGTCTCAGTCGTGTGAATGAGAGCGAAATGTTGAACAGATTAGATTTTGATTATTTTAAAGATTTATGACTTAAAATTGATTTGAAACACTCATCTTCTGTCACGAATGCGGACTTTATTTTGTAATCCATGACCGGAAACAGTAGTATGTCTTCCGCCCTCCCCGGACGGTCCGGACGGTCTGCTTCATATTTCTCCCTCTCCACCTAAAATCATTCATAGTTTCTCTCCATCATGGCGGCCGCTGTCCGCCTCCTTCCCGCCCTCACCTTCACGCTGCTGTCTTGTTTTGCCGCCGCGGTGTTCGCGCGCAGAGACGTGCTCGAGCTCGGGGACGCAGACTTCGACTACCTGGCGACGGAGCACGAGACCATGCTGGTGAAATTCTACGCTCCATGGTAACCGAGCGGGATGTTAGCTTAGCATAGCTAACCTAAGAAATAAGGACTTTTAATGTAGTGAAAAGATAATAGTGCTGTGTTAACCTGTCTGTCACCCTTCACGTGTCTCCTCCTCTCCTCCTCTCCTGCTCCCCTGCTGCCTGTGTCTCCTCCTCTCCTCCTCTCCTGCTCCCTGTGTCTCCTCCTCTCCTCCTCTCCTGCTCCCTGTGTCTCCTCCTCTCCTCCTCTCCTGCTGCCTGTGTCTCCTCCTCTCCTCCTCTCCTGCTCCCTGTGTCTTCTCCTCTCCTGCTCCCTGTGTCTCCTCTCCTCCTCTCCTGCTCCCTGTGTCTCCTCCTCTCCTCCTCTCCTGCTCCCTGTGTCTCCTCTCCTCCTCTCCTGCTGCCTGTGTCTCCTCCTCTCCTCCTCTCCTGCTCCCTGTGTCTCCTCCTCTCCTGCTGCCTGTGTCTCCTCCTCTCCTCCTCTCCTGCTCCCTGTGTCTCCTCCTCTCCTCCTCTCCTGCTCCCTGTGTCTCCTCCTCTCCTGCTCCCTGTGTCTCCTCCTCTCCTCCTCTCCTGCTCCCTGTGTCTCCTCCTCTCCTCCTCTCCTGCTCCCTGTGTCTCCTCCTCTCCTCCTCTCCTGCTCCCTGTGTCTCCTCTCCTCCTCTCCTGCTCCCTGTGTCTCCTCCTCTCCTGCTCCCTGTGTCTCCTCTCCTCCTCTCCTGCTCCCTGTGTCTCCTCTCCTCCTCTCCTGCTCCCTGTGTCTCCTCCTCTCCTCCTCTCCTGCTCCCTGTGTCTCCTCCTCTCCCCCTCTCCTGCTCCCTGTGTCTCCTCCTCTCCTGCTCCCTGTGTCTCCTCTCCTCCTCTCCTGCTCCTGTGTCTCCTCTCTCCTCTCCTGCTCCCTGTGTCTCCTCTCCTCCTCTCCTGCTCCTGTGTCTCCTCTCTCCTCTCCTGCTCCCTGTGTCTCCTCTCCTCCTCTCCTGCTCCCTGTGTCTCCTCCTCTCCTGCTCCCTGTGTCTCCTCTCTCTCCTCTCCTGCTCCCTGTGTCTCCTCTCCTCCTCTCCTGCTCCCTGTGTCTCCTCCTCTCCTCCTCTCCTGCTCCTGTGTCTCCTCTCTCTCCTCTCCTGCTCCCTGTGTCTCCTCCTCTCCTCCTCTCCTGCTCCCTGTGTCTCCTCTCCTCCTCTCCTGCTCCCTGTGTCTCCTCCTCTCCTCCTCTCCTGCTCCCTGTGTCTCCTCTCCTCCTCTCCTGCTCCCTGTGTCTCCTCCTCTCAGGTGTGGTCACTGTAAGAAATTAGCTCCAGAGTTTGAAAAGGCAGCAACCAGACTGAAGGGAACCGTCCAGCTGGCAAAGGTGACAAACCTTGTTGTTGTTGATGTTGTTGTTGTTGTTGTTGTTGATGTTGTTGTTGATGTTGTTGACATGAGGTTGTTGTATGTTGATGTTGTTGTCGATGAGGTTGTTGTTGTTGATGTTGTTGTCGATGAGGTTGTTGTTGTCGTTGTTGTTGTTGTTGTTGTCGATGTTGTTGATGTTGTCGTTGATGTTGTTGATGTCGTCGATGTTGTTGATGTTGTCGTTGATGTTGTCGCTGAGGTTGTTGTAGTTGAGGTTGTTGTTGTCGTTGTTGATGTTGATGTTGTTGTCGAGGTTGTTGTGTTGATGTTGTTGTTGATGTTGTTGTCGTTGAGGTTGTTGTTGTCGTTGTTGATGTTGTTGTTGATGTTGTTGATGTTGTCGATGTTGTTGATGTTGTCGTTGATGTTGTCGCTGAGGTTGTTGTAGTTGAGGTTGTTGTTGGTGTTGTTGTTGTCGATGTTGTTGATGTCGTTGATGTTGTCGATGTTGTCGTTGATGTTGTTGTTGTCACCACTGTTACTGTTATTAAAAACAAACAATAATGATAATTAAGCTCTTTTTAAAGTGGTCTCAGGTCAGATGAGATCAAAATTAATTCATTTATTATTAATTAAATAATTGGATCACCCACCTGTCTCACCTGCCTGTCTCACCCACCTGTCTCACCCACCTGTCTCACCTGCCTGTCTCACCTGCGTGTCTCACCTGTGTTTCTCAGGTGGACTGTACGGCTCACTCAGAGATCTGTAGTCGTTTCGGGGTGTCAGGCTATCCGACTCTGAAGATCTTCAGGAATGGCAGAGACTCCGCCCCCTATGACGGACCTCGCAGCGCAGGTAAATAAACCACAAACAAACAAAAAAACAAACAAACAAACGGGAGTGTTGACCCCGTTGTGTGCGTGTGTGTGTGTAGATGGGATCTATCAGTACATGAAGAAGCAGACGGGTCCAGACTCGGTCCACCTGAAGACCGATGAAGACCTGCACACCTTCATCGACCACTACGATGCCAGTATCATCGGTACTGTACTCTGATTACTTTAGTTACATCACCTGTTATCATACATCACATGTGACTCAACGACATCACACATTATACTTCATGTGACATTACTTTACATTACATTACATAAAGTCACATTACTTAAGTTACATTACATAAAATTACATTACATACAGTCACATTACTTAAGTTACATTACTTAAGTTACATTACTTAGTTACATTATTTAAGTTACATTACTTTACATTACATTGCATAAAGTCACTTTACTGAAGTTACATTACTTAAGTTACATTACTCTAAATTACATTACATAAAGTTACATTACATAAAGTCACATTACATAAAGTCACATTACATAAAGTCACATTACATAAAGTCACATTACCTAAAGTTACATTACATAAAGTCACATTACATAAAGTCACATTACATAAAGTCACATTACTTAAGTTACATTACTTAAAGTTACATTGCCTTGTGTGATTAATGAAACACCATGTGACCTGACATTTCTGTGCTCTGATGACATGTTTCATGTCAGGCTACATGCAGCATCATGTGACCTGTGTGTGTGTGTGTGTGTGTGTGTGTGTGTGTGTGTGTGTGTGTGTGTGTGTGTGTGTGTGTGTGTGTGTGTCAGGTGTGTTCTCAGGTGCAGACAGCTCTCACCTGTCAGAGTTTCTGAGAGCTGCAGCTCTGCTCAGAGAACAGTTCAGGTTCGCTCACAGTACTGATGTGCAGCTGGGGGAGAAGTACGGAGCCAAGTCAGAGTGAGTTCAGTCAAACACACCAAACTCCATTAAGAAAAACACTGATTTCAGCTCACAGACACTGGAGTGCCTGGTGTCTGTCTCAAATCACTTTTATGGCATAAAAACTGTAAAATGTAAAAGTATTTACCTGTGTGTGTGTGTGTGTGTGTGTGTGTGTGTGCGCGTGCGTGTGTGCGCGCACGTGTGTGTGTGCATATGTGTGTGTGTGTTTGTGCGTGTGTCAGGTGTGTGTTGCTGTTCAGACCTCCCAGGCTGAACAACAAGTTTGAGGACAGCGTCGTCGTTTTCACTGATTATCTGACTGTCGGCTCCCTGAGACGCTTCATCAGAGATCATCTGTAGGTTTTCACCTTCGCTTCAACACAGTGTGATCACAGCAGCACCTGGTGGACCTCAGAGGAACTACCTGTCTGTCTCACCTTTCTACAGGTACGGCCTGTGCCCTCACATGACCGTGGAGAACAGAGACCGCCTGAGAGTCCGAGACCTGCTGACAGCGTACTATGACCTGGACTACCACCACAACCCCCAGGGCTCCAACTACTGGAGGAACAGGTAAACATGCACAGGTGAACACACACACGACTACCCTGTTTCTTACCTTTTAGTTAAGCCCTGCCCTTGTGTCTTGTTGCCAGGGTGATGAAGGTGGCGTCCAAGTACACTGGGCGTGGCCTAACATTTTCAGTGGCCAATAAGAAGGACTTCCTGTCTGAGCTGGAGGACGACTTTGGTCTGGGAACATCAGATGGAGGAGAGCTGCCGTTCATCACCATCCGGACCAAGCTGGGCCACAAATACACCATGAGAGAGGAGTTCACGTACGTACCTGAGCTAATTCAGGCCCAACCAGGATATAATGATAAGACACCGTGAGGGAGGAGTTCATGTACGCACCTGAGCTAAACCAGGCCCAACCAGTCTAAAATAAGGTGTGTGTGTGTTTCAGGAGGGACGGTCAGTCGTTGGAGAGGTTTTTAGATGATTACTTCACAGATCGTCTGAAACGTTACGTGAAGTCTGAACCTTTACCTGATAGGAACTCTGCTGGTGTCAAGGTGAGTCTGAAAGTTCAGAGCAGGTGACTTGAGATGATGACGGTGTGTTACCTGATCAGAAGGGATGAACCAGTATTGAACTGGTACTGCTTCCAGATTGGTCCGTAACATTAGTCCATTCTAACATCACATAGTCTTTACATCCTCTTTCCCTTCCTCACAGATGCTAATGTTGGCTAATAAAGCCTGTACAACAGACTGAAGATACACCTCTGACCTCTGACCTCTGACCTTGCTGTGCTGTAGGTGGTTGTTGCAGAGTCCTTTGACGACGTTGTTAATGATCCAGGTAAAGATGTTCTGATCCAGTTCTACTCTCTGTCCTGTCCACATTGTAAGAAACTGGAGCCGGTCTACAGAGAGCTGGCTGACAAGGTAGGAACACGACTGCTCTACAGTCCACATGCTCCACCTGTTTTTACCCAGCATGCTTCTGGAACTGACTTCTGATGTCCCAGCATGCATTTCACATCGACAAGCACTTATTTCTCTTCTCTGTCAGCTGCAACATGATCCAAACATTGTCATCGCCAAGATGAACGCAGCTGATAACGACGTCCCGCTGGGTTACGACGTCCAGGGGTGAGGAAGTCTTCATGTGCAGGTGTCATGTTAACAAGGGACCAGGTGTTCACTTCCTGTGTCTTTCTGCAGGTATCCTACCATTTACTTTGCTCCAGTTGGGAGAAAAGACGAGCCCATACGATACGAGGTAACACTCAGCGTCATCAATAGCCCACCAAGGTCATACACCATGACATCACTTGGCGCCCGTTGGTCACATGACGTCTCCTCTGTCTTCTCAGGGCGGTCGCGAGCTCAAAGACTTCCTGAAGTTCCTGAAGCGCGAATCGAGTCACAGTCTGCAGCTCGGCGGGTCGAAGGAAGAACTCTGACACACTTTCATCCACCAATCGGGGCGGAGCAGCTGGTCTCCATGACAACAGACATGTAGAGAGAGGAGTGGACGGACCTGGACCTGAACCTGGACCAGAGGTGGTCACCGAGTCCAGTCACGTTCCCTGTACATGACATCATCTATGACATCACCAGGCTGCCTGCTGATTTGAAAATGGGTTAGTTTTCATTATTTATTTGTTTTTGGAGACGTGTTGGGTCAAGGGGGCGTGGTCACTGTTCACCAGGATGTGGAAAAGCATTCTGGGAAATGAAGTGAGTCAGCAACAGAGCTGATACCAACAAGACATTGTTACATGTTTACATTTGTTCTCATTAATGAGACGTTTGTTTGTCAGCTGATCTGAAACAAAGACGTGTTTCTGGTTCTGTATCGTCTCTCTCTGTTTTCACACAGAAGGAAGTGACAGACTGTTTCAGTGAGATCACACTTCCTGTTACAATTTCAAAGATCAGTTGTTTAATTTTGATGTGTTTTCAAAATAAAAGCAGTTGTTTATCAGGTTTTCGTGACTTCACAACTGCTGTGAATCATCTGCACTGATTTCATTCAGATTTATTTATGACAAAAATGATGCAACTTATTTATTGATCATCTGTAGATAAAACTTATTTATTTATTTTTAATTTATGACATTATTGGAGCCTTTTTGTAAGCGTGGTGACAAACTGATGCAGAAGTCTGTTCTGCTGTCTAATAAACTGACTGATGATCAAAGCGTCTGGTTATTTAATTACACCCTGTTATGTGACTGATGACAACATTAATAACAACATCAATATGTAAATGTGAAGTTTACCCATCTGATAATGAATGCAGCAGAAATACAATGATAACTTAAGTTCAAATTACAAGCTTTTCATTTTAAGATGTGAGTTGATGACGTCATGTTTTCATTAGACATTTGTGTTTGTGTTTGGTCATTAATTCAAGTCAATACATTCAGTATTATAATATATATATATATATATATATAGAGAGAGAGAGAGATGCTCGGCCTGCTCTGCTCTCACCTGATAGGTCAGGTACCACAGTAGGCAGATTTTTATTTATTTATTTATTTTATTTTATTTTTTCCTCTTAAAAAGAAAAAAAAAGAGTGTTATGTTCTGAAAAAATGTTATTTCATTTTAATGGATTGAAACCTGATATATTTAATGGGACCCAGACTTTAAGAGAGAGTTAGGAGATACAGATGTGTGTGTTTTGCAGGAGACTTGCCCACCGGTTGTCCTTTAGGCTACAGAGAGAAAGTGTTCCTATCCACCAAACTGAAAGGAGTAACCCAGGGCAGGGATTCAGGAGGAATGCTGATTTGGTATAAGGCAGAACTTGTACACTCAATACAATTAATCAAAATAGGCGAATTTTCAATTTGGATCAAAATAAAAAGAGAAATAATCGCCACTGATAAAGATATATTCATGTGTGCAGCATATATCCCCCCATCAGAATCCCCTTACCACAACGAAAACAGTTTCTCCATTCTGGAAGATGAGATCAGTCACTACCAGGCCCA
This sequence comes from Diplodus puntazzo, assembly GCA_963678695.2. Taxonomy (NCBI): domain Eukaryota; kingdom Metazoa; phylum Chordata; class Actinopteri; order Spariformes; family Sparidae; genus Diplodus; species Diplodus puntazzo. Next base: position 255,719 of record OZ023169.1, on the reverse strand, counting down.
GGGAAGTGTTCTGATCTGTGGGGACCTTAATGCCAGGACTGGTACAGAACCAGATTCTATTACCCCACAGGGAGACCAACATATACCTGGCCAGATCAGCATTCCCCTCCCTTCTCACCCCCACAGGAACAACTTTGATAAAACTGTCAACAACAGCGGGCACCAACTGCTGCAGCTGTGTCGAACTCTGGGTCTGTACGTGGTTAACGGTCGGCTTCGAGGACTCCTTTGGTCTCTACACGCACAGCTCTCCTCTTGGCAACAGCACCGTAGACTATAGCATTACAGACCTGGACCCCTTCTGTCTGAGAGCATTCACAGTCAGCCCCCTCACACCCTTATCTGACCATAGTAAAATAACACTCTACATTAGAAAGACAGAAACAGACCCTCACGCAGCAGAACCCACCAAACTGAACTATACAACACAACCTTATAGATGGACGACCAACAGCAAGGACGACTACCAGAAAGCAATTAGACATCAAACAATTCAATCTCAGTTAGACCACTTTCTTTCCACCTCATATCCCCACAGTGACGATGGCCTGAATCAGGCTTTACAGAGTCTGAACAGCATGTTTTACAACGCAGCACATTTGTCCAACCTGAAAAAATGTCAACACCACAGATCGAAAAGGTCAACCAGTGAAGAGTGGTTTGATACAGACTGCAGACATCTGAGAAAAACACTCAGGAATTTATCAAACCAAAAACACAGACAACCTGACAACCCTGAGCTCCGCCTCCATTATTGGGAAACACTAAAATTATACAGAAGAACACTTCGAACTAAAAAGCAGCAGCATGAACAGCATCGACTGGATGTAACTGAAGAGTCCATTGACTCTGGCACTCTTTCAGCAAACCACAGAGGGAAGAACTGGCTATTCACACTTTGAAAACCTGTATAGTTCTATTACACTGAATTCGGCCCAAAATGATCTCCTCAACAAACTACGAACTCTAGAATCAGTCGTTAAAGACAGTCAAACCCTTTAGACTACCAAATTACAGAAGAGGAGCTGCAGGCTAAAATCCAGGCTCTACAACCAGGGAAGGCCAGCGGTCCCGATGGCATTTTAAATGAAATGCTGAAATTTAGTGACCATAAATTCAACATCGCCATACTGAAATTATTCAACCAGGTTCTGAACATTGGACATTTCCCTGACATCTGGTGCAAAGGAATCATCACACCAATCTTTAAAAATTTAAACACCCTCATTAATGAGCACATCTACCAGAACAACAACACAATCTTCTCTTGTTTTGTAGATTTCAAAAAAGCATTTGACTCCATTTGGCATAACGGTCTGTTCCTGAAATTATTTGAAAAAGGTGTCGGGGGGAAAACCTACGATATCATTAAAACAATATACACAAATAATAAATGTGCTGTGAAAATTGGCAACATGGAAACAGACTTCTTCCCCCAAAGCAGAGGAGTGAAACAGGGCTGCAGTCAGGGCTGCATTGATGAACTGGCCAAATCCCTGGAGGACTCAGAGATCCCTGGTGTCACCCTGTCTGACACAGAAATGAAATGCCTCCTCTTTGCAGATGATGTGATACTGCTCGCTCCATCTAAAGGGACATTACAACAACAACTGGATCATCTGCAGACCTTCTATCAGACCTGGGCCCTGACAGTCAGTCTGGAAAAGACTAAAATTATGGTCTTCCAGAACCGACCCGGGTGTCAGAGGAACCCAGACAGGTTCTTACTGGGCTCCACTGACATAGAACACACACACAGCTACACATATTTAGGACTAAAAATTACTTCTACAGGGAATTTCAATCTGGCCATTAATGATCTCAGAGACAAAGGAAGAAGGGCTTTCTACGCTATAAAGAAGTCTTCAAACATAGAATATACCTGTTAGAATCTGGCTGAAAATATTTAAATCTATAATCGAACCAATCCTACTTTATGGTAGTGAAGTGTGGGGTCCTCTTGTAAACCAGGACTTTGGAAAATGTGACAAACACCCAATGAAACCTGCACACTGAGATCTGTAGGAGCATCCTCAGAGTCCACAGGAACACCCCCAACAATGGATGCAGAGCTGAACTCGGACAATTTCCCCTTTTAATTAGGACACAAAAAAGAGCAATCAAATTCTACAAACACCCAAAAGCAGGTGACCCAAACTCCTCCCATTACAAAGCTCTCCATCTCCAAGAGGAGCAGATAGAGAGGAGTCCCCTCAGCCAGCTGGTCCTGAGGCTCACCTCCTCTGACAGCACCAGGCCTCAGGACCGCCCAACAATCTGGACCAACCAGATTATAGCTAAAGAAAAAGAAGATTACATTAACTATTGGACATCCACCACAAAACTCACAGCAAACTTCAGTGTTATTTGGCTCTAAACAGACAGTACACGCTGGCAGAGTACCTGACCACCGTGACTGATGAGAAACTCAGAAAGACTTTAACCATGTACAGACTCAGTGACCACAGCCGGGCCACAGAGACGGGCCGACACCGGCAGACCTGGCTGCCCAGAGAGGACCGGCTGTGTCGGCTCGGTCCACACAGACAGCTGGAGACCGAGACACATTTCCTGCTACAGTGTAGCACATATCAGGACATTAGAACAAAGTTCTTTACACAAATTGAATGTAAACTCCAAGATTTTGATTCACTCTCTGACCAGATTAAAATACAACACGTACTTGGAGAAAACAGTGTCGGCGCCACAGAAGCAGCCCGATATGTGAGAGCCTGTCGGCTCAGAGACGAGCAGCACAGCAACACATGACAGCTCTCTGAACAATCACCTCTACTTCATGTGGGCTTTTTGTTTGTTTGTTTGTTTGGGGTTTTTGTTTTTGGTCTGTTTGTTTGTTGTTTTTTTTGTTGTAGTTGTTTTTTCACATTTGACTCCTGCCATATTGTATTAATATATTGTTGTTAATTGTTTCTTTCTTTATTGATCCTAAACAAACGTTAATTACTTCTATGCCATTTTGCCATTCTGCCATTTTTTCTTTTTATTTATCTATTTTATTTAATGAAATGTGTATCGATTGTATAATCCTTGAAGCTTTGGCAATATTGCTAACCTGCCATTCATGCTAATAAAGCAAACTGAAATTGAGAGAGAGATTTATCTGAAATAATATGAAACTCTAGAATGCTGGAACATCTAAATGTTGTCTGGGTGGTTTTCTCCATAAAAGGCTCATTTCTAATGATCACTTTGACTCTTTTATCTCATTGACTCAATTGGTTAAAGCCACTGTCCTTCACATTGATCCTCTGATCTGATTGGTCGGAGCAGCGGTTGTTTTCCCGCCCCTGCCGCTCCGCCCTCCTTCCTGCCGATCCTCTCAGAAGCTTCCAGGCCACCTCAGTCCGGGACGCTCTGTCAAAATGTTCGGCCAGCAGGTTTTAGTGCTCAGTAAGTACCAGAAAACACCTCAACTGCTGCTTTAACGCTTTTACTACAACATGACCGCTGTTTGTTACCGTCACCGCCTCTAGTTTGGAGCCGCTGACCGTCGGAACGGCCCGGCTGCGACACAATGCGGAGACCGTTTACCAACCGGCGGCGGAGCATGTGCTTCCTCCGACTGTGTGCTAATATGCTAAACGTTAGCATTAGACAGCTAAATCCTACCAGTGTTAGCATCGTTAGCTTGTGTCGTTTGTGTGGGGGGCCAAATGAGAGCATGTTAGGATGCTAGGCTAAGCTGTTTTAGCCTCGTCACTCAGCATGCTAAAGTAACGTAGTTAGCTTGCTAGCAAGCTAAAAAGCAAAAATATTGCTTTCTATGTAATCAGTCGCTGAGCGGCGAAGCTTAAGCGTCACTGCGCTGTTCGAGTGTTAGCGCAGCGGCTAATGCTAACATGCTAATGGTAACCAACAGTGGTCAGAGGAGAGTTTTAATGCTCTTTTGTTGAAGCAGCCACACCCTCACTCCGCTGATATCATGAATAACTGATCGATATTGATAGTTATTAATTATTGACGTCACGTAGAAACATGTTAAATTTGATCTTATTGTGTTGATGTGCTTCCTTTGTTTTATTCTGGCAGAAATATAAAGTGCGCAGTGATTTTATCAACATTAGTTAAACTGTCATAAATTAAAAAAAATGAATAAATATATGAATAAAATGTCTGAGTCCAGTTTACTGTGAGAGGAAATATATTTCTGATGTATTATTTAATGCTGCCTTTAACACAACACTTTCAGAATGATTTTCATTTAATAGATGTTACAGTGTTTGTGAACGCACCCTAACAGTGATCAGGTGATTCCGTCTGTTATCTGAACAGATGATCAGTGTAACTTCCTCGTGTAGTTCATCAGAAGATATTTGAATAATTTCACTTCATCTCAGTTTAATATTGTTGTGCCCTCGTTTTAAAGAATCAGTTAAATTCTGGACTGATGGAAGCTGTTAAACTGTAAACAGTGACGTGTTGATCTGAGTGTTTCTGTGTGTGATGCTTCATTAACATCATGTTTCTCTGCAGACCAGAACATAAAGAGGGAGTCCGGTCGTAAAGTCCAGACCGGGAACATCAGTGCTGCAAAGGTCAGTTTCTATTGGACCGCTGAACACTGAGGGTCGTGGTCCAGATCTGGTTGTCAATCTCAGAGGGTCTTACTGATCAGTCAGTCTCTGGCACACGCACGCATACACACACACAGTGGTCAAATCTCATACTTGTGATTAGGGCTGGGACGACGCGTCGGCGTAATCGGCGACATAAATTCATCGACATGAATAATTTGCGTCGTCCCAAACAGGAAGTGGTAGGACCCGCGGGGGCTGAGAATAGCCCCTCCCACACAGAGACGCTGCATTAACGCCACAGCAGCGGTTCGTCAATTCTCCACCATTGGTCATTCACACAGAGCGAAGCACCGCTGGAGTAAAGACGAACCGCCATGTAATTCACACAGAAAGAGACGTGGCGGTTCACGTCATGATGACGTCGGGGTGTTTCCCAGGTGTCCCCCCGTCACTCTGAACCCGCGGACCGTTTATAATGTGTATAATGTATAACGTTTATATAGAGTTCCATTTTTCGCGCTAAATTACATGATCACCATCAGTAAACAGGTCGCTGCGTGACTCTGTCAGTTGCGGGGACGGAGGCTGTTTTCTGGGGGAAAGTTCACTGAAGTCTCGGTCGGGAGGGCTGACGGTGATTTATATCAACACAACCACTTGAGTGAGTTAAAGTTTTTTGCCGGTGACAGACGCTGTTTTTTCGGGCAGAAATGTGACAAAGAGTCGGGAGGACAGGCGGGAGGACAGATGCTGCTCCGCCTACAACTGCGGTATTTTTTCCTCATATAAGTTACCAACGACAGTTACTATGTTACTTTTGTTTGGTCATGAAACGTTAAATTAATCGTTAGATTAGACGACTAATCGGAAAAATAATCTCTAGATTAATCGTCTGAAAAATAATCGTTTGGGACAGCTCTACTTCTGATTGAAACTGGTGACACTGGCAGACGGATGAAACCAGTGACGAGGTGTCGCAACGACATCACAGCATCTATTGAGCACATTTCATCAGGATGACATGGATTTAAAAACACATCGTCTCCATCCGGTGTCACAGTGTCGTCTGTTTCTTTGTAGAAGCTGAGTGGTTGTAATGGTTTGTTGTTTCTGGATGAGCTGTTTGTGTAAAGGCTAACTGTGTGTGTGTGTGTGTGTGTGTGTGTGTGTGTGTGTGTGTGTGTGTGTTTCAGACCATTGCAGATGTGATCCGGACCTGCCTCGGCCCGCGGGCCATGATGAAGGTGAGACAAGTTAACAAACGTCCTTCAGAGGTGAACGATGAAAGAGGAGACTGACGACCGGAGTTTGTCACAGTTCAGTTTAAAACTCCAGAATGTTTGTTTCATCTTTATTGAGTCGACTGTGATTTCATCAGGAATCAATTAGATTATTTAGCTCTGAATTTCCCAGCTGAAACCTCTGCTTACAAACACACAATGTATGATTAAACATTGATGTGTGTGTGTGTGTGTAGATGTTGCTTGACCCGATGGGAGGAATCGTGATGACCAATGATGGAAACGCCATCCTCAGAGAGGTGAGCTCACCTGGCTGTAGATCAGAGAGTCGGCTGGTTTTTTTATCTGTCCTTGTTATTGACAAGCTGCATCTCCATGGTAACAGATCCAGGTCCAGCATCCTGCAGCCAAGTCCATGATTGAGATCAGCCGCACACAGGATGAAGAGGTGGGAGACGGAACCACATCGGTCATCATCCTGGGTGAGCATTAAAACATGCAGGGTTTTACTTGACATCATCACGTCAGTTCTGCTTATGTTGTCATCATTTTAAATGTGTGCAGCTGGAGAGATGCTGTCTGTGGCGGAGCAGTTTCTGGAGCAGCAGATGCATCCGACCATCATTATCAGCGCCTACAGGCAGGCTCTGGAGGACATGCTGGAGACCCTGAAGGAGATCAGGTACACAAACCAGCTTTTACTGTGAGGGCAGCAGGAGGACTCCTGCTCGTCACTGTTAGGATTGGCTCTGGAGTGCTAACATGCTGTCTGGAAGCTTTAATTGTTAGTGAGTTTATTTGAATGTTCAAGCTGATGATGCTGCAGTGACATCCTGATTGGTTCTGATTGGTTCTCGTCTGTCCCGTCAGCACCCCCGTGGACACGGCAGACCGCTCTATGATGCTGAAGATCGTCCACTCTGCCATCAACACCAAGGCTCTGAGCCGCTGGTCTGAGCTCGCCTGCAGCATCGCGCTGGACGCCGTCAAGACCGTCGAGCTGGACGACAATGGACGCAAAGAGATCGACATCAAGAAGTACGCCAAAGTGGAGAAGGTACCACTTCCTGCCTGAATATCTAACGCTTCCTGTAACACTTCCTGTAACACTTCCTGTTACGCTTCCTGTAACACTTCCTGTTACGCTTCCTGTAGCATTTCCTGTAATGCTTTGTGATGTGTTCAGGTTCCAGGTGGGATCATCGAGGACTCGTGTGTCCTCAGAGGAGTGATGGTCAACAAAGACGTGACTCACCCGAGGATGAGACGGATGATCAAAGAGCCGCGTATCGTTCTGCTCGACTGTTCTCTGGAGTACAAGAAGGGGGAGAGCCAGGTAACACACACACACACACTGTACGCACACACACACAAATTGTACACACACACAGACTGCACACACACACACACACTGTATACACACACACACACTCTGAAACAGAATGAATTTGTTTGTGTGTGTGTGTGCAGACAGACATAGAGATCAGTAAGGAGGAGGACTTTGCGAGGATCCTGCAGATGGAGGAAGAATACATCCAGCAGATCTGTGAGGACATCATCCGCCTGAAACCGGACCTGCTGTTCACTGAGAAGGGCATCTCAGGTACACACACACACACACAGACACACACAGACACACACACACAGGAGCACAGTGTAATGTGATGCGTCCTCTTTGTGTCAGATCTGGCTCAGCACTACCTCATGAAAGCCAACATCACCGCCATCCGCCGCGTGAGAAAGACTGACAACAACCGCATTGCCAGGTAACCTGCTCACCTCACAGGCTGCAGCCAATCAGCTCTCAGCAGACACGTCTTTAACCTGTGTGTGTGTGTGTGTGTGCGTGCGTCAGGGCATGCGGGGCTCGTATCGTCAGTCGGACCGACGAGCTGCGTGAGGAAGACATCGGGACGGGGGCGGGTCTGTTTGAGGTGAAGAAGATCGGTGATGAGTACTTCACCTTCGTCACCGAGTGTAAAGACCCTAAAGCCTGCACCATCCTGCTGAGAGGAGCCAGCAAAGAGATCCTGGCTGTGAGGACACACACTGTCTGTCATGTGCATCACTGAGTCACTTCACTCTGTAAACACTTGATACTTTAACTCTCTGAGGATCACTGATGAGTCTCACTGAACTGCAGTAACGAGTGTTGTGATTTCCAGAGTTGAGTTAAAACACACTTTGTGTGAAACTCTGTCTCTGACTAATTCCGCATTATTTGGACCTTTTTGTAAATTCAGTAGATGTTCTACATAAACTACTTCCTGTCCTTGTGTGAAAACATGGCGTCTGTTGATGGGTCAGTCAGAGGCAGGTGAACACCAGGTGTGATCATGTCTCTGTAACTGTGTTCAGGAGGTGGAGCGGAACCTGCAGGACGCTATGCAGGTGTGTCGTAACGTGCTGCTGGACCCTCTGCTGTTGCTCGGCGGCGGCGCCGTGGAGATGGCGGTGTCGAAGCGTCTGATGGAACGTTCCCGTGCTTTGACGGGCATCGAACAGTGGCCGTACCGCGCTGTGGCCCAGGCCCTCGAGGTCATCCCCCGAACCCTGATCCAGAACTGTGGAGCCTCCACCATCAGAGTGCTGACTTCACTGAGGGTACAGAACTTTATTCAAACTGTAACTTTATTAACAACTTCACTGAGGGTACAGAACTTTATTCAAACTAACTTTATTAACAACTTCACTGAGGGTACAGAACTTTATTCAAACTAACTTTATTAACAACTTCACTGAGGGTACAGAACTTTATTCAAACTGTAGCTTTATTAACAACTTCACTGAGGGTACAGAACTTTATTCAAACTAACTTTATTAACAACTTCACTGAGGGTACAGAACTTTATTCAAACTGTAGCTTTATTAACAACTTCACTGAGGGTACAGAACTTTATTCAAACTAACTTTATTAACAACTTCACTGAGGGTACAGAACTTTATTCAAACTGTAACTTTATTAACAACTTCACTGAGGGTACAGAACTTTATTCAAACTGTAACTTTATTAACAACTTCACTGAGGGTACAGAACTTTATTCAAACTGTAACTTTATTAACAACTTCACTGAGGGTACAGAACTTCATTCAAACTGTCCGTAACTTTATTAACAACTTCACTGAGGGTACAGAACTTTATTCAAACTAACTTTATTAACAACTTCACTGAGGGTACAGAACTTTATTCAAACTGTAACTTTATTAACAACTTCACTGAGGGTACAGAACTTTATTCAAACTGTAACTTTATTAACAACTTCACTGAGGGTACAGAACTTTATTCAAACTGTAACTTTATTAACAACTTGACTGAGAGTACAGAACTTTATTCAAACGGTCTGTGACTTTATTAACAACATCATTGAGGGTACAGAACTTTATTTAAACACTGACAGTGAAAACACACCTGAGTGTAAATGGTGCTGACTCGGCTGCTTCAGGTAGACTTCTATTACAGAGGGTCTTTCTACTTTACTTATTTGTTTGTGTTATTGATTCTGTATTTTGTGTGTGTGTGTTCAGGCCAAACACACTCAGGACAACAGCGTGTGTTGGGGCGTGGACGGTGAGACCGGCACTCTGTCCGACATGTCTGTTCTGGGGATCTGGGAGCCGCTGGCTGTTAAAGCTCAGACCTACAAGACCGCCGTCGAGGTCTGACAACACCTGATCACTAATTATTGATTACCGATTACTGATCATTGCTCTTTGTAACACTTCCCTGTTGTTTCTCTGTCATCAGACGGCCATCTTGTTGCTGCGTATCGATGACATTGTCTCTGGTCACAAGAAGAAAGACAAAGACGGTCAGATGGGAGGACAGGGAGCCGAGTAGATCCACATCGATCCAGATCCACATCAGAGTCACTCCGTGTGTGTGTGTGTGTGTGTGTGTGTGTGTGTGTGTGTGTGTGTGTGTGTGTGTGGGACCAGAAGACTCACTGAAACTTAATAAACCGTCAATAAAGTTAAAGTTCTGAACGTCTTCCTGCTCTCTGTTGTTCTTCTTCCAAGATGAATCAAGTTTTTTGTCACTGAAACAGATGCTGTTGCTAACCGGTTGGTGACACACAAACTCACTGCTGATCAATAAATAAATGATAAATGATACAGTGAAGCTCGTAAACAATCAACATGTAATCAGTAATCCGTACAATATCATATAAACCAGCTGCTGACGTTAATACAGTGACTAATCAAGTGTGAGAAATAAAATCAATACAACATTAAAACAAAAATTCCACTCATATGAAAGCCATTAAGACTTCTGATTTATGTGCTCTTTAATGTATTTATGTAATTGTAATATGATAATCTGAAACATTGCCTCTGAATGTACGGAGCCGCCTGGCGGTTGTCATTACACTGAATTGTATTTCTTAATAAAGATTTATAAAGAAAAAAAAATACAATCAAATCAAATCAATAACAGACAAACCTGCTCACACTGTGACGTAATTTAAAGAGGTCGCTGAGGGGATGACGTCACCTCAGCTCTGACTGTCTTCCGACTGGTCTCTCCCTCTTTGTTCAAAATCAACGTTGTCAATAAAGCTCTTCAAATGTATATCCGGTGGGTGGGGCCTGTCACGGTCAGCTGACTTGGAGCAGGCGGTCATGTGACCCGCGACGCCGCACAGTCACAACAAAGATGGCGGCGATGCTGGAGCGGAGCTGCGGGCTCGGCTGTGTGCTGTTGGTTCTGTCGGTTTTCACACTGGGTCACTGCGCCACGAGCTTCAGACGACAGGTGAGAACACGTGAGACACGTTCTCTGTGATGCTAATGCTAATGCGTAATGCTAATGACACGACGACACGACAGGAAACAGGAAGTGAAAGTGTTCCAAGAATCTGCAGTCAAACAAACATCAGACGTCCAGGAGCACAGACAGGTTCGAACTGACCGCTATAAAGGTTATCAATAGCTCAGCTGATAGTTAATGACGGATAATCAAAGTTATTGATAATCAAAGAATTCTGCTCTTTAACCAGTTTGTCTGATCGGAGCGACATTTAATAAGAGAGTGTGTGTGTGTGTGTGTGTTACAGTGGGTTGATAGGTGTGTAAACATGGTTCTTTAGTTTGGTTCTGGTCTCTGATCACTTCTAATTGGACAACTGTTTCTTCTTCTCTCCTTCAGTTGTTGGTAGAGTTGAACCCTGGCTCCTCCTCCCCGCCTCTCGGTGGCGACCTGCTGCACGTTAGAGCCGTGGGAAACAACGACACGCTTCACTTCCTGTTCTGCAGCTTGGGGGCGCCAACGCTGCTGCTCGTTTACACCAACACTTCTTCTTCTACTGTCAAGGTCTGCGCGAACATCACAGAAACGTGTAAATGTCTTCAGATCTGTGTCGGTCCTCCTGGTGTGACAGTGTGGCGTTTACTGACCCACAAGCCAATCAGCAACAAGGAGCCTCCACCTGTTTAATGTCCTGTAGTCTCTGATTGGTCACACCCGTCCTGAGCACCAGACGTTCTTGTGTTTGTCTCTCAGATGAACTGGACTCAGTTTCTAGATGGGAACCACAGTGGCGGCCTGAGGGTGGAGCCTGAGAGCAGCGTCCTGTACAGCACCGCCATCGTCTTCAGCCGGGTAAGAAACATCCGCCTAAAGTCCGCCTTAAATCAGAGTTCAGGGAGCTGCTGCGTTTGTGTTCTTTTAGGAGGTTCTAACATAACGTTCCTGTCAGATCCAGTAGAACATGTTTCTGGATGTTGTTCCTTTGTTTTTGGATGTTTTGGTTGATTTAACGAGTTTTGTGACTCAGCTGTTGGAGTACGATGACAGTAACGACACGGCCGATCCGACCTCTGACCTTTTCCCTCCGTACCGGCTGGACCACTTCACCTGGTCTCGTCTCAACCTATCAGGAGCCAGCGCGCTGCTCTGCGGAGCCGCTGCCTCTTTCACCAACGGATCACTCTGCCTGCAGGTCAGTCTGTCGTCATGGTGACTCACAAGGCCTCTGACATCACAACACTTGCATTCAACCATCATCACATGATGACATCATCAGCAGAAGTCCAACGTTCAGTAACTTTGATCGATAAATTCAGTAATTATTAAAAGTTGTCTTTTTTTCAGTTGTCAGTGTTTGATGAAGAGGGGCGTGGTCAAGCATGGCCCCGCCTCCTTCACACAGCTAACTCCTCACAGCTGGGGGTGTGGCTTGACGGTGTCTCGCCACGGGCAGCTCGTTCCAGGTTCCTGTTGGAGCTGCAGGCGGTGGGTGGGGCTGATCCTCTGAGCAGAGTGGAGGTTTATCGATCGATCGACGACGAGTTCACGCCATCAATATTCCAGGTGATCGATAACTGAGCCGACAGGAAGTTAAAGTGATCAACGCGACCGAATGTCAACTTCATCATCTGACATGTGTGATGATGAAGATGATATTCAGTCTTATGAGAATGTCTTGGCCTCTGACCTCTCAGGTGTCTCGCTGGCTTCCGTCGGGGAACAGCAGCTCTGATGTTCAGGGGTTCCTTCAGTGGAAGCCGGTCGCGTACCGTCAGCCTCACCCGGCTCTGGAGGACGCCACGCCGTGCCGCCACTCTGAGCCACAGCCTCAGAGTGGCGAGGCAACCGCAGCGACATCCCGTCTCATCAGAGCATTCTACACAGAACCAGAAACATTCGGCCTGAACGTGAGCTTCGGGCTGGCAGGAGACCCATTCTACAACAGCACCAAGTTCCTCAGCTGGTCTGTCCTGTTTCACCATTCAGTCTGAATATTGAATGTTTTTCTGAAGGTTCTAATGAGAACAATGCATTTTATTCAGAAGGTTCTACAAGAACGTTAATTGATCTTTTCTTTCTGTGTTCCTGCAGGACGGTGCTGCTGGGCTTCGGTTCTCCTCCCGTCGATTCGTTCTCTCCGCTGGTTCTCAGCATGATGGCGGTCGGTCTCGGGACTCCCATGATCCTCCTGCTGCTGGGCGGAGTCTGCGTCTGCGTACGTAAGAGGGCGGTGGCCATGGCTGCGGCCTATGAGCCAATCAACTGATGTCGACAAGGAGTTTGTTTTTAAAGACTCAGGTGACGTGACACTCTGGCCAATCAGGACGCAGGAGACTTTTATTTTCTTCACCCAAAGGAGAAAAATGTTTTTATTAAAATGATTTGAATAAATCCGATAATTAAATTCTAATTAATGAGCGATGATGACTCAGCATTAATCTGCATTTTGTTTACGTTAAACAACAACAGTGTCTAAATATCACAAATATAAAGCTTCTTATTTTAAACAGGACCTGAGTCGACCGATCAGGAGCTCTGATTTCAGGCTGCATTCACGTTCAAACACGTTTTTGCTCAAATGTTATTTTGAACTTCACCGTGCTGAGTTTGATCATTTGTGTTTTTACGAGTTTGTAAGGTTTCACTTTAATAAAATATTTTTTAAAAAAAACCTTTATTGATGAAGTAATCAGATTGCTTCAGGTCCAGTTTTTAAAGTGATTTGACTTCACAAGGTTTTGCCACATTAAATGTTTGAGGGGGCGTCACAGACCAGTTTGAACAGGTTCACCTGGTTACCTCTGCTGGTAAACCCCGCCCCTCTCCTACTTGTTACCTGTGCAGGTAAACCCCGCCCCTCTCCTACTTGTTACCTGTGCAGGTAAACCCCGCCCCTCTCCTACTGGTTACCTGTGCAGGTAAACCCCGCCCCTCTCCTACTGGTTACCTGTGCAGGTAAACCCCGCCCCTCTCCTACTGGTTACCTGTGCAGGTAAACCCCGCCCCTCTCCTACTTGTTACCTGTGCAGGTAAACCCCGCCCCTCTCCTACTTGTTACCTGTGCAGGTAAACCCCGCCCCTCTCCTACTTGTTACCTGTGCAGGTAAACCCCGCCCCTCTCCTACTGGTTACCTGTGCAGATAAATCCCAGCGCGCTCCAACTGGTTACCTGTGCAGGTAAATCCCGCCCCTCTCCTACTGGTTACCTGTGCAGGTAAAGGATGATGACTCAGCTGATGGATGATGTCTCAGTTTATTTTTTGTCTCAAAACAAAACAAACTTATTTACAGTCAAACCCCAAATTGAACAATGAAACCAGCTGCTGCTTTCAAAGACACTCCGACGTTTGAGCGTTGGCTGCTGAAGGAAACATTAAGAAGTAAATTCTGACCAACCAGAGACGGCTGAGACGATGACGCCTGTCAGATTCGGTCACACAGAAGACGTGAAACCACGAATCACAAAAGAAGAGGAGAGCATGGTTCATTGAACAGTGATGAGCTGGATGATCACGAGACAGGCCCCGCCCTCAGTCTGACATCACATCCTGTTTCATCAGGATGTGACGACAACGACATTGAACGATCAATTGATCCAACTGTGACCTATGAAAAGCTCCTGCTGCATTTCTGACAGTGAGTTTGGACTGAGGTCCAGTTCTGATCCACTCAGACTGGTTCAGGTTCAGTTTGAGCCAGTGGAACTCAGTAAGAGTTAATTGTAGAGGCTGATCAATAATTCAGATGATGCTGAACTCTGACTGTTTGACTTTGTTCAATAGTTTCAATTCAAGTTAAACTTCAACCAATCACGATGATTCATTATAATGACATCATCCTGAGCTTGAGTTCGCTGCCTGGACTTAGTCATTTCCTGTTTCTGGATCCATTTTAAATAAAGTTGAGGATGATGGACAAACAGTCCTGGTCTCTGCAGGTTTGTCATTAGTCCTGGTCCATGGTGGACCTCAGTGAGACCATTTACACTCCAAATGTTGTTAAAATACTGCTTAAGTATAAAACCACACTCGTCCAGGTCCTGGTCCTGGTCCCCGTCCCGGCCCCTCTGGTGTCCTAGATGGACTCGATCTGGCGGCGGACCTTCTCTGAGGCGAGGCGGTCAAGCCAGCGTTGACGGATGACCACCACAACGGCGAAAAGAGCCGTCAAGGCCAACATGGCCGCTTCGAACTTCCAAAAGAGATGTTCCTCCATCACTGCAGAGCGACAGCTGAGGGGGTGGGACATCACAGAGAGGGGAGGTTAGAAAGGAGGCGGGATCAGTGTCTCACTATGTGCCTCAGCGGCGTCTATCTCACCTCTTGTGCTCGTCTCTGTTGGATCTGGTGCAGTTGACCCGCTCCACGTACCCGGTCAGTTCACAGGCTGACCACGACCTCTGAAACACAACAGTAGTAACTCTCAGTTGTCATGACAACCATCAGCTGTTTTCAGGACCGGGTCTTTAAATGTGCTGGAAACAGTTTGACACTCACGGTCTGGAAGGCGTTACACTGCAAACACTCTGTGGTCACCACAAAGTCCTCCAGCTGCCAGCAGGGGGGGCCCTCCGCCTTCACTGCTGCAGGAAGAAGAGAAGAAGAAGAAGAAGGGGAGGGTCAAAGGTCAGACAGCCGGAAATACTGTGTTGTACTCCCAGCAGCCTTTGCTGCTGCTGTTTAAAATGTCTTGGTGTTGGTACCTGAAGTTTTCTCGTCACTCAGCAGAACCGCTCCGAACACTCTGAAACACAACAGAACATTCTAATTGGTACATTCACAGAACACCAAGAACCTTCTGAAGGAGACAGACTGACCTCTGACTACAGACTGACCTTTGACCTCTGACTACAGACTGACCTTTGACCTCTGACTACAGACTGACCTTTGACCTCTGACTACAGACTGACCTTTGACCTCTGGCTACAGACTGACCTTTGACCTCTGGCTACAGACTGACCTTTGACCTCTGACTACAGACTGACCTGAGGGACACGAGGCCCCAGAACAGGGCGTGGAGGATGAGGATTCTGGGCCGGCAGCAGGCCACAGGGATCCGACAGTCGCTCTCCATCAGGCGGCTCTTCCACCAGGACGACACCACAGCCACTCTGACTCTCTGATACTGGTGACAGACCGGTAACTGACTGGTTCTGGCTCTGGTGACAGACCAGTAACTGACTGATTCTGGCTCTGGACCGGTTCACTGGCTGCCTGTTGCTTCCTGGTCACATGGTGTTCTGAGGGTTTCAGGGCTGCAGGCTGCTGAAAGCTGAGAGATAAACAGATCAATCAGTGATTGATTGTGTTGATCAGTAATGATCAGGACTCAGACTTCTCTCTGATCCGACGCTGACTGTATTCACGTCCGTCTCAGGTTCTTTATGATGACGTCCAGAAGAGGTTCAAACAATCAATCAGAAGATTGGTTATCAGAAAAGTAATCAAAAAAGCGTTCCATCAGTCCGTCGGGTTCAGGTTCAGGATGACGAGTCCATTAATGAATCAAGTCACGAATGAGTTTAAAATAGTTCTGACTCAACGGTTGGCTCATTAATCAATACAATCATCAGCAGATTAATTGATAATGAAAACAATCATTTGTGGTCGACTAGTTAAGGACCCAAAGAAAAATCAGCTGATCATCACTGATGACATCATTGTTTCACACAACCTGCTGACTATGACTTCATTATCAGAACACACCTGGTCTGTTTGTCGTCTGATCAGCTCGTCGATATTTACGTCACAGATCAATGAGCATGATGATGGAAATGTTGGTTTAGTTCTGACAACACGTCAGAAACGTGATGTCATCATGGCGTCACAAACGGAGCTAAAGTGACACTCAGATTCTGATTATTGACAGATCAGATCAATACGTCTGAATTACATTTATTACTCAGCACTGTTCCGTTTCATTACTAATCTCATTGAGCAGAGAGTAGATTATTGATTACTGATGAACATTCAGAAACATTAAACTAAGATGAGCCTTGAAACTTTTACTTGTTTCACATAAATGTGATATGACTGATGATATAACTCATAACTGATAAACTGTCCTGAGAACAGCGTCTGAGGATCATTTCAACTCTTTTTCTACTCAACAACTTCCTTTGACGTTTGTTTCCATCAGTTAGCAGCTCAGCTAACAAGCTAACAGAGCTAATCGTGGGATTGTCGAGCCTTTAACATACCGAGTGACGACAAACAGAACAAAATCCAACGATTTAAAATGAAATGTTGATTAAAATCCAATAATTAACGGTGTCCGGTGAGAACACGGCCCAGCTGTGTGCCTGCTCATGCTAACATTTAGCCTGCTAACATTGTTTACAATGGTGCTTGCTAAAGTTAGCTCACAGTTAGCTTAGCTTCAGGTCAGATCACTCACCGGGAACAGCCGCCATCTTAGACTCAGCGCAGGAACAGAGAGGAGAAGAGAAGCGT